>CM043021.1:11647615-11975673 GCA_023690525.1 Holotrichia oblita
TACGAAATAAGATAAATCTGAAATCTGTCAGATCATAACTGGCAAATTGTGTTTTCCTGTTGCTGTATTATGGGTTCATTGCTTGGTGATCTGCTGATTAGTGTCTCCTTGATTAGTGGCAGCCATACATATTTTATTTCCAGGTTTGTCGTACTTAGGGGGTTTGTTGTATAGATCTTTCTGTAGTTTCCTCTTGATGAAACTCTCCCTTCCTGATTAAGATGTTGTTCAAAAACTTGTGTAAACAAACTGCTGGGCGAATGTGGTAGAGCATATCTTGAGAATGAAGCAATAACACAGTCTTAACATCGAAAGACAATCATATCAAGAACAAACTAAAGGAAACAGCATACATAACCACTAAAGTAGGTTGTTCAATGAATTAGAAACTTCTAGGACAGTACTTTAAAACTTACTTTCGTTGTGAATATTTTATAAATAATAAAATTCCCGGAAATTTCAGTAAACATACTTTATTGTCTACTTTATAAATACCACTTTTCATCGTAATAGTTCCTTTTAATACCCTTCGCTAGTAGGTAGAAATCCGAAGATCGCAATATCGTCTGAGACACCGTTAATTGCGTTGTCGAGAACAGTTACTGATAAGCGGTCTTTTTGCGAAATTAGTGTAAATAAATTACTGTATTTTTGTGTATAATGTAAATATATAGATTTCAGTTATTTAGTGTAGTATAGACAGACATTAAGACACTTTTGTATATATTTAGTGATATTAAGTTTGTGTTTTGTTATTTGTCGGTATGGGCCGTAAAAAAGACATCAGTAATGAAAATAAAGACATTCTTGCTCATTACTGATTGAAAACAAACTAACCCAGCGGGAAATAGCGAAAAATGTGAAAGTTTCATTTGCTACTGTGTCGTGAATTTCGAAACGGCTAACACAGAACTTACCACCTACCACATCAAATAGAAGAAACTGTCGCAAAAAGAGAATACCCACTTCTCGAACGGACAGAAAAATTATATCGACGGCTTTACTAAACCGTAGGGCGTCGGCACGAACGATACTTCGGAGCCTGCGGCAAGCTAGCATAAAAATATCACACACGACACTGCGTCCTAGACTCTACGAAAGCGGCTTAAAATGTAGACGTCCGGTTAAGAAGCTCAAACTAACTGCTAGGATGAAGAAAGCGAGATTGCAATGGGCTAAACAGCATCAGAATTATACTGTGGATGACTGGAAAAGAGTTAGTATTTTCTTTTGTTTTTACAAAACTTTTTTCGGTAAACAGTGTGATGTTTAGTTATTTCTGATTTTTGTCTTCTTTATTGGGAGATCTTCAGTGACGAATGTCGGATAGAATTCGTAACGGATGGCGCTTTTGTATGTGAGGAGAAGACCCTGAAAAGTACAAGGACGAATGCCTCGTTAAAACTGTTAAACATTCACCAGCAGTGATGATATGGAGGTTGCATTTCAGAACATGGTCTTGGTTCCCTGTACTTTGTTTCTGGAACCATGAATTAAACTTAATATTTGGAGACGGTGAAGGATGATGCTTTTGCCATATTTGCAAAGTATATGTACAGAAGACAAGTCGTACACATTTATGCACGACGGTGCTCCATGCCCTACAGCCAAAAATGTAAGAAAGTTTTTAGAAGAGCAAGGTGCAGCATCGCTTCTTTGGTGTGGGAACTCCCGGATTTAAACCCACAGAAAACTGTTGGAGAATTGAAGAAATTTGGGAAAAATGATCCACTTATTAAGGATACAATTAAAACCTGTATAAATAGTAGGTATACAAAGAATTAGAGAAGTACTTAAAGTCAAAGGTGGCAGTACCAAATATTGATCTACACTTACTATTTTCAATTTACAACTTGTTTTGTATAGAATAAAATACATAACATATGTACAAGGAGTTTTATTGCAATATTTTGTGAATACAATAATGCAATTTTTCCCAAACGCCAATTAAAAAAAAAAAAAAATTGCATTATTGTATTTACATACGCCAAGAAAATAATACACTTCGGTGTCAAAAATATTTTGTGAAAATCATAAGAGTTTCTAATTCATTGAACACCTACTGTACAACCAACCCCCCATAACTACAGCAAGCCTAGAAATAAAAGAATGGGTTCCATTGATGAGGTTGCTTTGAAAATAGTAAGCAGATAAACTGTTGAAACGTGGGATAATCAAAATTGAGCAAACAATGGAAATATCAGAACCGAATACAGGCACAAACAGGCCGCAAGTCCATCAAGAGAGATCAATAGATCCTTAGATAAATCATTGCTGTTGAGGTGGTGACAACATAGTTCATAATTGTGCTCCAAATATCATCCAAGTAAGTGAACAAGACAAAATTGATATAAACCAATTTCTTCTTAACGCTACACGTCTAATGGAACCGATAGATATGAGTGTTTGGGTAGATATCTCAGATTTAATCGAAGACAGAAAATTTTGTTGCATAGTTGCATCTCATGAGAACTTCCAAAGAGGCTCCTTGATGCCACTGCACGCGAAGATCAAATTGGAAATGCATTGGATGGAAATAATAATACCTGGTATACTGTCAATGCAACTGATAAAAAAAAGCTGTGGATTTCCGAAGCCTCGTCGGTACTGTTAAAATGAAAAAAAAACGAAATCTAATGGGGTTTGTGGTCTCTGCAATAAAAACTGTAAAGAAACGATCCTTATTTAGAGTTAGATTTGATAATGATCCAAATTATCACTAAAAAGATGTTACCAACAAAATTAAGAATAAAAAATAAGTTTTCAATCGAACACCATGTACATATATACATACCTACATGCATATGTATGCACATTCTTTTCCTAGAACTATGTCGTGTGTTTCTAAAAACTCGGCTAGTTAGTTACTAGAATATGTAGGCATTGAATAACAAATATCTATGAAAAAAAAGGTGGATGACTAGTTGACCCAAATATTACTATCGAATAGCTACATGCACGAAACGAGTTAGTTGTCAATTTCGGAGGTGATTATACCACCTAATAACCAACTTATATAATAGCATCTTTTTCTCTAGAAGCGTACAGAACATACATAGGTATAAGTGATTAAATGTTTCGAATATAATTACGAGCCGTATGCTACTACCTAGACAGGCTAGACGGCGCATTGTCTCATAGAGAAATATTTACCAGTTACGTAAAAAAAGGCTGGGTTAAATTTCATTTTCTTTCGCCGAATTTATACAGAGAAAGAAGATATATCTAGGTGAGTATTTAATGAGGAAAAAAGTAAAGATATTAATTTAATTTAGTATGCAATATAGTGAAGTGGCACTTAAACTGAATTATTGGTTTATGGTATACGTGACTGACAATTTGGTAATTCCCAATTTAACAAGTGCACTTATACATCCTTTTGAAATAAAATTAGCGAAATTCTGTGACCAGGAAATTGCAACACCATTTTTAAAGTTGATATTCAGGCTAATTTATAGTGAAATTGTTAAGTAGATACGACATGTGCGATGCATAAATCTGCTCTAAACGTTATTTTTTGCAATAAAGGATGTTGTTGGAGTGATCTTGTTGCACTTAATATGCAATATGAAATGCTTTAGCAAATCTCACGATCGATAGTGGGTTTATGCATGTGTTATGCAAGTTCTGTCTACCGAAAATTTAAAAGTTCGATTTAGACGTTATACATGTGTGAAGTAGAATTTTCCCCTTTCTCCATTAATTTGATCAAAAAATGTTCTACTTAACTAAAAATGAGCGATTTCTAAAACGAAGTCTTCCAGAAGCCTTTCATTATAATTGCTTTAAAACAAATCTTATTATGTCAAATTGTAGGTTATTATATAAAGTTATCGAATGCTGTACATGTGGTCGAAAATATACAGGGTGTTTTATTTAAAACAAAACAGTTTTGGTCATTTAAAAGAAGATAAAGAAATGACTCATTCTTCGTCCTGCCCACGAAGAATGCACATGGGGATTACTAACAAGAGACTTAACAAGGATTCAGGACTATTCAAGGCAGGATATATTATTCGGGTTCTCAATTTATCTGTGTTTATACTTTGCAAAAAAGTGAAGACAAACCAGTGAATAGACTTACTCCAAATTAGATCTACAGCAATATTTTTCAATGAAAGAATGATGGAAATTTTTTATCCAGAATGGACTAGCAATAGAAAGCATTTTAAGATGTTTAAGACGATTTTGGCAGAAAAGATTATATAGAGAAGGAGGACAACTTCTGCAATAATCTTAGATTGGCCAAACTTTTACTGGAAAATGATACTTAGTAGGAATAAAAAACTGCCAACTTAAACTTAATCTTAGAGAAGCTATTGGAAAATATACAAATGGGCATAGTAGTGGGAAGTAGAGAGATAATAACAATGTCAAGATTGAAGCCATGATCTACAACCCAACGTAATAGCTTCATATATGAAATGGGCAGACATTATTTATGCAAAAGAAAAACTGTCAATGCACATTATCTCCGTAAGAAATTTTCCGGAAAGGGTTCGTCCGAAACAAGAACAAACCTGTTCTGAAAATGAAAGAAGCACAGATATCATCTGTAACAGATACCATCTATGTGTGCTCCAAAGTTTTTAAAATCTCTGTTTTAAATATGTTCAAAGTAATTGCCATTTACAATAATGCACTTAACCATTCTCTCCTTCCATAGTTTAAAAGCATTCAACCAGCTGTCTTTAGGGATACTATCCAAAAAATACACTTAACGGCGATGTCAATCTCTTCTTCTGACTGGAACCTTTTCCCTCTCAAATATTTTTGAGCTCAAAAAATAGCCAGAAGTCATCGCCAAACCCGCTTGCGAGGATCAATCTTCAGATTGGACTCTAATTGCATAGGTAATGTGGTTGTCCTCTGCCGCCATCTTCTTCACCGCAGCAATGTTTTCGGGATTAACAGCAGTTAAAAGAAGGCCAGCTGCGTTCAAATTCCTTATACCATCTATAAACAATAACCGATGATGGTGCAGATCCCCAAATGCCGATTTTAAACTTCCTCTCTTCTCCCACCCCTCCTCCTGAAGGTTATTCTATTGGCTATTTCTCAGGCACTATTCAACCAAATTACACAAACTAAACTGCAATTGATAGATAAAGTAATGTACTATTTAATAAACAACAATTTGGTTTGCACGGGTATCTAGATTTTGAATTTTCAATAATTGTAGCTTATCCTTCGTATTCGTGTAATTTCTTATAAATAAGCACATTATATATTTATATATGCATTATAAAAGCACGTTTTTGTGTCAAAGGGATTACCACGTTTTGAGGCGTGCTATGGCCACAGATCAGTAGAAAACTAAAAAGTTAGGTAATCTTAGTTAATCTTTTTAACATAAAAGTATAATGAAAACCAATAAAATGAAAATATTTTTACTTATTGTCTTGCCCTGAAGTAACTAACTTCTAACAGAGGCCAGCAATGAACGTATTACAGAGTTTAAAAGTGAGTCCTATAAGGGTTAACGTCATCACTAGTTGTTGCTTGCTTTATATCTCTTAGAGGCCTTAAGTGTCTTTTGATCAAGTAACGAGAAAGTTTCCACAACCTTTACACGTAAGTTTTATTATGGTAACTACCACGTTTAGGCAACCATATTTCTTTGTTGGCTATCTCAATTTCTCCTTCCTTTAACGCAATTTTTATGTGTCTCTTAAGGTGGTGGTTGTCTTCTTCTTTCGTTCTCCAATAGAGTACACCTCACACAATTATATACTGATACATCTCAAAAAATATTCATCTTCACTGAGACAGTAATGCTCGTAGTGTTTTTTGAAACTATTCAAAATAATTCAAACTTCTCATATTGATGGAACTTTTAATTTGGCCAAACTTCGTTCTTGGAAGATCAATGAACATTTCTTTAAACATAATTCAATCCAATGGTACTCCCCTCTTAATGTTCGCAAATGTGTCACTTAGATTTTTAGTTACAATACTGAGGTTGGTGTCTACAATAATGTTCTTGTATTCTGGGGCACTATATTTAGTATACGAGTGCTATAAATTTGCAATAGTGATTTGAAAACAAGGTGACAGATATTGAATTCGTTTGCTCTTATTTTAATTTGCAAACGTTTGCATCGGTGTTGATTTTCCTTAATCATCATTCATCAAGCTCAACCACTTAATCGTTTCTGGTCTCTTCAAAGTCATCTTTGGCAATACTATCGGATGCAGTACCTAAAACTCGAAAATGCACTCGCAGTTATTACTTCTTCGATGTCACTATTGCACACATTTTTTGATGTCGTTACCGCTATTCTTCAGATGTGAATAAGATGCAGAAGGTATAGATTGCAAAATACGGCTTAATTTTCCTTTCACAATCGATTCTGTTGGTTTTAACTTTTTTTTTAATTCAATATATCCATTTTCCAATAAAATCCATTCTAATGGAATTTCGAATTCCATTTAAATATTAATCCTATTACGCACTGTAAGAGCTTTGATCGTCATGACTTGCATGTGTAGGACTCTAGTAAGCCTCCTAGCAGACCACGCCCCCACTAAAAGTCCCTCTTCGCGCCCTCTATAATATCTGGAAAATATATCTTTAGAAACACCAGCGACACTAGATCATACGCTTGCCTGCTTTCCCACTATTAATGCCATTCTAGTTCTTCCTTCTCGTTCCTATACATAATGCCTCTTGTCATCTGGTATATGGTTTCCCAGTGACTGATTATATCATCATCAGACTGATTATATCATCATTGTTACCATGGCATCTGGCATAACAATTCAACTAATCCTCGACTGCACAGCAGCAGATACAGGTGTCGGTATCATCATTAAAAGTTAATTCATAAACTTGAACATATATATTCGAAGCATACAAAAATATTAACTTATAAAAAACTCAAAAAACATTATTCTGCATTGGCGCAATTTTCATAGCAAGTGTAATTTTTGACATCTTGAACATCTTAGAGTACTTTTTTGTCATCTTTTCGTGTGCAAAAGTAACACTAAGGATTTTCCTGAATTCAGCAGGTACTGTCACCGGGCGCTCATTTTTCCACGATTCCAATGTGGATTATGGTGAATCCAAATTATAAAACTATTTAGAGATGCTATGTCAAGCATATTCATGAATAACCTCAAAGGCCATCTTGTTAGTTTGTCAGCATTGTCTGCTGCTTCCTTTGTTGCATTATAATCTAAAATCATAATTGGTTTCTTTTGTTCTTCATCACTTACTTCGTCATGTAAATGTTGGGTTGAAAGAACATGAACAATTTTATTCTTCTTTGACATATAAGACACCATATTCTTTTATCATAATAAGCAAAGCGAGATGAAAATTCGTCACGTCCTATGGTTGAACATAGTTTAGAAGGTATGTCCGGCTTGTTCTTTCGAACAGTTCCCAGCAGAGTAATTTGTTTTGTTACAAGAAATTCGGCCAATTCCACAGATGTAAAAAAATTATCTCTGCCAGAATTATATATTGGTTTCAAAAGGTCACACACTACACGCCATCCCTTGGTTTTTCTCAGGTTTATTACCTTCAAGTTTACCAGCATAAACTTGAAGATTATGAATATAAGATGTCTTGACATCGACAAAAATCCAGATTTTTATGCCATACTTAGCTGGTTTAAACTTTATATATTGTCTGAACGGGCATTTTCCTCTGAAAGACACCAACTGCTCATCAACGGTAATATGTTCCTACGGACTAAATGATTCTTGACAATTTGTAACAAACATATCCCATAACTCTCGAATAGCAGGTAGCTTATCAAGTTTTTTTCGCTCTTGGCGAGTATTTTTGTCATTAAATCTGATAAAACGATAAATTTGAATAAATCTATCTCTTGACATTCCAGCTGTAAATATTGGTCTTCTGTAGGTTTCACCTGTTGACTATAGTTCTGAAATACACTCTTTTCTGCAATGAAGAGCCCCACCCGTTATCAAAAGTCGATAGATAATAGATGATATTCGCAGAAGTATCTTTCTTTATTTAAGGTGATGAAAATTATTCATTGGGTCTATAAAATTGTTGGGTTTTAGTAAAAAAATCTCAGCCCACACTTTATATAATTTGTGCTTTGTTGTTTAAAGATGCTTTATTTATAATTAACTTTCGACCCATTTTTTAAGCTTCCATTTAGGTCTATAGTTGAGACTTTCAAGTCAACTTTAATTAGATGGATTTACAATTCATTAATATCCATTCAAGTTTAGGACCGCATAGTATAATAACTCGATCTCTGTCAGTGCTTCTGGTGTTTGAATAGGCTCCTTCCCATCAGTTTGTATCAGGTTTAATAAATTGTTCTAAGTACTAACTAATAACTAATTTGAATGACGTTGTGTAAAAACCAATTGACTTTATGAATATGGATGCAAAAATGTTGTGACGATTTGCTAAGATATTAATTTCATTCAAAGAATTTCATCGAAAGTGAAGTCGTTTATTCTGCTCTAATAAAGTTTTTAAAAATAGATTTTACAAAGAAAAGTAGTGAAAGTCATCTCAAACTTTCATGAAAAAAAATCATTTCTACATTTATTCCAGATTAACATTCTCAAATAGAAAGTCGTTAATACATCTATTAATATTTAAATTAAAAAAAAAACTTTAAAAATACGTCATTATTTGTTTCAGACAATTCCAAACAGATTTTAGATTAAAAAAAATTTTTCTTCGTTCAATCAAGGTTACTTTTTCTTTTATAATAACCACAAAATTTATACAGAATTTCAAAAGTAAAAGTCAAATTCATTTCGATTGTAACTATCGAGTTAAAAAAGGATTATGCGCGCAACAGCACGCGAACATCATAGAACATCATTTAAGAATCTAATTACATATATCCAAGTAATTGAACTTCAGATATGTATACAGAATGTGTGCTCGTTTATAAGCACGGCTGGACATGCACATGAAATCGTTTCACCGCTACGAAGAGAGTATTTCTTTGTCGTGGACACAGAATTGACATAAGTGGAACCGTAAAAAACGGTCTACATTTCCGAAATGAAGTCTAAGCGATGGTCTATATTCTGGTTTTTTTTTGTTAGACAAGAAAGTGTGACCGATTGGTGTATTGACCTTCTCTATGCTACAGCGAATTTACGCGCTGTAAAAGGAACATTGAAATAACCGCAGAAATTACGCTCATCCGACTATGTAAAGATTCGTTCTCTTTAAAAGCGCATTGTGGAAAGTAGAGGTGATTGATTGGTGAATAATAGTTACATGCAATTAGAAACAGAAGAAAATTCAGAAGGTTAAAAATAGAAATAAAACTAGTAAATATCTCTCAACGCCTGCTATTCAAGAATGAACTTGGCAGTGAGAATTTGTAGGTCACATAAAGGTGAATTAATAACAATAATAATAATAATAATGTTTATTAATCTAACTAGGTCGTATATATACAAGATGTTTCACGGAGAATGCGTATTAGAAAGCTTGATGATGATGCTATTGCATAAAAAGTTTATTGATATGAAATCTTCAAATCCTATATAACAAATATGAAATTAATGTTACTTTTATTGCTACAATCACGATAAAGTCTGAGAGATACATATACGAAAATGGTAATGGTGTGATTAAAAATGTCTAAATATTTGTGTGGTTGTTTCAATAGATTAGATTTATCCATAGATTCCGTGTTATTCCCCTAACAACCGTTTTAATACTCCTATTTGGTAACTATCAAAAATATACCGTTGAGTTTAGAATTGTACAGCTGTCAAAAATGTTGTGGCAGCATATTGTAATTTAATAATAATCTTGACAGTTGCAACAATTAAAATAGTAAAACAATAGATAATTTTATACTTTGAGAGTTTGCTAAAATAGATACCCCATGCACCGTGAAAACCAACTCTTTATACGAGTTGACAGCTGTGAGGAACAGTTTAAACTAGCCGAACCTTGCTTCAAAACAAAAGAGAAAGAACATTCTAACCAGACCTAAATGACAGTTATTTCGTATTGACTAAAGGGAAGACAAAATCACATCGTGCAACATTCACATAAATTAGTTCTTTCTTCGACAGTGTTTCATGACTATTACATTTATGGATAATAATAACCGCAAGGCTGAAAAAAACACCAACTTTATTGAAAAATAGCGAACATATAAAATTGGTTATTAATATTGGCATATTTATACCACATAACGGAAGATATTTCAAGCGTTATCGGGCTTGCAGTCGATAACTCGTCCTAGGGATCAAAGGACCTTTGACTTGCAAACTAGTAATATGCAATCGTGTCGTGTGTAAATATGTCACGATCGATAAGCTTGTTTAACCGTCCAATTCTGAATACAATGCGTAAATAATTTCTTATAATTAAATCCAAAATTGCATCCGTACGCTGCTGGCATGTGTATCGAATTTGCCACGTCTATTGATAACAAAAGAAGACAATCCAACCTAGTAGAATTATCTCCTCAATACAGTGTAACCGAAAGAAGTGGAAATCTAAAATTATTTTATTATTTTATTAAGTATTTAACGGGTCGATGGCCGCAGTGGTTAGGCGGCTGACTATTGTTGTGAGAGAACGATAGGTGCCGGGGTTCAATTCTCTGGAGGGACGGTAACATTTTTTCAGAGAGTTTAATCCCGGATCGACTTGCCATTCGCTGTTGGGAGCAAAGTGATTAACAGCGCGGCATCATAAAAGGCGATATGATGCTGTCACAAAGCCATTTAAAAACACAACTTACACACACTAAACTACACCGCAAGAGTTGCAGTGATAGCCAGACAAGTAATACAGCTTACGGAGTCACTGCAACTAAGCACCCACCACACATTAAAAAAAAAAGTCGAAATAACCTAATTCGAAATCGAAAATGAACAGAAACAAAACAAGTATTTAACAAAAATATTTGAGATAATACAATCAAACAAAACTGTATGTTAGACACTAACAAAGTTATTTTTGTTGAAACGTATGTGTTGGTTTAGGAAGCCTAAGTGTTAATTCAACAAAATTTCAGTCGTTTCAAAATATTTTATCTAGATGAGAGCTGTACTTCGTTAGCTATAAAAACTGTGAGCACAGAATTGTTCTTAATAATGCGACTATGGCTAGTTTAATATGATGTGGCCATAACTATTCAAATTTAAAGTTTTTGTGTTAAATTTATTTTGAGATTGTAATTTGGGCTGAGGGTGTGGTCAGAATTTTGTCTCTCTCTTTTTAAAATTGAAACTGTAAAAAGTGACTATAACTAGCTGAAGGAACTAATTCAACTGCTACAACAGCAATAAGAGTAAGAACATAAGTGCCTTCAAAGGATGACAACTTTAAGAAATCTATAACGTATTCAAGTGTCAAAAGTGTAGAAGTGTGTTTATCATCTGATAACTGTCAACAATATATTGATATATATACAAAAGAACGTCAAAATACGAAGATCTGTTTTCACAGTCTGACTTTTGTCAGAAATACTTATTTATTTTATCCACGAAAAGATTGTAAATGTATAAGTGCTGCTTGATAGCTTCTAGAAAAAAAATTATAACAGTTGCAAGTGTTGAAACTGTGAAGCATGTTTTTATAATGTGATAGCTATTACAACTGCCAACATTAAAAAAACAACTCTTATTAGAAAATGAGGGAATAGGTCTTCTCTGAACATTATAATAAATACTTTTGCTAGTCATACATGTAATTTTTTTAAGGGGTTAGATCATTAGATAAAAATTAGTTCCATAGGTTGAGCTTAACCAATAAGAAGCTAATCTGGACAATAAAACCAGAGCAAACATAATCGAAGAAATTCATCAATTTCTCGCCATATAGGAGAAATAAATTACTTTATCTCAGCAAAGCAGAACTAAGAATAAGTTTCTTGATTAAGGTATTATCTGAGGAGCTCAAAACTGAAATGGTGAACATATGCTTGCAAGTGTGAAGCAATAATCTATAAAAGGTATCATTATCTAGAAGAGACGATTTTAACGATCAAGGATATCAAATTCATGGCACCTCTATCAATCTTGATCAACAAGAACAACATTTTTGGAAAAAATTCAATGTTTTTATTTTAATTCTAAATCTAATATTGTTGAAAACAATATTTTGGATTAAAAATGAAAAATAAATAAATTAACACAACAACTAGAAACCATTGATCATCAATTTAAGCAAAAATCATGCTTTGGACCAACAAGATTTAATTCAGAGTTATATAGTTCGACAACTTAATGTAAGATGTGGCTCATTTTAATGGCGCCTACAAAAGATTTTAGAAGATTGATGACTTTCGAATATTTTTACGATATTAAACATACATTGCAGTATAACTGCAACTATTACATTATGATGTCCAAGTTGTGAAAAGATCTTAAGCAAAGATTACTGTTGGTGTGATTATTTCAAAACTAAGACAGCCATAAAAATTGATATAAAAAGCTTTCTCTTAAATAATTATGAGTTATTAAGCAATTAATGATGGATAAATTTGAAAGTCTTTTGTATGTCAACTCATGATTGTTTTGCATAATTACCAACTTCTATTACATCAAAATACAATCAGATATCGTCAGAAGCAAATCTTTAATTTATAGGTTTGCAATTATTATCACATCCAGATTTCAAATCCAACGTGTACAACGAAAGGAGATTGTCTTAAGTTAATATTTATTGCTAGTATTATCCACTTGGTGTCCGAAATCTTCCCAAAACTTTGATTAGTTAGCCGTAATAATTAAACAAATATTAACCTACGACCGAAGTGAATCCTGATTAACAACTAGTTGCCAATTACTTAAACTAAGAAGTCGTTTGAAAATTTACGATCTAAACTATACTTGTTATCCAAAATAATTAGCATTGAAGAGAAAGGCCACACGCAGTCGCGATTGGTAAGTTTAAAACCATTTTCTTCTGGGTCAACTTTTTTAGTTAGCGCCAAATAAACTCTTAAACCTACCTGTTTAAAAATACTTGATAAAAACTAAAAAAATGTTTACGTACAATTTCTGGAACATCACAATAAAATCAGCTTCCAAATCGGACATATCTATCGTCTTTCCTTTAGCGATAACAGCTGGATGTTTCCTGCTCATCAGCCAGCCCATATGCGAGAAAAAGAATCCTCTGTTAGCGTTGTGAGGATCGGCATCGGAATCACTGTACTTGTGATGCAATCGATGATCTCGGACCCAGATATACATGCAGTTCTAAAACAGTTAAATAAATGTTAATTAATAAATTTTCGTGTTAACGTAATAAAATATCATTGACGTAAGAGCCCCTTGTCAACTAAATCATGTAGGAGCCGTTAACCGCGTTTATCATACTGATTTATATGAATTTCTTTAATGTCGAAAAGTATTATGGTAACTTGAGACTATTATTGTGCTAGAATTTGAAGCTAATGACGTAATATAAGGTAGTTGTTTCTACATACTTTTAAATATCACGAAATGACGTTTTAGATTTATAATAAAGTTTCTATAAACACAGATAATTATTTAGTTGAATAATATTTGCGCTAACATTGATGAAAGGTTCTTCCTCTTTTCTTTGCGGAATTAATTAACAATCGATTATTATAATTTATGCTAAACGATAGTTGAATATAATTTGTTGTGTGAAATGTTTTATATTCATTTTATGGTCCAATAAATATTAGATCATTCCGAAAAAAAAGATGTAAATGTCCACTCAACATGTGTAGTGTGGTTGGTATAATTATTGTGTTACGTCTTTCTTTTAGAGTCATATTAAAATAAGATTTATTTTTTTTAGGAGAAATTACTATTGCCAAGTCGGTCACTTAGTTTAACTAGTCCAAATATAGCAGGTAATTATTACATAAAAAATAGGCTTTAATAAGTGCATTGACTCGATAACTTTCTATCGAAATTTCTACGTGACTTCCAATAATTTAAGCGTTCGCAAAGAAGCATTATTGCAATAATTAGTTCAAACATTTACAGAATTCTATCTTCCTAAGAAAAAGAAAAAAATAATGAAGTACAAGAACGCAGTTGACAAGACTCGTTTTGACCCCACACATGAACCCATGATTGGAAGAATGTAGAATGCATTACCAGCAGTTCGAATGAATTACCAGCAAAATTACCACAAATCTTAAAGGCCGTCATGGACATGAAAATGCTTCAAACATGTCTGGAATGTATAATGGCTTATAGGACAAAATTCAGAAACCAAGAAAGAAGCCTTCCTGGTGATTTTACAAAAAGCAGCGAAATTTATTCTATGGTATGGTTGTATCAACTATTCAATAACTGTACAAATAAACTAGAAAATTGTTGATCGGAAATATATTTTAAAAACAATTTTTGCTATAATAAAAATGTCTTCTAGGTACCTACATACATACAAGTAAAATATTTTGGCATAATTTGATCCATTTTATAGCCGAGAAAGTATTGAAATTAAGTTTTGATGAAGTAATTTATATACCGGAGAGTCATGTAAGGGACCACTCAAGTGCCTAAACCTGCTTCAACCATCTTACACAGGAATCTGCTACTTCTTTATGATCTTCTGTGTGGGGTCACCTGAACAATAGAAAAAATATGAGGTGGAATAGGAAGGAAAAGACACATTGAAGGACGTCAAACCCTACACACTAGTCAATAATAATAACTCTAAAGATTTCCTTCGATAGAGTTCTAAAGAGTTTTGCAAATTATTGACAGTGATACTGCAGAGAAACCTATTCCACTATATGAAGTAGAGATGACCAAATAGGAGTTTTCTGTCCAATTCTAACAATTTTCCTGAATGCCCGTCATAATCTCAAAACATTTTGGAACACTAGAAAGCCAGTTAATTAAAACGGATCGATGGCCGCAGTGGTTAGGCGGCTGGCTATTGTTGTGAGAGGACGATACGTGCCGGGGTTCAATTCTCTGGAGGGACGGTGACATTTTTTCAGAGAGTTTAATCCCGGATCGACTTGCCATTCGCTGTTGGGAGCAAAGTGATTAACAGCGCGGCATCATAAAAGGCGATATGATGCTGTCACAAAGCCATTTGAACACAACTTACACACACTAAACTATACCGCAAGAGTTGCAGTGATAGCCAGACAAGTGATACAGCTTACGGAGTCACTGCAACTAAGCACCCACCACACATTAAAAAAAGAAATTAGTTTCTAACTGCCCACTTCTCTCAAATTTTCCTTTTTATAAAGAGATTTGTAGAATGAGGAACAGGAACATTTTTCAAATCACTTCATTTTTCTATTTACATAGATAAATTAAAACAAGGACCCGTATTTTTTTATTTTACTATATCTTTA
Source organism: Holotrichia oblita (assembly GCA_023690525.1). Classification (NCBI taxonomy): domain Eukaryota; kingdom Metazoa; phylum Arthropoda; class Insecta; order Coleoptera; family Scarabaeidae; genus Holotrichia; species Holotrichia oblita. The sequence goes on from CM043021.1 coordinate 11,662,903, forward strand.
TTATTTATTGAGATATAAATGTTTAAAATTTCGTTTTTCAGCGCCTTAATGAAAATATGGCCAACTATTGAAGTACAAAGACTACTGACGTCACGTACTAGTACCACAAAGTATTTTTTCTGTGTTGGCTGGATTATGATTACAATTTCGATGTATATTTCTTTTTCAGTTATTGGCTACCATGAAAATATATCTGACGTGACAATCGATGATGACAATCATGACGTTATTTATCTAATTTTCGACCAATTCGACCAGTAACTTTCGATTACAAACCTTTTGCGTTGTAACTCCGACATGTAACCCTCTCTAATTTAGGTTTGTCACTGACAGCTGTCACAATTTTAAGTACAATTTAAAACTATCGCAGTGTCGTCAATCTTGCGAAAGAAAATATTTTAAAACTTTATGTGGATACGCCTGATTTTTAAATTCAAATGTGTCAAAAATTTGACAGGGTGAATGTCATTAATATTGATTCTCTTAAGTAATTCTAACCTTAAAATTTTTCAGAGTTGCCAAACTAAATATTTACTTAAACCATTTGTAGTCACTTAGTAGCTAGCAGTATAGTTAACCTACCACACCGTCCCCAACTTCTAATAATGCTATTGTCTATAATTGATGATACAATGCGAGCATTCTCAAGTGAAGTGTAGTGGTAGCATAAAAATCTCTGGTTTGCTTGATTTTTCCATTCTACAGTTAGCTACATTGAACAAAGATGTGCTTTCTGTCATTTGGTTGTTTCTGTTTGCTATCATTTTGTTGTTATTTCATTATTGTATTTATTACCGTCTACATATTGCTATTTACCTGCGGTTTTCTTCGTGTTTCTAGTATATTTGTAGATTACTGAAGCAGTATACATAACCTTTATAGAATCTGTCAAAACAACTTATGTTTGGCGAGGATGAACTTCAAGAGGCTGGAAGTACTACAGAATAGGATGCTGCGAATGATTGCGGGGGCCCCGTGGTTCGTCCGCAATCAACAGATTCGTGACGACCTGGGGGTTCCTTCCCTCAAGCAATTCATGCTTGGACTGGCCGAGAAGACGTTGGAAAGGATTGATAGATCCGAAAACCCACTGATCAACAGACTATCAACCTTGGATCCGGACAGACCACCTCCTATGATCCACGTCAGGAGAGCCATGGCACTGGCCGAAGACGCCGCAGCATAGTGTAACAACAACCGACGCAAGAACACCACCATCTATCATCTCGCTGCCTTGAAGCAGCGAAGACCTAGTTACCTGTTCACCCAGCCCTTGAAGAGAGTCCATGAAGAATAAAAGGCTCAAGAACCTTGTTAGGCCTTAGCAGGAGTATATTTCTCAGTGTTCTCAACTGAGAATTTTAGATTATTCACCCTTCACTTGACTTTATTCACCCTGTATTATTACATTTTGATTTTGCAACGTACATATGTCCTGTTCCCTAATTGCCAATCTCAGTCGTTCTAGAAAGACGCCATACCTCAGTGAATTATTTATAATGTACCATAATACATTCTTGAATATGAAGCACTCCACTGCTATGCTTGTTATTAAATTAAAAAAAATCATGTAATTGGTTTAGTATTACTGGAAAAAAATAATGGTGAAGATGCTACATTTTTGATAGAGATTTCCTTGTTGCTACTGTAATTATCTAGATTCAATTGTGCTAAATTTGGCACAATCTCTGGCAAGTATTTATTATATTCATTATTCACCTGCTTAGCATTCCCAGAAACTTAACAATCAGAAGTACTGTTAGAATTGCACTAGCTTTCGTTATTTGAATTCCTTTTTTTAGTAGTGTTGCAACTATCTTTGAATAATTATAGGTGGTCTCCAATAACCTCTTTTATATATCTTTTACTTAATTGGGAGATTCTTTAAGCGCCTATTACAGGCATTTTGTAGAGAAAATAAATAAACCAAAATTTGTTCTTAGTGTACAAATTTTTACAACATTTTAGAGCCACGATATCAGACTCCCCCTTTATACGACACAAATTACAATTTCTAAATTATAAATTATTCTAAACTTAAAGCGAAATTTCTATTTTATAGAAATATGTACATACATACATATATGAGTTTTAATTATTTACGCAATAGATACATTAATGGAATGTGTTTAAATCCGAATCGATTTGAATTTTTAATTACGTTCTTTGAATCTCGCGCATGTTTTTAATTCCATTAGGGCCAAATACGAATATGGAGAAACACAGACGCCGTTTGATTATAAAAGATACCTCTCGCAATATGAAAAATTAAATAATAACGAGCTCGACGTTATATAATGCTGTTTTTCTTTAAGATTAATGAATGAAATAGGTCAATTTTCTCGATAGACACCTTACAATATTTCATTTTATCTTATGCAAGATGAATGCGTACGTGCACTTTTTAGAATTTCGAAAAATGTAGAAACTTTTCTTGATTACATAAAAGTATCTCCCTCCATTTCATATTCTAATATTTTTGATTATATTAGGTGCTAACCGATTGTGTGTTTTATCTTTTTTTTACTGGTTTTCCAGATTTTATAGGTCGTACATAATAAAACAATAAAATGTGTGAGAGTGACAGGCGCTACTGTATGTTAATTATCGTAAATGTCATCAATTACTCCTGTAGCTGATAAATAGAAATTTAATAGTGTTTTCTGAATGCCTAAAAGATAGTTTGAACATAATTTATTGTGTTAATTGTTTTATATTTACTCCGATGATATTTTATGGTCCAATAAAGATTAGGCTATTCAGAAAAAAAAGATGTAAACGTCTACTTTTTTAATTAAGTACCAATAACTTTATTCGACATGTTATGTGCGTAGTCAGTGAGATACGGAAATGCTATCAAATTGGTATAGTTCTTACGACAGGTGTTTCTTTTGCGGCGATATTTGAATAAAGTAGAAAGATTGAATAATTTAATATAGTTAAAACATAACATGATTTATTGCTTAAAAGAGCATTGAGTAGGAAGATTATTATTTATAAAACTTGTTTTCCTCAAACAAATGAAACATGATACATATTGGAGACTAGGCTTTGGGAGTATTGAGAAAAAGACACAAGTGCATTCCAGTAGGAGCAATGCCTAGCAGCGAATTCAGATCTGATAAAAGCTTTGATGCTGCAATGGTCGTTGGCTGACACCTCTTGCTAACTTGTCAACTATTTCATGACCTATGATTCCAGAATGGCTTGGCACACATCTCAGCGTAGTGTTGAGGCTGCCTCTGACCACAACACGAGCTGAAGCGGAGGAAGCCCAAAGATCGAAGCTGGCAATATATACTGATGATACAGCTGTATACACGTCATTGAGGAGTGAGGAATTAGTTTGTCGGCGTCTACAAGAGCAGGTTAATACCATCAGTATCTGGAGCAACAAATGGAAGCTCAGGATAAATAGAGGCAAAATGCGTAGCTGTTTGATACACCAAGAAGCGGAGTCTACCCCACTACAATATATTCGTCGGGGATTTCCGTCTCCCATGGAGTCAGTCTGCATTATATCTAGGGGTCATTTTGCATCAAAGACTTACCTTCAAAGGAGGCTGGAGACCCTCCAGAATAAAACCATCAAGCTGATCGTTGGGATCTGGGAGTCCCTGCCCTTAAGGACTACATCTTGTCATTTGCAGCCAAGTTCCTGGAGAGAACAACAACATCTGCAAACTGCCTAGAGTGAAGATTAGAAGAGCTCTCGACATTGCTGCGGACTAGGACTCGTTCAAGAGGGACAAACGTCCACCAGCGCCAGAATGCCGCTAATTATCAAAAATCCAAGTCCTAAAGGACTATATCAGAGAATAAAGGGCTTAACGACCACAGGGCTTAACGACCACCTAGTAAAATAATTGTACCATCATTGTTGTTGTGTGATCACCTAACCAGAATTTTACTTCTTTAGAGCACATTGAAAGATATGCAAACCATGAAACTGGAATAACTTGCTACGCATCGAAAACTATTTGTCATAACTTTATCCACTTACTATTCAAGAAAATGCATTTCAATGGCAATGTGTCAAACATGTCTCGAATGGTTTACAAATTAAAATTCTGGAAGGATTTCTTTTCTTCGTTTCTTGTGCTGCTTACTCGTTAAATTTAATGGTAATTACGACTAGGGGGGTCGCAGCAGGGTCCTGTATAGGACACCCTGCTACTCCTGGCTCAAACAAAAGATGAAATTATCTATTGAAACCTCAAAATGAAGTATTTGGTGATTCGTATAATGATAATTATGCAGAAGTTTAGTCAAGCATAGTCAAAGATCTATTTAATAGCCGAAAAATACATTATGGATAAAGCACGCTAGATACTGGAAAATCATATGAGAGACTTTCCAACTTTGTCTACGTTTCTCAAAGTTTTATAGAGGGCAATGCTTAGGAGATGTTTATTGGTATTGTTTATGAATAGTCCTATGACAATACATCAAACATCTTTAAATGTGTAGAATATGACTATATTTCCTCTATATTAAAGGTGCCATTTCATCAGTGCCTGTAACTTGAGTTCGAGATCCGAGGATTGTTTTGATACCACTCTTCAGCAAGCTAGCTAACTTTGTACTGAAAAAATATGAACCTCACATGTTAATTAACAATAGCAGAAGCCTACACATCTTCTGGGATCGAGTTCTTATTGTTTTCATTGGTTAATACATAGAATTGCGTCCATGTTGTGGTAAACATTATAAGCATAGAATTGTTCAGCAAAAAAAATAAGATAAGATTATTTCTTTGAAGTTGATGTAGGAATCCAGACCCCAAACTATCAACGTTGACTAAAATGTGTTTCTGCTAAATATTCCTTGGGAATTGTTGCAATTCGGTCACTTTATTTTTCGTTTCTTCAAAGTTTTTCTTGTTAAGTTATCTAGTCTAGTTGATAAAGACTCGAAAGGAGAGCTATATATCACTTTAGTTAACTTTTGTAAAATTATATTTCAATCATCAATTGACCTCACCCAGAAAGTATAGAGCTCTTTCACCATCGAAAACAAGATCCTGTATAAGATTCAGTGACCGAAATTCCTGCCAAATTTAATAAATAAGCTGCTCAAAGGACAAAGAAAAGAAATGGTGCTCCTTTCTAATACCTTTAAGCAGGTATTGAACAACTATGCCTCTCATCGTCTCATTTGTTTCCTGCCAGACATGGAGAAATGCACAGCATGTTCCATTTAATATCAAAAAATTGGTGTCGTTTTCCATTACAGCAAAAACAGAATAAAACTTCAATCGAATAGAAATTATGACGAAAGTAACAAGATTGAAAGTTTCATTTTAACTCTACATATTGATTCACATTAGTAGGTGATCGAACTTCATTAGGTGCATTACATGAATGCAAATATGAAGAGTATGACAAGGCGAAAGTTAATCATTCAGGACTAGAATAATTTCCAGTTTTATTTTATCTAATAAAACCATAATTACCGATCCATAATAGGACCTGACTAGCATATTAAATGTGTGTCAAAGATCTTAAGATGATTGAAAGTAAACAAATTGAATATTAATCATGTCATTCGACAAAATCCATTGAAATTTGTTGTGTATTGTGTAAAAAAAAATAGGATGCAATTAAATTTCTAAAATTCGTCGGCTATTAATTAATTCGATTTATACATCCCCGAAAGCAATTCTTAAAAGTGTTACGTGTAAGTATTTTTAATAATATAATATAATAATGATAAATTGAGTTCATACTCGTATATCAAATTTCATGCTATGCACTCATTTTAATATCTCAATTAAACAATTTTACCAAGAAATTAACCTGTATCCCCAGTGGATACGTCTTTTACAAATTACATAAATGATGTTACAAAAGATACACCTATCATTATTTATTTACAAACTAGCACATTATTGACTTGAATTTCGTATAGATTAATTACGTTTTCTTGTCGAATCTAACAAGCGTAACATGCTCATTTCTAGCCTTCTTGCTTCAGCTTACTAATTCATCTTGAAGCCGTATAGGTACGTGCAGGTAAGATGATTGCAAAATATGTATATTTTTTTGAACAGGTTATGTCATAGGACTCACGATATAGCATCAAACATAAATTACATCGATAAAGTCTGTAGATGTTAATGTTTGATTTGTTTTTAATGTTGTAGATAGAAATATTTACGACGGATATTACTGCTTCTATCTTTCTTAATAACCAAGCTAGCGCCACCTTTTGTAGAAGGTGGTGCATAGTGTTTGAAAAAATGTGACACAAATACAACAAAATAGACAATAAAACTCTTAACATTCTGCGTTTGCACCAGAAACAATACACCTCAACAAAACTGTGACTTTCTAGAACAACTGGATCTAATATGTTGACGCCCAAAATACTTACCAAACTCCGAGATATTTAAAAAACAATCAAAATTGTTCTAATTTTTTTGGGGTCTAAAGTTTCATACAAATCCAAATTTTTAGATTATTGATGGTTTTATGGGCGGCCAAATCGAACTTCTATCTAATCTATTCAATTAGGGTTGGACACCTGTAGTTCAGGCACTTGAGCTGGGTGCGCTTTGTACCATCCCTATTAAAACTGTCCCTACTGTCCTCTATAAAGTCACTATAAAGTGTAAACTTGTTTCCTCCTGTAACTCGCATCCTCTGCACCGGGGCTCGCTCACCCGACCCGTGTTGTATAAATGCTTCCTTAAGGGACAGTGCCCAATTATCAACCCAGTAATGGTCTTAACTTGTTTTTCTTTTATTGCGTCTAATTAGCAATTAAGTAGAAGTAATCCTTACTCTTTCTTTGTCTAACCAAGACCAAATCATCCTTCTAGTAGGGTCCCTATGAAGTGCTTCTTAGCACTCTCCTTGGCTAGTTCATTGGCTATTATATTGCCTCTAATATTATCATCTCTGGGCACCCAAATCAAAGACCCCTTGTTCTCTTGTGCCAATGTATTGAGATGCAGTTTACAATCTTTAACCAGTTTTGATTTGGTAACAGGATTCATAACTGCCTTGATAGCGACCTGACTATCAGTCATTATGTTTATTTTTCTCTTCGTGCAGCCTCCATTTCCAATCTGTCTCACGCAGGCTGCAATTGCGAATACTTCTGCCAGGAACACAGTTAAGCTTAAAGATATCCTCTATCTTGGGCTCAGTCCATAAATAAAACCAATCATCAGAAGCAACAAAGTCACCCCATCCCTGCTCAAATCGAACTTGTTTTGTAGGTCAGCCGATTATTGTTTCCGCAGATGTGGAATCCAAGATGCGTGAGGCGTACGAAAATCATTTAATAAATCATCGGTCATCGCAAGCTTTGCTGCCAGATTTTTATGCTTTAGATTTTGTCCTTCGTCAAAACGGATAATGATTGAAAGAGGTTGGCACGTTGATTGATTTGGAATTCTGTTTTGGATTCGTTAGAAATATGAAGATGAATTTGATTCGTTAATTTTAGAACTTCTTTTTCAAAGATTTTTATGATTTATTTTCAGTTTTGATTGATTTGTTTAGGATACTAGTTTGGTCAATTTTGTTGATTGAATTTCTAGAATTATGATGTTAAATGATTACAGTGACAGAACTAAAAAGAAATTGTGAAGTGAGTAGCAGTTGGATGGACACTTGGTAAAATCGTAAAATGTGTGCAAAATTCAATTGCATTTTTTTAGAAAAGCCGTGACAAAAGATAAATTATCTGTCTTAATATTTATTTATAGCACTTACAAACTAGTAGTATGTATTATTAAATAGCGTCAATAAATCGGAAACAATTGAGCAAATTGGTTAACTTTGGCAGAATTTGCGCAGTAGTCTTAAAACATTTTATTTAGGACCTGGCTTGATTAGAGAGCATTTAACACCTTTTGGACTTCGAGTTGGATTTCAGAGAATTGGATTGAATTATTTTCCTATTCCATAACTTTTCAGTGTTTTACGTACTTGTTATTACAAATAAGTAAGTTTTGGATCAACATAGAAATTGTGGGATTTTGAACTTTTAAGTTCCGTTTCGATTTAGCTTTAAGGATTTCATCTCTCGCTTGAAAATATTTCCTTTGAACAATGTTCCTTATGTGAGGTTAGGATAGTAATTAATATCGACATACATATAATTTTCGCACTGTTGAACCTTTGATAACCCTATACAACTCACTAATACGTATGAAACTTGAATTTTCCCTAATTGTTTGGGACCCGCAGGCATTAAACTATATTCGGATAGATTGGAGAAAGTTCAAAACAAATTTTTAAAGTTTTTATTTTACAAAAAGCATGATAAATGTCCTGATTATCATAATTATAATGATGTTAAGGCAGAATTTGGTTTATATAAATTATCTATAAGAAGGAAAATTGCTAGTGTGTATTTGGATATAAGCTTATTAATAATACAATTGACTGTCCTTGGTTATTGGGGTGCTTTAACTTTTACGTACCGACTTATCACACTAGACCGAAATATTTCTTATTTTCGCAGTTTTCTAGATTAACACTACGTCAATTTTCTCCAATCAATAGAACTACTTCACTTCTGAACTCTGTTTCAATGGGGATAGATCTGTTTTATGACAAGGAAGTTGATTTAAAACGAAAATTGTTAATTTTGTTCTTGGGCTCCGCGACTGGTTAGTGCATTTGGATGGTGGGCAGTTGTGGGACAATGGTTTGAGCTTTAGTATGTACACATTAAGTAGACACCTATATCTATTTTTTTGCTAAACTTGAAGTACTTTCAGTTTAAGTTACGAATATGATACATGTAATTAGGAATTAGGAATTCCTGTTTGTATCGCAATAAATAGATAAATAAATAGTACTGTTAAACAGTGTTACTATGTAGAAACATAGAGGAGGAGATGATAGAGTCCACTCGACAACTTAATCGCCGCAAAAACTGAAGGCGTCGGCAGACGAGCACGTTCCGGACGTTGTGTAAAGTACGGTATCATCCGCGTATATTGCTAGATTTGTGTGAATACAGCGTGGGATGTCTAAATATAAAAAATATAAAAGGATCAGGTCCTCGTTATACGAAAAGGTAGGACTGGAACAAGGGTGTCAGGTTCTCATTGATTCCGTTAAGCCACATCTTGTACAATAGGCTGTCGTGTCACATCGAGTCGAAGACGGAAGCAAAATCTAGAAAACCGCACCAGTCTAATGTCGCAACTCCAGAGCGCTGCTGCTCATTACGGAGACAATTCTCTTCGTTTATGACATCGCGATAGATTCTTGAAATTGCAGAAAATTATTTAAACACGAGAGCTGATTTCACATTCAACATGGTAGTAATGTACAAAAAACAAGCCGATAGACAGATATAGTATCCAGTAAAATTATAGACGACTTTGAGAGTACAAGTCAGTTAAAATACTCAAGAAAAAAACAAATCCACTGTATGGAAGAGTCGATGAAAATAGATCTGAAAAATTATAAGAGTTACATAACAAAAATAAATTTATTGTTCAACATTGTTCATTCCTTTTTATTACTTTAGTACTGCTACTACTACTCATTCAGATTTATATCACATTATCTAATTACACAGAACAACAACAAATTTTCATTTTTTTTTTATTTTTCTTTATAGACAAACTTATTTTGTTTTATATTCCTAATAATTATTAATTAAAGTCCAACAGTAGTCAGCAAGCATCTCGCTATTTCACTTGCTCTGATAGCATTTTCCAATAGGGGAAATATCCTGATGAAATCTTTCCCCATGCTCATCACTAACATCAACAAGATTCGGGAGAAGGAAGTTCAGATGCGAATGCAAGAAATGTATTTTAAGACTCATATTACAGCCTAATGCATGGTAACTTCTAACAAGTTCACTTTTCCTCGTAATCTTCAGATTTTTTATTTCCTAAGAAATTCTTTGTCACACTTTTAAATGCATCCCAAGCAGTCCGTTCTAAATCGCTCAAGAGTACGTCAAATTCTCGATCCTGTTGTAACGGATTAATCTGGGGTCCTATAAAAATCCCTTCTTTAAGTTTTGCCTCAGATATATTAGAAAATTTTTGTTTAAAGTAGCGAAATTCTGGTCCCTCTTTGTCCAATGATTTGACGAAATTCTTCATCAGACCCAATTTTATGTGTAATGGCGGTGAAAGTATTTTATGATGCTCCACCAACGAATTATGGACTACGTTCTTTCCTTCTGGAGTATATTGCATTCTGGTTGGCCATTGCTTAAGTATAGTGCAAATTTCTCGCTCGACTATCCCATTCACAAAGCAATATTTTGTGAATCCAAGTTGTAGACCAAGTAGAATTGCAACTACTTTGAGATCAGCACTGATGTACCATTTACAGGTTTTGTAATTAATTTTATCAAGGAGACGTGTCATATTATTATATGTTTTCTTCATGTGCACGGCATGATCAACAGGAATGGAGGGGTAGATGTTTCCTATATATGTAGAGGGACAACTTTCAAACTCAATTTAGAAGCATCTATAAAAAGACGTCATTCTTCCGGTTGGTGTTTGTAACCTAATTCTCGCATTAAACCGTCAACATTTTTGCAAACTGAAAGACCTTCTTCAGTTGAAAAATACTGTGATAGTTCTTTCTGGCGATTTCGATATACAGAAATACGGGTACCCGGAGCTAACAACTTCTATCCTTGCAGTTTGATCTTAATATTTCTGCCTGAGTTTTTGATAAATTGAGATCTCGAACTAGGTCATTTAATTCCAATCGATTTATTAAATGAGGCGTGTCCTCTTGAGTTGGCAAATATTCTTCATCTGTGTCCGACAACTCTGAAATGTATTCTTCTATCTCGATTTCAACATGTTCTTGGCTCGAAATATCCATAGTACTTGGTACTGGCAAAGCTTCCGAATGAAGAATTGGACGAGTGGCAGAAGGTAAATTAGGATAGGTAATTTTATCCTTATTTTTACTGGAAAACCCGAAGGTCTTTGTACAGCAAAAGTAACAGTCTGTCAAATGATCCTTTTGTTCTCGCCAAATCATAGGCCTACCAAATGGGATGACTATGCTCTTACCTTAACAGCACATCGTGCACAGACATTGCGAGGGTTCCACAACTTGTCTTGATTTATCATTTTTAATTTAAAATAAAGGTTTATACGATTTTTCTATTAACGGTGTAATATTTCATCTATGCTGTTGAACGGTGAATTCTCCACATACACACGTCACACACAGCAGCACGTCCGATCTGTGCTCGGTTTGAAAATGACTCAGACTTCTTAAGCCATATTGTTACTATAGATGAATCTTGGGTACATTTCTACGACCTAGAAACAAAACAACAATCGATGGAATGGAGACACTCCGGTTCTCCAAGAAGTTTTGTGTTCAAAAATCTGGTGGAAAAGTTCTTGCGTCAGTTTTTTTTTACCATAGAGTAATGACTATTATCTAATAATAACTAGGAAATATTATTCTAAGTTACTTACAACTGTATGAGAAAAAATTATGGAGAGGATTCACGATTTAGTGTTTGAATTACTCGAACACCAAACAGAAAAAAGCTTGAAGGGTTGTAAATTTTCTTCCCACGTTGCAGATTCGTTATAATAAATATATCCAGTTAAGAGGAGAGTATGTTGAATAATAAATGTTGAATATTTTGACTTTCAAATTTTTTTTTCTAAATTAAATGTGTTTAACAGTTTAATGTAGCTTGTCCTAGATCCTCTATTACTAAATTTGGTATTACAACAGGTAATGGACTACATAACGTACCACGTAATTCGAGTTAAAAATATAGAATCAGTATTGTAACGATTCTAACATACATTTAACCTGAAATTAACACAATTACCTAAATTATTTTTTATTAAACTTGAACTGATATAAAAACAATAATGTGTACAATAAAATTTTATATATCCAAATAGGAAATAGTAAAACATTTTCTTTTCTACCAGATGCATTGGTCCTAATACCATCTAATCACCTCAGGCATACGGTGATCCCAATATTTATGAGAACCAATTCACTTAGAAAGAATCTAACTGGCGAAGAATTTATTACCACTCTTAAAAACGGATTGAATTGACCGCCCACTTGTACTCGTATTAAACGTAGTGACGACTTGATACTTATGAACGACCGGTCTATTATATAATTCTCTACTTAAATATAGGTATACTATCGTGTAAAAATTACATTGCATCCATTTCTTAATTACTAAATATAAACATTTGTAATTTCGCCTGTGAAATTGTCGCGTGTTTTAAACCAGATATGATATAATATTCACCTCTGTTAGGCGTATACTAGAACTGTTACTGCGTTCTCGATAAACCTTTTAAGAAACGATTCCATTTTATTTTTAATCTAAGAGATATAGGTACATAATACCGTTTTTCCAGTCATAAAATTGGTGCACACTGAGTGTATACTATCATTGACATAATTATTTGTTCGCAATTTAAATTAAATCGATATAAAATTCATAAGATAACTGAAGAACTTGCTATGGAATTGAAGTGATACATGTTATGCCTTTTTAAATGATTCAATCTAGCAAAATCTGAATTTAGACAGCTTTCTAACCGCTGTCCACAATATGCTCCAGCTCCTTTTCCAATAACACATTAAAAAGCACTATTTCAAGAGAGGGAAAAATGAATACACTGCTTCAAAATCATTTCTTGGAATTATTAAATATAAAAGAAACATTTAATTGTGTTCAGAGCATCTCCAACAAGAGACCAATCATTGGTAAATCTCAGCGTATTTCTGCTTCTTCCTGTGCATATCCTATTCGACAGGAAAAAATCTTTTCTGTCTCCAGCGGCGATCGGTATCTTACCCGGGATTTCCGGAATCACAGGTCGATTTCCGTGTCGCACTTATATTTGAGGCAACGTCTTTTGGATTGAAAGTTCTGTAGATACAGGAAAAAGTGGCAAAGTGCTGATCGTTTAAGTATTTTTTAGACTAGATGTAGGAGAATAAAATCTAGATTAGGGGAGTCCACCTGTGGACACGAGGCAGTTAAGTCGCGAGTTCTAGCTCATAAAGATTGGTATTACGGAATTGTGTTGTGTTTCCTTTATTTGAGCGACCTCAAAGGATAGGGAGACGCCAACAAAGGTTGGTACAACTTTTGAGATTTTTATAATTAGGATTAATAATTGGTACCTGCTAAGAGAGTGCTCCCTTTGAGCAGACGCCCATCACCCTAAGGTCGTGACAATATATCCTGGTTGAAGCCTTCGCCATGCTTATCAGTTGCAACTCTGCAGTTCCCAGAAAAAAGCTTCGGGTGTGAATGGAGAAAATGGATCTTTAGAAACATATTGCCATCGATTTTTTGAGGCGATGGCAGCATATTTTCAATAACAGTAACATAATTATCAAGTTTTTATTTCCCACTAAATTAGTAACAGCAACGCGGAAAAGGTTTCAAGAATTTTCTCCAAAATCTATTAAGAGTGCTGCTAAAATGTTAATCTTTCAGAATAGTTTTAATCTGTCGCCCAACAAAAATATCTTCTTTAATTTTTACTTCACTTAGCCTTGGGCATTTTGACGGAGGTATCTATTAAACGTCGACAGATCTCTATTTAGTGCCTTAACAATGTTGTCCATTAGGCCCAATTTGACGTGCAGTGGTAGCAACTAAAATAATTTTGGGGCGTACTAATGGCAAATATTCTACATTCTTTTGACCTGGCTCTAATAATTGTCGAACAGACTAGTCTTATCTCTTGTAATGAAGTGCTTTTGCCCAAACAGCATCGCAAGCATATCCAACAGGAATAGACAATAGTACAGTCTTTAAACTTAATGTTCTCTCTTCTGGCTTGTTTATATTTAAAGCTGTCAATAATATTTTAATGTTATCGCAAAAAAACTATAGCGCTGACGAAGAACACATGCCGAAACATCATCTTCTAATAGGTTCCACTGCTACAATCTCGTTTTAGCAACTTTGCCTTCCTTTAAGGAAGATTTAGATCTCTCACGAGATCGTTTAATTCTGATTGGGTTTGTGCAGTTGGCGATATTACGCTTGGTATGAAAATAGGATCTCTTGATGTTGATGGTAGATCTTCTTAACAAACTGCTGTATCGCTATTATCTGGAGGTTCTGAAATAAATTTGTCAGTATGGGGCACAATTCTCATGGCAGCTGGTATATTTGGATAATTGATAACACGATTGATAGACTCTCTCCAAACTATTGGGACAGCAAACCACACAGACTAAATCTGCAACACCTCTAGCCTTTTCAAGATAAAATTTTTATCTTGGTCTGCAGAAATTTACGACCCCTTAAGCTTTTTGTTCATTTGAGGAAAGATATGATAGTCGGACGCAGCCAGATCTGGTGAATAAGGGGGGTGTTCGAGTAATTCAAACTAATAATAATACATAATAATAATTCCCAGTTGGTTACTCCGTGGTAATCCCAAAAACACTGAAACAAGAACTTTCCCAGCAGATTTCTGAACACGAAGCTTCTTAGGCCTTGGAAAACCAGAATGTCTTTATTTCATTGATTGTTGCTTTGTTTCGCCGAGTCGTATAAATGTATCCGAGTTTCATCCATAGCAACAATACGGCTTAAAAAGTCTGCATCATTTTCAAACCAAGCACAAATCGAACTTTCGATTGCTTCGATGCTTCCACCCTTGCACGCTTCTGGTCAACATTCAGACATTTGGGAATCCATTTTGCAGAAACTTTAGAAATATTCAGTGCCTTAGATAGGTATTCGTTTTAGCCCTGCAAAATCATGTCATGAACTGCATCACCATTTTCAGGGATGGACACAATTTTTCACGGTCGCATACGAAGAAACTTGATCGACAATGGTATGAAGCGTATCCACATATAATAGTTATTAATACCCCAATCTTTGATTTTTTTTTAACAGATGGCATAGTAGATGAAATATCATTCTTACCATTAAACAACTTGATCCTGTATTTAGAATAGCTACCTACTAAAATAATTCATGTCACAGCCTGTATATTTGATACTGCAATAAGTTTTTCTACAGGAAATGCATACTTAACCAGACGTTACCTTATTCGATTAAGGTAAATGCGCCAATAAATTGTCCTTATTACATTCGCATTCTATGAGAGTACCTACTTCTAAAGTACCAGCTGTTACATAAGTAAAACTTCGAATTCATTTCATTGAATTTAAATCAATTCCTATTTACTATACATAAATACCATTAGTTACTATTCAGACACTTTTATTGTATAATTACTAAGATATGGAAATGAACCAATGTTTGGCAATGAAATTCTACGTACGTGCTCTATTGCTGTTAAAATAGCGAAACAAAGTATGCTTGAAGCAATTATTTGGCTATAATAATACTTTCTCCTAATAAGCACTTGTATATTTATATATAACAGATCGATATCGTGTAGCTGCTGGTTTAATGCCATACATCCGTCCAGTTCTATGACTGCTCTATTTATTTTTTCCTTTCACGAACATGTCTACAGTACGTGACAAAATTAAGGTAACGTTTATTGTAGCAATAAAATTGATACCCCTTACGACATCTCTTATCATAAGATGTTACTATAACTAAACCATAAATAAGCTTTTTTTTATTATCTTACGAAATGTGGAGAAGAGTCATGTCAGAAGAGTAAAAGAAACTTCGAAGCCTGTATTGACTCGATTATGAAGACAAAAACGTGAATCTTCGTTATCTTTTCTAATAGTGGTAATGAAACCAACAATTTACAGAAATATTTCAGTTTTAAATTAAACTGAAACACTTTCAATTAAACAATAATAAAAGAGGTAAAAAAAACTGGATAAAATAAAGCAAATTCTCAAGCGTTTAAGTCTATAAAATAATTTTGCAAAAAATATGAAGAAACAGAGTTTTCACTTTCTCACAAACAAAAGATAACTGGGTAATGAATTCGAAATCTATCTATGTACGCTATGTAAGCTTTTTTGTGAAATCGATATTAGTTTGCATTGCATTTCTTCGACTGTAATATGATGGTAATCATGTGTTATTAATTAATGGATACAATGCTTTCTATGGCTGCCCTAGATAATATTCGCAACGTGAGTATCTCTTGCTTTATAAGAGATACAAGTCCCGTTAATGTTGAAGACCTGTTCTTAAGTGTTAGATGAGTTAGTACCTTTCGAATACACCTATATTTGTAATGTTTTATGCGTCTAGGTCAGAGAAGTTACAGCAACTACTATGTGTGCATATTTGACACATTTTGTTTCATTTTATTTGAATTCTGAATCAAAGAAATTGAATTTCAAAGAAAAAAAAATAAAACAATTTCGGAAAATAATGCCAATAGAATGCTTCAACTCCAGAAAGTTTCTTATTTCGCAAGGTGTCCTACCTCCTTGTTTTTGATTATATCGCAAAGCAGAGTTGTTGATCCAAAACATTGCAACCTCTTTTGAAAATCTTGCCTATTCCGAAGGCGTTTATATTTTTTTGAGACACCTAATGAAGGCTCATTGGAATTCTCATTCTAAAAAACGACAAACCCTACGATGCAGATGATGATGCTAGCACAATTGGTCGAAATTTCTTTAAACAAATTCAGAAAATCAACAAATGCAATCACTGCTTATGTATAGTATTAAGAAAAAGCAAAATTACCACCTTAATTCAGCTGCATAACGATATAAACGTCCCATGAATGGAGGGCAGTTTTTGATAATGATGTGATAATCGTTACCTTTATGACACAAAAACAGTAAGACATTAAAAAGAGAACTCTCGAAGAAATCTTAAAGAACCCAATTATATCGTCATAGTTGTGAAATAATCCAGAACAAACTATTCTAGTTTGTAATTATTAGAGTGTGGCAACCAAAAGATGCACCTATTCTGCCTTAGATATAGTGCACCCTGAAACACGTCTGTTTCTGATTATGGCTGTTGTTAAGAGTGCTCTAAATCAACTATGTAGACAGCAGTGTTTGTATCTTTTGGAATACAACCCATTCTATACCATCAAATGTGTTTCAAGCTGCATAATGTTAATGAGCTTCCGCTACGAAACAAATTTTAAGTTAAGAAACCTCCAATGGAGGCACAGGATCTTAAAAAAGCTGTAGAAATTATTTTAGAGATCTGAATCTGGGACATTGTTGTAGCAGAGGTGGTGGAACAAACTTAACCACGAGTTTTCATTCCTAGGAACATTGCAAAAGACTTTAGAGCTACAGAAATTTATCAAAAGAAAGCGAAACATACATTTCTCTGCTATGCTTCCTACAATCGTAGAAAGTTCACCTGCCTCTATGCCTTACAAAATATTTCTACCAACAACATTGTAGAAGATCTCCAAAGTAATTCAAATTCTTATTCACTAGGAAAAATATATCTTTCTTCTGCAGACCATCAAAAACGGAGAAAAGCCAATCATTGCAGTGGATACTCCAGAAAAATTAAAAATTTAACTGACCAAGGAACAAAAAACAAAGACCTACAATAAAATAAAGGAAAAGAGAAAAAAATGTAAATGTAGACTTCCACTTGATGAGCTTGTGCTTAGTAATAAGTTGCCAAAAACAAATAGAAAGCCAAATATGGACAAACATTATTAATAACAAAAAAATACTGTTCGAGAACTGTCATCTCATAAAGAAGATGAAAATGGAAATTCTGTAATATTGGTAAGAACAGATGACAAAGATGATAATGATTAGGATTGTCTAGTTATTTGTGAAGCCTGCAGGAATGTTTTAATGAGAGAACAATGGATTGGATGTGTAATATGAAAACTTAGTACATGATTGTGTGTTAGTACTGAAAAGAATGGTTGGAAGATATTCATCTGTGACTATTACCACCATTAGTAGGCATAAGACACTGTATAACCTAAAGTGTCGTAAATAAGTTTTTCCTTGTTTTTCCAGAATAGAAAGGGTGCCTTCTATTTTTCTAAAAGAACAATTCATCATTCTAATGGCAGTCATAACAAAGGTAAGCTGTGTTATCGTTAGTCATAAAAAACATCTACTCGTATTGCTTTTTTGGTGAGTTGTTCAGGTTCCAAGCACTACGACCTATTGATCTATTGTGATTACCCTATCCCATCAGTAGCCTTCTATTCCAATGTTGTTTACGAATCTCAGGACTAGTTTGGGTGCCAAGGCTTTGATCTGTTCAGATGTTAAGGTCGACTGTCCTAGATGCTAGGAGACGATTTCTTTTGTCTCCCATTCTTGAGCTGGCTTTTTGGAACGCCAAAAAGGGGTTCCAGTTCAATGAAATGCATGTCAACACCTTGCTTTGCAAGTTCATCCGCCATATCATTTCTTTTGGTATTGGTGTGCCTAGATACCCACAACAGGGATACCCTGTTTGCTGTGGCTAGTTTCATCACATTAATTCGACATTCCCAAACCAATTTCGACTCAAAGCTACGAGAGACTAGAGCTTTTAAAGCATCGATGCAAAAACAGCTATAGTTGAAGTTCAAAAAAATTTAATGTAAAAAATATTCCAAACTATCCTATCCCTGAAGTTTTAGCCACTATAGTTGGTTCCAAATATTTTAATAAACTATTTCCACACGTTTAAAATCTTTAACATTTATTATCTTCAATTATCTTACACACCAAGAGAATAATAAAGATATAATTAGATACAGACGTGGCACCTTATTCTATTGTAAATCAATTAATTGAATTTAATTGCTCATCTTGTATGCTAATATATTCCTAACAAGTTTATAACGCACATAACCAAATCATACTTAGTATAATTAACTTTGTATACATTACGTATTATTTCTTACAAACCAATCGAAGCATCTATTAGTAAACTTACTATAAGTGGTTATCTAAACACTTGAATTACTAGTGCAACCTACTCCGAATTTAGATAAAACTATAGAAAGTGTACGGTGGAATTAAATGGTCAAGTTACATAATAAAATTTCGGTTATACTCGACTTACAAATAATATATACATTAGGGTCAAACAGTCGAGAATGTTATCTAATACTCTTTCTTAAAACAAAAGAAACTTTTATGGTACACAAAATAATTTTCAGGTGTAGAATCTTCTTCATATTATTCAGATATAGTACATACTTGTATATACCAATGCAGATATATGATTAGAAATGCATATTACAACCGGTAGAACTAGCTTTCAGCGGATTCAACTTGAACTCTGTCATAAGTGCAAGGTTACGGAAACTACACCATTCTGCATTAGGATTTTCTTGTAAGTTTACTAACCGCAAGGTTGTGGAAATTTACTCGCGATTTGTCTAAATGAATTCGACCTTGTTTTGGTGTGATTATTACTTATTATTTTGTAAAGTAAAAGCCCCATTAATTTACTTACCTGACCGGCTACTGTTTGTAATAATATGAGGGCAAATCTTAATAGGAATCTTGCTTTGAACGCTTTGTGAGCATAGAGTCGATGGGCTCCAATTGTGACCCCTTCACCAGATGCAAGCACCAGTATAAGCACTGTAAGAAAAAATGTAAATTTAGTAACAATTTTTAAGGAGGTTCATCTAAAATTTTTGAGTATTTATTTATCACGATCATTATGGTTTGAATGTAAAAAAAATTGAAAAAACGATATCGCCTCGTTCCACAAATGAACAAAAAGTTTAGAAAGTCGTAAAACTTCTTCCAACGAAGAGGTGATAGAAGATGTGGAGGCCCCGTTTGCACAGAAAGGTAAAAATTTTATTTTGAAAGGTCTAGAGGCGTTGCAGATTCGATCTATGTATTTTGCTGTCGCAATTACTTCTATTTCTGCTTGTTACCTCGTGTTGGGCAAAGCACAGGTATATCCAAGAAGAAAAAATCCATGAGAATTGTGCCCCATAGTGATAAATTTATTTCAGAATCTCCAGATAATAGTGATACAGCGGTTTGTTAAGAAGATATGCCATCAACATCGAGAGATCCTAATTTGATACCAAGCACATCATATCACCAACTGCACAAAATAACCTAATCAGAATTAAACGATCTCGTGAGAGGTCTAAATCTTCCGAAAAGCAAGGCAGAGTTGCTATAGCAAGATTGTAGCAGTGTCTATTCCTCTTGGATATGCTTGGGTTGCAGCTAGGCTATACCAAGTTTTGCTATTTTATGTATGAATGGAATTAAAGTTTGGGCAAAAGCACTTCATTACAAGAGATAAGACTAGTCTGTTCGACAATTATTAGAGCCAGGTCAAAAGAATGTAGAATACATGCCATTAGTACGCCCCAAAATGATTTTAATTGCTACCACAGCACGTCAAATTGGGCCTAATGAACAACTTTGTTAAGGCACTGTATAGAGATCGGTTGACTTTTCAGTACCTCCGTCAAAATTCCTAAGGCTAAGTGAAGTAAAAATTAAAGAAGGTATTTTTGTTGGGCTACAGATTCGAAATATTCTCAAAGACGAACAATGAACACATGAAATCATCACGTTCGATCTGTGCTCGGTTTGAAAATGACCCCCCAGAAACAAAGCAACAATCGACGAAATGGAAACACACTGGTTCTCCAAAACCAGTTTTTCGGGATTGCCATGGAGTAATCATGATTGATTTTCTGGATAAGGGTGGAACAATAACTGAGAATTATTATTCGACGTTACTGACCACTCTACTACAAAAAAATTATCGAGAGAAGATGTGGTAAGTTGTCCAAATGTGTTATGTTTTTGCAGGACAATGCCTCTGCACACAAATTAAAGAATTTGTGATTTGGCAGATCTGACTCCATCCAACTACCATGTCTTTCCTCAACTGAAAAAAAAAAGAAATTAAAAGGTTGTCAATTTTCTTCCAACGAGGAGGTGACAGAAGCTGTGGAGACCTAATTTGCAGAAGATAAAAATTTCGTTTTAATAGGTCTAGAAGCATTGCAGATTTGTTGTAATTATTGTTTTGCCTTACTAATATCCTGAAAATGTAGTGGCCATAGTGTTTGGCATTAATTCAAGTTATATGTATAGAGAATTACGAAACATGATATGCTAATTTCTAAAGGTGACATTGAAGATGTGCCTAATAATAGTCCGAAATCGTTATGTAATTGCCAAAATTTAAAATACAACAGACAGATATTGCTTTGCGAATTGTATGGAAATTAAAATGTTGTAAGGTCGTACAAGAATAAATTAAGAAAAAATTGAAACTGCATCTGCTTTCCCATTTTACTTGAATTGCATAAATAATACGTAATCACTCAGTCAATGATGTAAATGACTGAAAGTGTTTCAAACAAAAAAAAAACATAATAAATGTAATTTAAATATGGAAACAATATTATTTCGTTGTTTTATTTAACCATCCTATATATACATACATATATATTTAGCATGTCAATAAATTCTCGGAGCTGCTCTTACTTTTAATAGCTAAGAAAATGATTATTGCTTACTCATATCCCTATTATATTTAACCTGCTTTACATTTACATCCGCAGCGTATACCATGTTCCGTTGGTTATCCTACAAAACAAAACCTAAAAGACGCTTTTGAAACTAGGTACTTTTACATACTTCCATCGTACCTTAGAAAGTTCTTAACACGTGAGAAGATATTTTAATTATTACATATGTTCTACTTTAATTACAAATTCTTCGTCAATAATGTCTTTTTAATAATAATGATATAATTTTAACAATAATATTCAATAAATTGTAGACTTTACTTTTCTTTAATATATTCTGAGAAGAGGAAAGGAAATTTAATTTGGCTGATTCAAATATTTTTGGCAAAGTTTGCACAACGACCAGGGAAATTCAATCGAAGATACTTATCAGGTTTTGGCTAAATAAGAACAAAAATCTACTTGATCTCCTTCGAAAGGTGTTATAAATTGATGGATTTTCTTTTACATCCTCAGAGGAGAAATAATGATTAAAAAAATCCAGCTGAAGCAACTCAATGTCAGAGCAGGCACAGTTTGGTCAACATTACAAGACTCAAGTAGCACAACAGGAAGTACGAAAAGCACCCTCTACCCCCACCCCATTCCTCTCGCCGCACTCCCTAGCCAGGGAATCACCTTTTGGTACCTTAAAAATATGAAAGATGTAGTCATTGGCAATATTACGTCAAAATTATTTGTTTCCCAACAAAAAAATTAGTAGGCGGCAGTAGTCCTCCTTCTAGCAGCTATAGCCCACCCCAGATAATGAAACACTCTAGTTATCGAATATAATTTTGTCAACAAAAATGCTTTTATCTAAAACACTATTTTGTTATTATAAATTCTGTCTAACGTTATGCAGTTCTGTTTTTGTTCTATTCGATAGTTAAATGGCTGACTGATGATGTGAGAGTCGTGAAGTCGATTAACAGGCTGGTATAGTTTCAAGCAACCAATTGTCTGTTGAGATACAATTAACGGAGCTACATCACTTAAGATGAGATGAATCAGTAACAAAGCCATGAAACACACTATGGATGCATGCACTAGTCTCCAAATTTTGTTTGATCACTTGTGAATGAGTACTTTTTCTGACAAGGCAACACAAGCAAAACAATTTTGAATGGAACATTTATCAACAAAATTTCTTTTGAAAACTTTGCATTT
Source organism: Holotrichia oblita (assembly GCA_023690525.1). Classification (NCBI taxonomy): domain Eukaryota; kingdom Metazoa; phylum Arthropoda; class Insecta; order Coleoptera; family Scarabaeidae; genus Holotrichia; species Holotrichia oblita. The sequence goes on from CM043021.1 coordinate 11,685,437, forward strand.
AATCGGAAGATGAGAGATCCAGCAAAATCTTAAAATTAAGATTTTGATTGATATCAAAAATCAGAAGTCTAGCAGTGCTATCTAGGAATGACAAATAGATTCTAGTCCAATCTTTAATCGGCTTTATCGGCTGTCGATTTGATTTCGATAAAGTTGCAGCATCATCTGATGTAATGGACAATTTTCACCATATTTCTAATACGGATACATCAATAATTATTGATTATAATCAATATCAACTCCAAATTTATGCCAGCAATGAAATAGTGTTGTGTAAACAAGAAAACAGAACCCCCCAGCTACAATAGTTGGAAATGGTCCTGAAGAAGCATAATAAAATTGTTCCTCTTCTGGGCGGATGCATGGACTTCAATCTCTGGATTAGTTTGTGTCTCATATGAAGAACAAAAAGGTTCTTCCTTTAATCGTTGATATTTTAAATGCGTTCCAATCACTGTATATTGAAGGTTTATTTATTATACAATCAATTAAGAAGATATGGCACTTCCTGAAAGCAAATCTTATTGAGAAGTCAGCTTTTTGTAGAACTAAAAATCAATGAGGAGATGTAAAAGATTTCGTTCCAATTATGCTGAAAAATATATTCAAAATTGACGATATCCATGGTCTGCCACCAGAAATTGTGTTTTATTCCAATTGAAGCAGTTCGCTTAGAATTAGGGCTAAGAAGCTTGGATGCCGACATCGAAAGTTTTGGAATGAATAAAGGGAAACAACTACCCAAACGAAATTAGAACCTTAATAGTTGAGCGAAGATTTTCAAGAATATTGTTTATTGTGTTGAGGCCTTCCGGATATTGTCTCGTAGATAAGTTTGCACTTGACGTTTTGCTGATCATGCTGGCAACTTCTTCGGAAGGTTTCTTCCTTAGAAAGGTTCAGAAAGAATCAGGAAACTTAAAAATATAATCTCAATCCTTTAAGCCTCTTTAGAGCCTTCCATTTACAGTATAGAAGGGAGAATATTGTTAGTATCTACCAAAAACATAAAAAAATTAATGAAAATCAAGATGAGCCACCCCAAAATCATGAAAATTGCAGAAGTGACGTATTGGGTTAGATGCACCACTACGTTTAGTTCCAATCATATTTAAAGTTTTAAAAAAATGTATAGCAAAAAGATCAAACCAGTCATTGATTAAAACGTAAGTGTGAAGTAAGATCGTAGTCTTAAAAAATAAAACTCTAAAGACAATGCTTATTAAATGTATAAGACTACCAAGTATGTTTTAAGTCCTAAGAATTATTTGAATGTCAAAATGTTTCGCTTCATTTTGTATTGTTTTAATAACAATCACATACTTACTCTAAAAATAATAAATTTAATAAATGTCAATGTTACACTCTTTATAGGCTAACATTGACATAGTAAGTGTTTTTTTATTCCTGAATTTATCTTAATATTTTCTTAGTTTTAATTAATTTGCAATAAATAACTTGTATAAAACTGTTTAATTTCAAATATAATTTAATTTAGACATAAATGCATTAAAATTAATAAAAACAAATGTACTTACTCCAGAACGTTGTATGAAAATTTGAATAAAACATAATATATATTCCATAGAATCCCAAAAGATGTAACAAGATGAATCCTATTAAGTTCGGCCAGACCCATGCCCTTTTAAAATTGTAATCGGTCCCGATATCCGAAGGCAACTTCAAGTGAGTATCGACGACATATCCTTTCTTCCTATCGGGACTATCTACCGGAATATCCTTTGAGTTTGGAGCCATCTTTTTCGATCAAAGAACAAAAGAATCGAATTATATATTATATCGCACGATAATCTTTTAAGAATTATTGTTATATATTAAATTTGCCGGTCACAAAAATTATTATATCGATTATATTAAACCGTAAAAATTAAAAATTGTCTGCAGAATAGAATTATGTTGTACTAAACCGTTGTAATCACTTTATGCGTTTTTTTTAACATGTTGCTTTAGTTTTTATATCGCGTCTAACGTTTGAATATTTCATCTTTTGAACACTCTATATACCGTGCCATCAAACAAATGCGGGATAAGCAAACAGAAGTGGGGCATTTTTATTCTGCCTACCGGTAAAAGACTTTCCCTATTTTAAACTTACTCTACGATGGCATAGAAGTGGGCTGAATCTATAAACCATCGCCGATTATACATCGCAATCACTTTTTAATGTATCAATTATGTACATATGTACTATGGATATAGTTCGTGTACCTACATAAGGATATATACAAAGTGCATTATCAATAATTTGCAAAAAGTTATGTAATACTTTTAAATTTTATTTGTGAAGATAATTTGCGCATATCTTCTTTTGGATACACGATTACCACATATCTCCCAAAGTTGCACTAAATATTATGGAGAAAACATGGTTCGACATAGACGCAGTTTATTTTTGTATTGAACTTTAAAATTAGCAAAACTATGTATGCGTATTTGTCTTAGATATTAAATCAAATAACATGTTAAAGGGGAAATGAATAGATACATCTAAAAGAAATTATATTATTAGCGGCTCATAAGTATCTAGGTTGTTTACTTTATAACCTGAACATCGGGCAGAATAAGGAATGGGTTAGATTTGTTTTGAAATGCCTGAATTTAAATCTATTGTGCCCCCTTGCGTGAGGAAAATGAAGCTTTATCCAACGAATTCATTATGTGGACGAACAAATTACTAAAGGCAGAGGCATTCATGTTTCTACCAACCAACCAATGGCAGTCTGCACACTTGTAGTATCCGAGCTAAGACTCTATGGCGATTTTCAGATTAGCCACAAACTCGATGAAATTGCTCCATCTTCCTAGCAAGATACCTTGTCCTTTTTTCGAGTATCTATTTTGCACCTTGATTTCCCTTTCCATAGACTCCTCTTTTCAGGGAAATTTCGGCTTCAGTTCCGATTCTTCATAAAAATCGCTTCTTCCGATTCTTCATAATCGGCCACATGAACCTAGAAGGTTTCTCAACTCTTCTAGGTCCATGTGACAGATCGGAGCTTATACATCTGGCAAGGCTACAAGGTGTCTTGCTACGAAGATGGAGCAATTTCGCTATGTTGTTGGCAGAAACGTGTATGATGGATTCGTACCTGGATCCTTCATTTTCCTTTTTCGAGCACAATGAAACCTATTCAGACCAAGGCAGATCTAGAACAATCTATCTCTTCTAGGGCTGTTTCGGTCTCTACTACAAGATTGGCTTCAGTCATGTCAGTTATCAGTTTTTTGTAAAAGTGCAAGTTATGTTTTCTGGTTCCTGTACCAAACATGGGTGCAAATAGGTTAAGTATCGTCTCGGTAATCACTGCATCATGATCATCTGAGGTAAACTCCTGTTTCGATCTGCATGTTAAAGGGGATGTCTGTTTCTTGAGGAGAGAGATATCTAGGACATGACGGATTGAAGGATTCTGTGATGCTCTAGTGCATAGACTTGTTAGATACGACACTAAGTCAAACCTGCAAGAGGTTTTCACACACATTGCTCCTCTGGAGTGCTACTTATGAACAGTGCTTGTTTAGATGGATTGTAGTAAGCTATGAACAGCACCAGTTTTTTCACTGCTTTTTTGATATCAATAACGCTTGCCTCTAAACTGTTATTCTGTGAGCAGAACTCCAGATATTTAGCCTCGACGTCCAAAGATACACCTTCTGTTTTGAAGAATTTTCATTTGCTATCAAAATTATTTAATACAATCATGGATAAAACTGCAACCCAATATAGAGAAATTCTGCAGAAAGTCTATTGAACCCACAAAAAGATTATTGCTCAAAGAAGAGCTAATTATATAAAATATTCAAGAGCTATAAGGAATAAACAAGCTTCTAGAGACAAAACAATAGTTGTGAAACTATAACGAGATCAACTTAATAGATGAACCTGTGACCTAAATGATTATAACAAGAAATGAAGCCAAATACCCTGAAAAAATCAATTTGCACATTGATAATACTATGTGGAAGTCCACCATGGGGAGGTGGCTCCATTGTAAGAAATTATAAACCCAAAACGACATGTAATGTCAAAACCTTTTTCTAACACTCTTGATAAAAATTTTGCCACGTTAACAAGAATTTTGAACACATTTATAAATGTAGGGCTCAAATCAAATTAGAGCAAGAGATGCAAGGTGTTCAATGTTTCTGCAGACGAAAGGATTTTGGTCCCAGATGTTTCAAGTGAAACCGAAAGAGAGAAATACACACAGAAGCAGATTAAGAGAAAAAAGTCTGAATCTAGCAAAGAAACTGACATAAACGCACTTCAAGATTAAAATGAAAGTATGACGTTAGATTTAAACCCGAGAATCGTTATTGGAACTATGTTTGAAAGATAGAATTGTTGTAATGAAACAATGAAGGAAAAACTGGAGGTGGGTCACAAAATTGAGATAGTTTATAAAATCAAATACGACCACCTACCATATTAATGCAATTACTTTTGATTCAGAATTTTAAGTGTTCTGGCAGTTTGCTATCAGTTTGTAACAACAAGCATTTCTCTTAGTAGTTAAGAAATCAAATTAATTCTATTAGGTTCTATGCTGTCAAAAATAATGCACACGTCCTCAAGCGCTTCAATTGTCCTCATATATGTTGGATATGGTTCACTCTAGCTATGTCCATGCGTTTGACCAAAGAATTAGAGTTCTACCCATGCATTCTTATCAAGATCTTGAGCCAAAGAATGTATTTATTCATGTAGCTTGGTCTTTAGACGCTCAATTATCAATTATCTACCTTTTGGTCGAATTTTAATAAATGAATAAATAAAAGCATCAGAAATTCTTGATCAATGTTCACATTAAGTGGCATGAAACCAAGAATAGTTCTAAGGACTGGTTTGTCAATTTTATGGACAACCACCCAACATTATAATTGCAAAAGGCCAATTCCTGAGCTGTTAACTTCAATAAGGGAAATGAAGAGATTTTTTTTCATAATTTATCAAATGCAGCAAATAAATGTTGATAAAACCGGAGTCACAATGGTTCATAGACCAAAACAGTATTGAGAAATTAAAAAAAAAAATCAAAATAAAAAATAACAAACCAATACATATAAGATATATACCCAACACCGGACGAAAAACTTTTTAAATTGCGTTGAATAATTTCTGCATACTTGTCTGCACACGTCGTTATATAATTTTAATAATTAAATTAATTCTTTCAGCAGATACAGTGATCTAAAAAAAAAACAAGGAAAATACAATTGCGTATTTTTATTATTGTAATAACTTTATTGTCATCAAGTCGTTGTTCTAGAACACTGCACCTGCACCCAGGTTTGTTACATTACGTGTCGTGTAGGTTGTTATCTTTATTGGTAATTAGTTCATGATTGTCAAACCAATTAAATTACGTCAATATCATTTTACTTTTACGCGATGTAATTTTTATTAGTTGCCTAATATAATACATACTAAATTTAAAAATTTACTATTAAATATATTTTAAGGATAGCAATCGTATATAGAGTGTCCAAAAAAAATCGAATTAATTTTATTTTATATCTAACAAAACAATAAATTGAAATTAACTCACCCTTTAATAACTTCTTGAACTCTTACCTTTAAAGCTAGTTAATCTGCTTTCCAGGAGGAAAAGCGGACCAGAAAAGAAGATTATCTACCTCAATTCGACGAAAGGAGGCTTCAAAGTAAAGATAGTTACGCTCTAAAAGCTTAACTTTAATTAGGAGACAATTAAACAAACCAGATAAATACTTTGGTGAAAACAATCATAATGTAACTCCTACAATAAGCTATAAATTAATATTGTATGAATTCTACACGTATTATCTATTCTCGATTACGTTAATTATCTATGGGGAATATTAAAATGGTGTTACACAAGATTAATTCGAAACGTGGGGTAATTATACGTCTAAATTATTAAACTGATAAAGTCGTAAGGTAGTTAGAGTAGCTGGAAAATCTCATATGTAATTGATTCATTTATTTACATTATAGAAAGTATGCTTCACATGGTAAGTGTCTTCATTTATATTTGATTTTTTGTTGGCTAGATTCTTAAGACTACCAGATGAAGGCAGAAGGGTTCTGGTTTAATTACATCCATTCTTCGTGGAATCACACCAAATTATGCAACAGAAGAAGAATGTGGTTCCATCAGGATGGATATTTTGCTGACTTTTAACTAAATATTCAACCTCTTTTAGGTTTCATAATTTTCTTTAACGTGCTTTGAGCACCCTTCCCTCCTCCTCTTCTTAAGCAGTGGGAAACTTGAAATATTTATCTGCAGGGATAACTTTTCAGCAACATGGATCAGAAATGTTAATGCTCACACCACCCATTATTTGCGTTGACAGAAAGCAATGATTTCCGATTAGTTAACAAGCTCTAATTCACATGTTTTGCTTTCCTCGTAAATGATTGTTACGACAGGTTTGTGGCAATTGCTCAGAAGTAGGATTTCTTTTGTGTTCTATATTCTATTCATTTTACAAATAACACTTCCCTTTCGTTTCTCCTAAATACGAAGAGAATAATTAAATCTTCGACTCCTTTATCTATCCACAAGAGTTGTCACAACTTGCTCTCCAGCAATAATCTTAATCCTGAATCCTATTAGTTTCAACGGTATCATAATTGGATATATAGATCGTTTATTTATTGTCTTTCGGAGGAAGAAATGAACCTCCTAATAGTTCATTAATTTTTCATAGTACAAGCTCTGTAATGCAATCATTTCAAGGCAACCTAAACCTATAATAAAGCATCGATAACCAAGAAGTAACAAATAAAACATCAAAGAATGCTAAATTCTGCTCCTCTGAAAGGCACGTTTTCTTTATGGGCAAGGTTCTTTAAGGTTTCAAGAAGAAAGGACAAAAGCTCCAATTTCTAATGATAAATTAGGCAGGTACTAAATTTTTCAATAATTTTTATAAAAAATCCTTAATGTGGATAAGACGCCTAGTTATATTTTATGGGCGATTAACATAAAATACTTTGAACTAATGTGGGTCAATTTTAAACACTTTCTTAACGAATGCTTCATTTGCTTATAAAATATCAATTTAAATTTTGATTCTTGGTTTTTTTAAATTACAATCTAAATTTCATTTATATATCTGTTATGAGAAACGAGGATTATGTAGTCCTCGGTAGTATAGTGGTCAGTATCCCCGCCTGTCACGCGGGAGACCGGGGTTCGATTCCCCGCCGGGGAGGATACTTTTTTTATATCATTCACCACAGAAAATAATAAATAAGAGATGATTTTAAAGGAAATTTTATTAATTATATATATTTTAAAATAATGTAAACATGTATTTTAAATGATTTTAATTCTGCTTGTACTGTATATAATTGTTGAGCATTCAAGCAAAAGTTAACAATTTTGTTTTATGTAATTATTCCATTTATAAGGTCCATTTACAATTAATGAGTTAGAAAAATGGGGTTGGTTAACAAAACTACCTTTTGATGTTGTGAGCCTCCTTGATGAAGATTGTGCCCTCAATCCATTTGATCATGTAGCCTTCTTCTGTAGCATGATTGGATAGGTGGAATTTTTTTCTGTATCCGCTAATAAACATGCCATCTTATATACCTATACAGTCTTTCATTCTCTGGTTTACATAGATTATCTTAATTTGATTCAAGTTAAAATTGACTTATCAGTGTTTTTTATTTTAATTTCAGTTCTCGCCTTCTAGTTGTCTATTCTAGTGATTTCTTTTGTTTTTTCAAAAGTTATATAAAATAAACGAGCTTTATAATGTGGAAACCGCTATAAACATACCTCACAAATATTACTGGGAAATGATTACTCGCCGCAAAGCGAGTTGCAAAAGTTGTACTGTTGCAACGTGCATCAACGCACGTAAGAGTCGTCTGTATCTGTGAAGGTAAATATTTGATACGATACTCGTGCAAATACTGATGCTCCAAATTCAAATGTCTACCCATTTCCCATAACATCTTTATCTTATTTATTCATTATTATTGAATTAGAATTGAGTTAAACCATAATTTGGCATTAGAAATACTGCAAAATTATAGTAAAATAGAGAGATAGTGTAAAGGAAATTATTCATCATTTTTACTATTGAATGAAGTCACGATTGATGGAATAGAAACAGAAGGTTATTTATTACATTCTAGGTCAAAATATGCTAGCGCACTTTCAACGTTAAATTCCATTTTAATTATGAGTAGAATGTATAGAAGGTAATTCTAAAATGTAAAATGTCTGAGATTCATCCATAAGATATACAGCCAATTTAAATTTTTTTACAGTATTGCGCGAGAGAAAGCGACACCTATCATTGATTGTAACTAAATGGGAACTAACGTCAATAATCAGTACTCAATACCTAACTATGTACTACTTTATTGAACTTACTTATTTAGTTTATAAGTAATACTATAATACAATTTTGATTTTAAAATACTACATCAAAAAAATGTGCCTTTAACATGAAAAAAAGTATAGGAAATATTTCAAATAATATAATATACAGGATGTTACTTTCTTTTTCAAAGAATTGTAGCATATTTTAAAACGCACATTCAGAAATCCATATTTGCGCTTAATTTCGACCTAATTTCCTAATATAATGCTAATAAATACAACTTTTCTGTTATTAAGAAAAATTTAAAACTATAAGAAACTTGTACCACTTTTTATATTATTACTTGTACTCCTATTATTAAGAAAAAAGAAAACATGTATTTACGCATGGATTATTTATAACTTAGATATTATTTCACCGATTAATTTTGATGTATTTATTAGTGTTTTCGTTTACAAAATTGTACTGGTTCTTTAAACTTGTTTCCACCTTAATTAGGAGAAAACGTGTAAACTAACCATTATTATGGTTTGTTTAACGCTAATTTTTAATTTAATATCTATTTCGATTTCTAAAAATTACTGCTTAAATAAATTGTACTACATTTAAAACCGGCTACTATATTTAATAATTAGAATTAGGTGTACGAAAATCTGACAAGTTCGTGACACACTCTACAGAAGTGTTAAACGTGTTGCCTGTTTCGAAATGTGTTTGTGTGCTATGTATTTTAATAAATAGTCTAATTTGTGTAATTATGTCTTTTAAATTAACATTTCTGAAATCAGGCTTATCAATTAAATATCGCATTTCTTTCAATCTCCAATGCACACAACAACCAAGTTTGACATTTAAATGTCAAATACGGTGGCAAGTTTGACATTAATATTACTGCCAGTTTTTGCGGCAATTGAACGAAATAACAGAAACTTGGCGTAGCAAATTTACTTGTATAATATGTATTTTTATTTTTCAAGGCTTGTATACTAATGGTATTACATAGCACTATGGCTCTCCTTCTATAGAATCAATTGGTTGGTTGTTCCCATACAATCCAATTACTTTATTGCCTAGTATCTCGATTTATCTGTTTTTCTAACATTTTAGCTGTCAAATAAATGCATATTTGACATTTAATGTTCAGTTTGACATTCAAATATACTTTTGGTTTGTTATTGAGTCAAATCAATTTGTTAAGTCATAATGTAGCAACTAAAGTCAATAATAAAGGTGTTATCTAACCTTTAAGATACGAAAAAAAAATAAGCCATTTTTACACTGATAAAATAATGTCAATCAATAATGTGTATACGCCACTTTATTGTTCAGCACTGTAAGATAAGTTTGCTGAATATTGTTGATGTTATGGTTTAACATTTAACTGTCAAACTTACCTATATTTGACATTTAAAGTCCTGAAAATCGTACATTTACGGAACTCGGTTATCTGAAATTGGTAATGCAGTTACCAAACGAACCGCAGTTCAACAAATATCAAAGCATATTTGACAAACAGGCTTTAGAAGGTCAAATTCGTCAAAATTCGATGAAACAAAAATTAGGATATTCTTTTAAATTGGAAACAATTGATCAAAGTTAAAAATATTAAAGCAAAAATTCGACAAACAAGTGAACTATCACTACTCGAAACGGGACGGTACACAGCTGTCAAACATGACAAAGTGATTTTACACTTTTCCAAGGCCGCACGGGTGTTCTTGAGCCCTTTATTCTTCCTTAACGGCCCTTCTAGGCTGAGAGTCTTGAGTATATGGACCTCATTGTCGTTCTACGACCGGGGTTGAAGTTAAAATTAACCACAAAAGAGTCAGTCTGTCGGGGTCAAGATTGGCAAGTCGACTGATGAGTGGGTTTTCCAATCTTTCAACACTTTGGAGGGATTTTCTTGATAGGTCAACGACAAACTGCTTTAATGATTGGGCTCCGAGGTCGTCGTGGAGCTGTTGGTAATGAGTCTTAAAATTTGGTTTTCTAATTTCTTAAAATGCAGCGTTTCTAATTTCTTAAAATGCTTGGCCAAACTCGACCACGCCAGAGCCCCACAGGTAACGATAGGTCTCAAGAAGGTGCAATAACTGACAAGCATCAAACGACGAAGAATGATTTTGACGTTAGACTTTGACAATAAATCTTTGAGAACGTTTATTTTCCATGGCACACTGGATAAATATCGATAACTTAGATGTGCAATTTTTCAAAAAATCTAATTATCTCCTAAACTATTAATTTTAGGTATAGTACATGCAGGACATAAAAGATGTAGAATTGGACCACGAAGACGACTAAGTAATAAAATATGGAGGGTGCTATTTGAAAAAGTGAAGTTATGGTTCTTCAACATTTCGAAGAGTTAACGTGACATAGTAAAGTAACCACGCAATGTAGACAGCCGTTCTCGGCGCTAAAATATACTCCAACATGCTGTTTACGTATATTACGAATTTTAAAATTGATATCCGAAAAATCGAGTGTTCTCTGATTTTTTGAATAAATGTCTGCTAGAGCAAATTTTTTCAGAAAAAATGGAATAACTACAAAACGCCCGAATCAAATCGCAAAAAGTAAAGATATTCATAAAGCTTAAGAATAGATGAATTCAAATGTGTAAAAATATACAGGACGTTCCATTAAAAATAATGAAGTACGAGGGAGCGTTTTTATATTCGCGGAATGAGCGGGTTATTGTACGGGGGTGATTAGGCGCATTGGGGGCGTGGTCTGTGCAGCGACTCATAATTAGTATAAATACGAAGTTTCATTGTTATTAGACAGTTAGTTTTTGAGCTATCATCAACCAAGTAACATAAACCAAGTAACAACAGCGCGTAGAGTGTTCGCGTGCATGTTTGGACCTCTGTAATGAAGACAAGGATGGTGTATTGAGTGGAATTGTTACTGGAGACGAAACTTGGGTTCATCATTATGAACCTGAGTCCAAACAAGACTCCATGCAGTGGCATAAAAAGGGCACAGCACCTCCCAAGAAATTTAAAGTGTCACAATCAGCTGGGAAACTCAGGGCAACGGTATTTTGGGACTCGGAAGGAATATTGTTGATTGATTATAAAGATAAAGGTGTCTCTATAACCGGAGAATATTACGCTTCAATATTAGAGCGACTAAAAGAAGCCATTAAAGAGAAAAGACGGGGAAAATTGACGAAAGGTGTGCTGCTTTTGCACGACAACGCGCCCGTCCACAAGAGCCGCGTTGCGTTAGCTGCCCTGCATAAGGTGGGCTTCGAAATTGTGAATCACCCACCCTACAGCCCAGACCTGGCCCCAAGTGATTATTACCTGTTTCCGAAAATGAAAAAAGAGCTGCGGGGTAAAAAATTTACTGCCGATGATGAAGTCAAGGAGGCAGTTTCGGCATATTTTGCAGATAAAGAGAAATCATTTTTTTATGAGGGTATAAATAAATTAATTGAAAGATGTGAAAAATGTATCCGTCTTGCATGTGAATATATTGAAAAAGAAAAATAATTTGATTTTTTTATTTCCACCCCTTATCCCCCTTCCGCGAATATAAAAACGCTCCGTCGTAGATGGCGACTTCCGGTATCACCGAAAGCGCTAGAAATCTAGTAATATTTTCATCGAAGAGGACATAATCGACTAGATATAATTCTAAATTTTCAAATTTATATTTTGACCAGAACGCCATAAACTTCTAATGAACGGCCACGCTGAGACACCCTGTATAAGTTTATTCTTATTCGATGAAATCTTTGACAAAAATAAAAGAAAAATTTTGAGAATAAATCTATTTTTCATTTTCATTCATTCATCATCAGCACGCACTAACGTTTAAGCATGAATTTAAATATTAAATCTTAATACCAACAATACTTAAATGTCAAACTTGTGAATTTTTGACACTGAATGTCAAACTTGTCCATATTTCAGAAATAAAAAAAAGTCAAACAATAATACAAACAATTGTCTAAGTGTCAGTTAAGAAACTTACGAATATTAAACTGAGCTATATTTATATTTATGTATTTGATTTTAAAGGTTAAACGTCAAACTTGTCCAAGTTTGACATTTAAATATTAAACTTTCCATAATGTGACACTTTAGGGTCACTGTAGTGTTGTGATGTTCCACCAATTTTTCGAGTCAAGTACAACCGCGAAATCAAATTTGACAGCCTTTACTGCTAGAAATTGGTAATAATTGTGACAAGAGGGTAATTACTCTTTCGAAAGTTATGAATGATGATGAATGAAATAAAAGTCAGGTTTAGCTTAATACGATTTTATTCACCAATACAGATATAGTGCAGATTATGTTCAGAAAGGACAATAAATATAAAAGATGTATACAATGAATGAATTAATAAACATGGAATAATTATACCGAGTGAGATAATGATTACAATAGATAAAAAGTAAAAAATAATTAATATAGTGTACATAATACATGTTACAATTATTATTATTATTACATTAACAATTACAATGACAGAAAAATATGTATTGATATTACTACAATAGTAATAGTTTTAATAGGAATGTATTATATAAATGTATAAAAAATACGAAGTACCTAAATACAGAATAACTGCCCCTAAGTCAAGTCTAGCACATCCTCCTCAAATATATTATATTATTATATTATTGTATAAGCCACGTTCTGTAATACTTAAGTCCAATATGTTCCATATCAATCATTTCCTTTATAATTGACAAAATTACGAAAATAAATCACGATATACGACAAAAATTAATATAAAAAAAAATTAATTAATACAATATAATATATCGAAAAGAATCTCAAAAATATCCGCAACTTTGGTATATATATAGATTAATTAGCATTAAATTTTCTTAATATACGATTAATTGGTATACTTGTTCTTTATTAATGTCTTTGTTTTCTAACAACCTTCTCATTTCTTTTGTACGTTAATAAACCCATCATTCTTATTACCTAACTTCATTTAGAGATTGAATATGCAATAATTAAGTTTATTTTCATTTTATGTTGGTTATATACGCATTTGTGTAAATCTAATGGCAGTTAGAAACATTTATTTAGTAATTGATTAAATATTGAGCAGTTGTTTTTCCACGAATTAAATAAATGTAAAAAAAATTGATAGATGTTAGAAAAGAAAGGCTTTAAACAAAAATATTTAGTAAATTCAAATTATTTAGTTAATTTTGCATTATCTTTATATCAGTCGATTGAATCCAAAAAATCTATGTTATCTGCTTACATTACTCAATGGATACCATTCTGTTCGTTCAGTATTCAAATCAAATGACCTGAGAGGTAACTCAAGACCTCCGAGGAATTGATTCTCCTGTAAAGCATCGTAATTCCACACTGTTGCCTTCAACGTTCGACTCATTATTATATCCAAGGCCATGCGATATTCCAACTATGATTTTGATAAAAAAAAAACATCATATTGAAATGAAATCTTGATCAAACAAATAATACTCACCGTCTCCATAAAACTCGGGTGACAATTCTTCCGTACAACTTTAGTTTTTCTCTTCGTAGTCTTAGTGGGATCAGGTTGCAAGTACACCTTAACATAAGTAGACGGCTCTTGCGAGTTATTAATCAAAGGTAAACCCCTAGCATGATGGACCATTACCCTGAAAACACCTCTCTGGAAATGTATCGATAATTTCAGCTGTCCTTTAATTTTATTTGCGTCATTTTTATCATCCAATTTGCGATCTATAAAAAAATATGAAACCTCATCAATCATAATGATCATCGATAATATCTTAAGTACCTTTGGCTTTTTTAGAATATTGTTCCGGAGTTTGATCCCTTAGAAGCGGATGGAAGAACGTGTATACCAGATCAGAATGGCATATCTCTTCCGCAGTTTGGAATAGAGATGTTATAAATTGACTAACTTCCACATATCGCCTTCTAGCTACTTGATTAGTATTCGATCTACCCACATGCAAGCCGGTTGAGAGACTGTAAAAAAAATGATTTAATTAAGTTTGCTGTCATAATTTATTTTGTTTTATTGCGTGAAATTGCTGATATTCTAAATAGATTATATCGATCAGATTGAAGTAGTAGCTAATAATGAATGGCAGGAGAAAAATTTAATCGTTAGAAAAATGTTGGTTTTAAGATTTTTATCTTGATTATTGTATTTATTGGAAGGACAAAAAAAAGCTGGGAATTTATGTTATTATAATTTTATTCAGTAATAGTAGTAATTTAATTAAGCACAAAATAGTTTACGTTTCTAAAGATGCTGATTTCAAGCTTCCCTAATACCAGTGACTAAATGCCATGGAAGCCACTTTTTAAGATGTTGACTCATTAGATTAGTAATTTTAATCATTTGGATTTACGACGAGAGCAAGATAAAGTTTTTGGATTATAAAAGAAAGAAAAAGTATTAAATTAACGTTTTGTAATTCCACCTTTTTGTTACATAACTTCCAAGCATCTCTAGTTTATTGAATTGACAAGATTGATACAGTTCTCAAGTGGTGAATCCTTAAGTGTTTATCGAGGTGATACCTGTACATTTTACATTAGGCGACAGGGTCTGCAGCACACCCTATTGATAAGTGAGAGATCTATTAAACTCCCTACTGGCTATGGAGAGTCAATACCCGGGCAGATACGGTGCTCACCCTAGAGAGAGTTCACCCAGGATTAGGTTATCAACCAAGTACTTCCACGACGATCAGGCCAAGGAAAAATCCTGGGGGCCTCCTGACCACTGGCGGGACCAGTTCGCATTACTGCTTGGATGTTCCGAGGTATACCTCTCCTGAATTTAGCTGCCTGCTAAACATGGCTCAGTAGACTATTCTGTTGTGACTTTCTCCCAAAGTTCCGCTTTATTTTGACCTCTGTATCCCCGAAACCTCTGACTGTGCTGGCGAATTGAGAGAGATATTGATATCGTTAAATGTGAACCCTCATTATTCTAATGTAAAGGACTTAGAATCCGAGAGCAAATATTTTTGTAGTTAAAGTATGTGTAGTCGTTTACTTACGAAAAAAAAATCTTTGAACTACCAGTTCTTGATATATTAGTTACAGAGGATAATAATACTTTGACGCTCCTTCAGATTGAACGAGAAAGGTATAAAAATGCGCTTAAATTTATAAAAAATGTGGCAAACTGTAATGGTTTTTACCAAACTCTATCAGTAATCGTTACCGATTATTTCTCTCCATTACGCTCCCTTTATTATAAAAAGTTTGGGCAAAGACCTTCAATTTGTTCATGGACATGCTTACGTAGTCTCACGAGCAAGTCAAAAGATACAGTAGAACCTCTAGAAATGTCAGGAATTTAAAAATAAATTTGGTTATTGCAATAAAAAATGTTGAAAAGTCTAACGTTGCGTTTAGTTTCTTAAAATAAATCTAACTGAAATAATGAAACAAATTCAAAATAAATTGGTTCTGTTACTAATTATAGACTCATAAATGTTTATGAAATTTCGGAAATTTACAACAACGAAAAAACAAGTCGATATAATTTATTAATAAACTGCAGCAATGACCCGATTTCAAAGTTTTTGGATTCAAGTCCACTTCCAGTTGATGTATTTTAGAGAGGTTTTTTATGTCAAATAGACTTTATCAGAAAATTACGGTTCTACAATAGAACATATATTCAACATTTTAAAAATTACACAGAACAACAAATTTTCAGTTTTTTTATTTTTCTTTATGAATTACATATATACAAACTTATTTTGTTTTATATTCCTAATAATTATTATAAAAAGAAATATCTTCTATCAGTTGTGGTATTATAAACAAATGAAATTCATATTGATCATACAATACCCAACGGTAGTAACTAAGTCCCTATATGCTATTCTGGGACGTATTGAGGAAATATTTCTTTTCACTTTTCTTTTCATATTGGGATGAAGAACATTCCGAAATTAAAGTCCAACAGTAGTCAATTGCAGCACCTCGCTATTCCACTTGCCCTAATAGTGTTTTTCAATAGTGGAAATATCCCAAGATGAAATCTTTCCCCATGCTCGTCACTAACATCGCCAAGATTCTTTAAGGGAAAGAAGTTCAGGTGCGAATGCAAGAAAGGTATTTTAAGACTCATATTACAGCCTAATGCGTGGTTTATATGTAATGGAGGCAAACGTATTTTAGGAGGCTCCACCAACAAATTATGGACTACGTTCTTTTCTCCAGGACTATATTGTATTCTGGTTGGCCATTGCTTAACAGTATAGTGCAAATTTCTCGCTCGACTATCCCATTCACAAAGGAAACAGCAATACTTTGTGAATCCAAGTTGTAGACCAAGTAGAATTGCAACTACTTTGAGATCAGCACTGATGTATCATTTATAGGTTTTGTAATTGATTTTATCAAGGAGACGTGTCATATTATCATATGTTTCCTTCATGTGCACGGCATGATCAAGAGGAATGGAGGGGTAGATGTTTCCTATATGTAAAAGGACAGCTTTCAAACTCAATTTAGAAGCATCTATAAAAAGACGTCATTCTTCCGGTTGGTGTTTGTAACCTAATTCCCGCATTAAACCGTCAAAATTTTTGTAAAATGAAAGACCTTCTTCAGTTGAAAAATACTGTGACAGTTCTTTCTGGCGATTTCGATATACAGAAATACGCGTACGCGGAGCTAACAACTTCCATCCTTGCAGTCTTGATCCTAATATTTCTGCCTGAGTTTTTGATAAATTGAGATCTCGAACTAGGTCATTTAATTCCAATTGATTTATTAAATGAGGCGTGTCCTCATAAGATGGCAAATATTCTTCATCTGTGTCCGACAACTCTGAAATGTATTCTTCTATCTCGGTTTCAACATGTTCTTGGTTCGAAACATCAATAGGACTTGGTACTGGCAAAGCTTCCGAATGAGGAACTGGAGGAATGGCAGAAGGTAAATTAGGATAGGTAATTTTATCCTTATTTTTACTGGAAAACCCGAAGGTCTTTGTACAGCAAAAGTAGCAGTCTGTCGAATGATCCTTTTGTTCTCGCCAAATAGGCATAGCTATGCTCTTACCTTTTATCCAACTCCTCAAAGTAACAGCACATCGTGCACAGACATTGTGTGGGGTCCACAACTTGTCTTGATTTGTAATTTTTAATTTAAAATAAAGGTTATACGATTTTTCTATTAACGGTGTAATATTTCGTCTATGCTGTTGAACGGTGAATTCTCCACATACATAACTAAAACTGTTAGGATTGTTTACACACTTACCGGACACAACACACACTTGATTTATAAGCTCAGAAAAAAAGTCTCTTATGTCTGATGATTTTGGCAGTTAGAGAGTTGGTCGTCCTTGTCTAATTCATCGTTCAACACACTGATGACCTAGTTGAGCATGAATAAGAGGATTATGATGACCAGGAGCTCTGCTGTCTAGGTACCACAGTTGTTGTGTACGAATAGGAACATTTTCAAGAAGTACCTCTCTTCATATTCAGAATTAGAAATTGCAGCAACTTAAAAATTATAATGATGGAGACCCTTAACTAAAAACACATTTTAAGAACTTCCAACAGTTGAAAACATTAATTTTTCCAAAGGAGATAATACTTTTTAATTCTTTTTTATTCTTAGAGATAATTCTAACAAAATGAGCCATCGTATTCTTTAGATACAAACACAACTTGCGCATTTATATTTTGCAAACCATAAGAACGATCCAATGCGTTGTCAATTGGAATTTTAAAAACAATCTCATGTAAATATACACAACCATAACAGGAATAATTATTTGTAAATAAACTTTATGCATTCGGAGAACGTAAAACATTAGGTGATGCGTTCATAATTTTTCACGGACGCCAAAACCGGAAATAGGTTACACGCTGTATGCATTAAATTAAAATCATGGCCCACTTTAAATAACCTACGCATTCTCACCTGATGCAAATCTCGTTAACAAAAATTTACGAATACCCTTGCGAATCGAACAGATAATTAAAAGAAAACAATCATCTCGAATCAAGAATGCGACAACTCTACCTCGAATTAGCATTTGTAAGTGTTCCTTGAGATATCGAAATTGCATTTACTTAGATATCTCATTCTAAAATTTTACAACTGCGTATACATCCACGTATTACAGCGCGTTGAAATAAATAAATAAAAAAAAACTTTTGAGGATAGATGATAAAACACCTATAAACGATAGATAAAAGCTTTGTTTCAATAGATATCAGGAGACTGAGTGTGTGTACTTTAATACGAGCATTATCGACGGTTAATTTATTTAAAAATCCGTTTTCACCTGTCAATAGTTGGCTGCGATACATTATGGAAACAACTACACCAGCTAGACTTGTGCAATAAAGTATTTGTTGTTAGTTCTATAGTGAGATTAATATTGTACCTGTCGCATTTAAGTGGATATGTGTTAGAATAATAAAAGATGCGTTTCAATTTATTCGGTTTTAAAGGTAACCTCGATACAGTCGATGGATCCACCTCGACCAAACAGCCGAAGGAGGATAAAGGACCATCTACTGTAATTTGTACAGGATACAGACCTTTTTCTGATTTCGGTGAGTTACGCAATCGTTAGATCAATATTGTTAAACATTAAAATATGATTTAAATCTACGAGGATTACTGTAAAAGTTTTTTTTTACTAAGCTACAATATTGCTTCTTCAAATAGGTACCAATCTCCTATTTTCAATGGTTATTGTCTATAAAATAACGTCCAGTTAGTGCGTCTAAAAATTACATTTCTTTCAACTCTAACTTGGTCGAAAAAAAGAGAAAAACTAACCTCAAAACTGTCGTTTTAGATTTGGAATCAGCGGTAGTGAGCTTCTGACACTTACCACATTGATTTGCTGAAGCTCAAACATTGTTCAAGCTAAATTTAAATTCTCTAGATTTGTTTTAGGTGGTGAAGAAACTAAGTCAGCTAACTTTACAAAAACGAAGTTATGTCGACTATTTTGGCTACTAAAAGGCAGGTCTTTAGCTATTCGAGAGATAATTAAAGTCGAATACATGAATTAGGCTAAATTAATCAAATTCTATCATGTCAAAATCTTAATAAATTGATTTCTAGGCACAGGCAAGACCTAATTTGTGATATGATTAGAATGAAATTCTAATTTGTAAGACTAGCTTTATAAACCCCAGAATTGCCCTTAATTGTTCTTTTTAAGCCTATTTTTTTTTAATTTAAGTTCCAATTTCAATTTTTCATTAATTTTTTCTCATTGCTCGGTGTTTCTATCCCTTCAAAACGTCATTCAAATATCACTGCTTTTTTTCCATTTCTTTCCATTTATTTTTTATTTTCCAATATTATTTTGCATTTATTTAAAAATTTCCAACTACCAACTTCATTCTACTTTTGAACAAGAATCTTTTAAATGTCCACGACTTTGTATCTTTCCATTCAATCACCAATTTTTTTTCATTTGTTGAATATGTTTGTGTTAAATTGGATTTTCCAGATTCTCGCTTCTTTTTTGAAATTTTGAAATGTTTCAATTTTTTTTTTCAGTTGCATCATTTGAATTCTATTCATTTTCTAGTTGCTTCAATTTCAGCCAACCCTCCATCGATACAAATTCAAATTTCCCTTTGCTTATCAATTCATTCAAGTTTCGAATTGTTTACGTTTTTACATCTTTCAATTTCTATTAATTTTTTAAGCGGGTCGATAGCCGCAGTGGTTAGGCGGCTGACTATCGTTGTGGCGGGGCGATAGGAGCCGGTTTAGAATTCTCTGGAGAGACGGTGATATTTTTTCGGAGTGTTGAAATCCGGATCGACTTACCATTCGCTATTGGGAGCAAAGTGATTAACAGTGTGGCATTATAAAAGGCGGCATAATGCTGTCACAAAACCATTTGAATATAGCCAGACAAGTAATACAGCTTACGGAGTCACTGCAACTAAGCATCCACCACACAAAAAAAATTACCAATCCTTCCATTTTCTGTAGACTTTTCAAAATTTTCAAAATTAACTGGTTTAATTCATTCAATTTTTTTCTAAACTATTCAAACGGAGTTTCTAAACTATTCAAACGTTTGAATTTGAGCAAATCTTCTAAGTAACTAATTTTTTTCACGTTCTTTACTCATTCAATATATTTCATCTTTTAATTACTTAAATAAATTGCAATTTCAGTTAATGTTTTAAATTACCAACGTTTCGGTTTGCCGTAGTTTTTTGTGAATTTTGAATCTTTGACAATAACTCATTTATTTCAATATTCGAATTGTCGAACATTCTTCTTCTTCTTCATTTATTTAGGTCGCAACCTGTTCTTCTTCACGCTTTGACTATGGTCTTTCCACCTTTTTAACGGTCTCTTTGGGGCCCTCGTTCCTTCAGATCTTGAGATCTTTGATCTCTGGCAATTTATATCATTCTAGTTCCATCTGCTCTTTGTACGTGTTCGTTCCATGCTCTTCTTCTTTCTCTGGAAAATCTGACAACGTCTCCAACCATTCAGTTTCCCAATTCGTTTGATTTATTCAAATTTTGACATTTTTTAATTTTTTAAAGATATGAGATTTCAATTTTATAACCTTTTAGTTTGTATTGGTTTTGGCTTTTCCATATTTTCATTTATTTTTCGAGTGGTTTCAAATTTTCAAAATTGACAATTTTTTTTTTGCAACAATTTCGATTTTTTAAATGAGTCCATTCTTAATTTCTGAATACTCTGAAACTCTGTCTGCCTTAGACGATAGTCGCACTCTATAAGAATGAATATTCTGGCATGAATTCATGTTCTGTCAAAGTCTGAATGCCTTATCACATTAGCGGGGTTGTCAGATTTTTCGAACGATCTCCCATCCGACAACATGACTGTAACCTTACCCTTAATCGTTTCTGTCAAATATTAATTTAAATTTGAGCATTATATGATGAATATTTTTTTTAAGATTTGGAGATCGTGGGACCCGAAAAATATGCGAACTAACTCATACAAACACCCTCATTTTTCACGTTTAACAATCAATTACAGTCCCATTCCGTTTGTTTACTAACTAATTTGTCTTTGTTTCGCTATTTACCTTTTTATGTTAGGTTAGAAGAAATTTAAATTTTACGCCACAAAACTTGTGTCTCTGAATGTACTGCTTGACTCGACTGTGCTGCTTCAGGTCTTAATTCTACTTAGTTGCACTATATCTGATCTAATTTCCGGAATATCCCCAAACAACATCTTGCACGCATGAGACCTTGCCACTAAGTACATAAGTGCACTTAGCGTTAAATTAATTTTAAAATCACCTTTTTCCATCATCTTACACGTGTCGATTTTAGAGATAAAGCCAATTTACAATATTAGATTTATTCTTAAGATTGTATACTCCAACACGAAATCTGTTTTTGAATAGATGATTTGCCGAATAATTTTGAAAACAAAATATATAATTTTAGGGAGCAAACTATATTATAAATCTAGGACAATAAATTAAACGGATAAGATAAAATATCATGTAATATTATATCAAATAGGGATAATCTTCACATAGTATAGCACTCACTTCTCGAAAGAATACAAAAAAAACGAATGCATCCTATCACAATGTAAAATTTATCTTTTAAAACGCTACTGTTTGTTCAGATTACACTTGAGATTTAATGTGGAAATTATTATAATGAATGGATACGTCAAAATAAAGAGGTATTTCTCCGAAATATCTTTCGCGATAATGACAGAACTTTTTTTTTTATTGCAAATTGTAGTAAGTACATTTTTATAACAGATTCAGATTACACTTCAATAAATATTTATTTCGTTAAAATAAATGAGATAGATTATGACATAGATCATGACATATATGAGACAGCTGGAAATAGAAATGACAAAATGGACGAGTCATCTGTTTAGGAATTACCGAATAATAAATTCATTGTAATTAATACTGGGATAGAATGAACAGAAATAATTCAATCATTCTTTTCTTCATAAAATGATTATCTTATCGTAGGTTTAATATATTATAAATAAACAAACATTAATTATTTCTTAAAAAAGTATCTAATAAGAAATTATTTTTTTATATATCTCAATTTTGATTAAATTTTGAGGGTCCACTATGAATTTTTAATTTAATTTAAACTGAATGATGTTTATCTTACCGCGATTGTATTTGTTGTCTGACCATTTTTTTCAGAAGTATTTTTAGAATAAATTATTTATATTTTAACGTTATTTCCAGATAGACCCACAGAACCACCACCACAACAATTAAATCATGTTAATCAAGGTAAATACATACATACACACATAAGTATATATGTGGATTCTATTTTCTATTAATTATAGAACAAGCTGTACATATATATTTATTTTTAAAATTATCTTTTAGCATCAACTTCAAGCTCCACCACCAATGGTGTGATTCCGAAGAGCAAGACTGGAAAACTGAAAATTCAACAAGATACCAGCAATAAAGACAAGCAAGCCGACAAACCGAAAGCAACAAAACTCGATAAATCTAAAGAACAAAAACAAAAAAAGGATGCAATCAAAGCACAAAAAGCTGAAGAGAAAATTAAAGCGCAACAACTCAAGGAACAACAGGCATTAGACAAGAAAAAGAAGCAGCAAAGATCAGCGGGAAAAGAGAAAGAGACACAGATTACAATTTCAGGTATGTTTAATTTAAATATTGTACCTACATATGTACATGATCTCATTCAAGATATAATACTTCATTACCTCTTTTTTTTTAAGTATATTCACCCATTGCGATTTATAACAACAATTTCTAGATTCTCCAGATTATATCTAATAATTTTATCTCTAAAAACCTTACACTGATTATACGACTTTATCAAGATAAACATTAATCGTTTGACATTTATTTTAAAGTGCATGTAATCTATACAAAAACATTTAGATTTTAAACCGATTTTAACCGAAAAATCTATAAATTATGTCTTGTTTTTTTTAAATTCATATTTATAAAAGTTTTCAAATCAATTTTAACCGGTGTTTTGTTTTTTTAGGTGTGCCTGGAAAATCAGAATCAACTGCTACAGCAGCTTTCATGCAGAAAGCTAAAGCTAGTAGCAATAATAAACCAAAATCGAAGAACTCAAAAGCACCAGGGACACCCCCTATGCCAGCAGCCGTAGCTGTTAATCCTATAATACTCGCTAAACAACAACAAAGAAAAGAACAGGAAAAGGATAAAACGAAACAAAAAAGTGGATCGTCGGAAGACGTACAACTTCGTCATAAAGATAAAAGTTCTTCGCGGCAACGACTCAAAACAAAAGAAGAAATTCTTCTCAGCGATAAAGCTAAATCGCTGCCTAACCTGACGAATCCAGACTTGGATAAATCTAATCACCGGAACGGTATACCAGATACAATTTCCGCTAAAACGACCAAATCAAACGATGAAAATCAGAAACATAAAAGTACACCTCCCAGACTTGCAAAAGCTGCTGCTCCTTCGATTCCAAAACATAAAAGGGTCGAAGAAATTTCTTTCGCCGAAATCAGATCGCCTAAAATCGCGAGCTCAAATCATCAAAATGATTTACCGGCGGATGGTTCGATATCTATAATTTTCGGTAAAACTACCAAGGATGAAAATGCCAATAAACATAAAAGCGTAACACCAGGAGCTAGATTAGTTCTTCCGCCAATTTCCCCGCAAAGACCTAAATCAACGAACTCTGATTCAGACGATTACGAAGATGATCAAAATAACGACGGTTCAATATTTATAGTTTCCGGTAAAACCAACGTGGCAGCATCCACCGATGATAACAGCAAGAAATTAAACGGCACTCCCGTAACAATTCCTCCACCAATTGCTCCGCAAAGATCTAAAAAGACCGAAGAAATTGTTCGGAACGATTTACCTGATGACGGTTCGATATTTATAGTTTCCGGTAAAACGACTAGCGCTGCGCTTCCACAGCCTTTACAAAGATCGAAAACAACTGAAGAAGTTCCTTCTAGCAAAGCTAAATCATTACCTAATCTAACGGATTCCGATTTGGATGATTATGATGATTATCAAAGTGATTTGAAGGATGATGGTTCGTTTTTCATAGTTTCCGGTAAAACAACCGCAGCTCCATCTAACGATGAGAATCATAAGAAGTCCACGTTGATTTTTATGACGGAAGGCGATGAAGACGACGAATCTACTGAATACGCGTATACCGGTAATTACACATCAAATACGTCATTTAATTCAAGTGAAACTAAAAATGCAAGGCAAGGAGATACCAGAATACAAAACGATTACAGTAGCACCGCAGCTAATATATTTTTCGGTAATACTGAGCCTGAACCAGCTCCAAGAAATAGAAAGTATCTGGTTAGGGACGATGATGATAATGCAAGTCAAACTAGTGCATAGGTAAGAGTTAAGTGATATTATGACCTATATAATGATATAAAGGAGATTTCTACTTTAGGTTTTTTAATAATTCATTTATGGTTGTTACTAAAATGTGTGAAATGTATCAAATACTGTGTATTGAGTATCTTATGTATATGTAATGTTATATTATTAAATAAAATATTTCTTTTGTATCCCTCAAATTTATCATATATTACATCATAAATTGGAATTAATAAGTAACATTTTTGAGCTGGGTAGTCGATACTGAACCCGTTTTCGACCTCTCTTAACTCTTCGATCATATCTGTTTTGACAAAATTTTACTTCTCGCGGTGCATAAAATTTGATTTTCTAAATATCTCCAAAACCGTTGGAAATAGATACAATAATATCCGTATAAAAATTTAAAAAAAATCAAGTTATTCATAACTTTAAAGTTGGAAAATTACAGATCCCTATTTAATCACTCTGTAATATAAATGCAACAATTTTCTAATAAAAGACGTGCCCTCTTTCATGATTAAGCGAAAACTGAAAACCGCATGTTTCTAACTTTCGCAGTTACGGAGATATTTCCAAACAGCGAAGACGTTGTAGATGTCATTTTTTATTCGAAAAACGTCACATAATTCGGAAACGGTACAACTTAGACTCAATGTAAGCTTAACATACTGCCTTTTAAATTTAATAAGGAATCAAAAAGTGCAATAATATATAGGGTGCTCCATTTAAAATAATAAAGTTAGTATCTACTTACAGTAGAACCGGAAGTCCGCCATTACTGATACTAATTTTAAAATGTGTAGAATTTGATTCGAGGCAACATTTATTTGAAACATTTTTTCAAAATATTAATAATAAGTCGGCTATGGACCGTTGCATCTTAGGCTGGACACCCGGTATACAGGGTGTCAAATGAATAATATATGAAAATAAAGGAGTTTAAAGCTAATGGCATGGAAACCTAAATTCCAAAAAATGACGACTTTATGTCTACGTAGTAATGAGAAAATAATATTTTTCACTCCCAATCCGGCCCTGTTGTGCGAGCGCAACGCATAAATGATTGGGCAACACAGGCACAAGTTTCAGTCATTCGCAGGCATTCGTTGTTGTATGTGTACATCATGGCAAGTTATACGAATACTGAGTACCTGAACATGATTTTAATGTAGCTATAGCTCGTATCATAAAGTGTTCGCCTAAGGCAGAGTGTCTTGAAGAACGTGACTTAACGTACCGTTGGTGTTCTTTGATTCTAGTTTGAATAGAACGTCCAGTTTCGCCAATGTATACTGAGCCACAGTTACAGGTAATTTTGTAAATGCCTTTATGGGAGAGAGCAGGGCGAGTGTCCTTGGGCGAAGGAAGAATTTGCTTGCGAAGAATTCTACCGATATGATCTGTAACACCATGGATATAGGAGAAAACGATGGTACTTAGCTGATTACTAGATTCTGGTGCTACCTTAGGAGATCGTGGATGAATGTACCTATTTATGACCCTTTGAATGTTGCCGAAGATATAGCCATTCTGTAGAAGAGCAGTTTTCACATGTTTCAATTCTTTGTCGATGTGGTCGGGCTGGGAAATTGAGATCGCGCGATGTACTAGAGAGCCGATTACCGATTGCTTTTGTGCTGGGTGATGATGTGAGCTGGCAGAAGATATCGGTCGGCATGTGCGGGTTTCCTGTACACGGAGTGACCTAAACGACCATTTGATAGACGAGTAACTACTACATGAAGAGTGAGGTAACATCAAAACTCACAAGAAGATCTTCGGGTTTGATAGAGATTTCAGAAATGAGTTTAACAAAGTGCGATGAATTTAGAATGTGAGAAGAAGCATTGCCTGTGTATTTCTTAAGAGTATGAGCGAGGTATTTGGCCAAGCTATAGGTGGGCGAATCTATAGTGATATTTTGGCCACGTACTGAGACTTGTCTAGAATGACGGTTGTGTTTCCTTTGTCAGCAGGAAGAATGACTATATCTCTGTTGGTGCGGAGAGGACCTAGAGCTGAATGTTCTACTTTGGACAAGTTTGGCTGAGGAAGTTTAGCAGAAGAAAGACGTTTGGCTTTTTAAAATGAATAATATCGGCATTTTCTTTAGGGAGTGTGCGAATGAATGATCCTACCAAGGATATGATGTCCTCTTTTGAAATTCTTTTGGGAGTTACAGAGAAATTTAAACCTTTGGATAATACTAGAGTTTCTGCTTCCGACAGAGGGTGTGATAATATATTTTTGACGGTGTTTGATGATGAATGGGTTACGGTTTTCTTATTATTTGAAGCAAGCAATTGAAATTTCTGAATATGATTTTCCTTTATGCGTTCTTTGTTTATATAGGGTGTTCTCGTCACTTTTTTCCAACAGTGTATTTGCAATTCCAGAAAAAAAAATGACAGATGTCGATATAACTTTATAGGAAGTTACATAAGGTTTACAATATTTCGCAGTAACATTATACAAAGTGTTTAAAAACGTAGTTGTAAATAATTTCTTCGTTTCGCTCAATTAGCAGTTGAATTTAAAATAACGCCGAAGCAAGCGTTCAGATAATTGTGTTAAGCGCTCTACATGCAGACGAAACGATCGGTTGTACTACTTGTCATACTACAAGTTGAAAATAAAGTCGTAGAAACAAATCAGTCGCTGTTTTTCCTCCACATATAGACCATCGAACCAACTACGATTGTACAAGAGATTGCACAGCCGATCGTTTCGTCTGTAAGCCGCTTTAAACCGTCGCGTCGAACCAACTGCGGTTGTACAACGGATTGTACAAGATGAATCTGGCTGGATTCGGATGAATTCATAAACTCGGGTGAGCTTTCATTAATTGTGTCAAAGACCACTAAAACCAAGAAATTTAACCAATTGTTCTCCCTGTTAACTTATGATGCGATGCATATTTGGTGCTAATTTTTCTTTTAGTAATAAATCACCAATGAGACTACAGAATGCCTATTGTTTGAACAACCACAAGCAGTTTTATTTGAAATTTTACTATTCAATCTTGAAGGTAATGAACATAATTTGACAGATCAAAAAGTTACAAATGTCAGTTTATTCACAAGTTCTTCCAAATACCCGGTTATTGTGAACAAATGTTTAAAAAGATCTGTTTTCACAGTTAAAGAACGTGTTGAACTTGCAGCAGCATTCATTAAAGGTATGTCCAGTAGAGAAAATAGCCAGAATTTTGCTGCTGCATATCCCGATCGTCTTATTTCGAGTAAAACTATAATACTCAAATATTACAATGTTTTTCGTGCTACGGGTTGCTTAAATCATGAGCACAAAAACGGAAAAGAAACTCGCATGTTGTTACAGAACATTTAAGAATGAATATCTGTACGGCGGTTAAAGAAGAAGACGCCACCACACTTTCTTCTCTGGAAAATGGAAAAGTTCAAGTCGTACAAAATTAAAAATGTGTAGGAACTCCTGATTACTTTCCAAGAATGGAATTCTGTGAATTTTGGATGGAAAAAAATAATGAAAATCGAAATAATTTTTAAGTTCATTCCCATTAAATGGCAAAGTAAACAAACAAAACAGACAGGTTTGAGCAAGATAGGGCCATTTTTTATTGACGCAAATTTGAACCAGCATAAAATTGCATCTTTGAGATGCAACGAAGCAATAATATTGCAACAGGATGAAGCACCAGCCCATTCTGCTGCCATCGTCAGAGAGTTTTTAAACGAAACATTTCCTGATAGTTGGATTGGCCAATATGGACCATTCCATTGGCCTGCTTGAAGTCCTGACCTAACACCACTCGACTTACTTTAGGAACACAAGTTTACGACCTCATAAGAGGTCAACAAGAAACTGTGGAGGAACTAAGGGTAAGAATAACTAAAGCTTGTAATTCCATTACAGTGCGAACTTTACAAAACACTCGAAAAAATTTTCGAAATCACTTGGGACATGGTCTAGCAGTCGAAGAAAAACACTTTGATTTCTTTGATAATTAATCTTTGTTAATTCGTTATTTATGCTTTAATGATTTCTACGTTTGCTTGTTTTTATAAATAAATGTTTAGATGTTCTGTCTTCCAAAAGCTAATTTAGTCAAAGCCTCGAGAAGCTTTCGTTACTTATTTTTAAAACAAAGCCTGCTAGAAATGATAGTGGCAAGAAGGCGTTAGCGGTTAGGTTGGCAAGTAATATTTCAATCGGGACGACGCTAAATAAATGATTTAATGAAGGTTTACATTGATTAAATCAAAAAACATCACGTGTTCTCAAGTATTTGGATATAAGACTCTAAATCATTTTTGTCTTCATTTCTCTTGCATTTAAAGTCAATATATACAGGGTGATTAATGAGAAACATGTTTTAATATCTTGAAATCGTGATGTTGAATTATTTTTAAAGTTGAGCATTGAAAACACTGCTTCAAAAATAACAAAATTATAATACTTTAAAACAAACTCACCTAGAAAGATTAGCCAACGGAAAATGAATGCACAGCTTCTGGTGAAACTCGCAGAACTCCTTGTACGTCCTCAGAACTTCCATGTGTTGAACCTGCCCGTGTCTAAACACCCTCAATACATAAACGTAATACTTATCCGGATCGTAGCGCTTCCTGTAGCCTAATACTTGAACGTGTGACAACCTACCATCAGTCTGCATTCTGCAAGATTACCACAACGATAATAAATTTAAATTTTATTCCAGTAAAATTCCACTTACGTATATCGTTTAGGAACAAAAGAAAGTAGCTCTCCCCCGCCTTCCTGCTCGCTGGAGATCTTAAATTGTGCCAAATTGTGCAGAAAGAAATTGATCTGGGTGAACCAGGATTTTAAAGAACTCTCGATCAGTCTTGCGAAATTAGCAGCCGCTTCTGGGTTGGATAAGCCGGGTAACAAGCTTTGATTTAGATTATTCACAGCTTCCGCCGTAACACCTTTGATCCCAGAAGATGCCATCTAAATTAATTAAACTCCCAGTTAATTAAATTAAAAAAATTGGGGAATAAAGGCTTACCAAAGTAAATAGGTACAAGAATAGATTTCCATTGTTTCTGATTATATTGAAGGCTTGACAGCACAGATCAACAAACTTGTGGAACTTTTCCGAAGGTCTATCTCCGCCGTTAATGACGTAAGCCATATCGGAAGTCAAAACGAAAGGTGCACGATCTCGTTTGAAGTTCCCGAACATCTGAGCATCGCCGAGGAATTTTCCGAAATCGATGTGAAAGAGGTGGCCGGAAGTTTTAAGCATAATGTTATCGTTGTGTCTGTCGCATATGCCTAGGATGTACGTGACGACGCAGTATCCAGCGCAAGAAGCTAAAATTACAATGTTAGAATATTAGGAAAATAATAAGGAAGCTCTTTTTATACCTGTAAAATTTTCAACGGCACGACTATACTCCAATTCGGACGGATTATGCTTTGCTAACCATTCAGCTATCGGTTTATCCTTAAATGACCCGGTTAAACCGTGCTCCACGTGTATCTTTCTTAAAGTTTCCGCTTTTGTTACCAATTCAATAATCCCTAATCAAAAAAACAAAGAATTATATGAATTTTACAAACAGAGATGTTTAAAACTTACCTCTTCTAGTTCCGGTTGGTACACAGCCAAAAGTCACCATTTTTAAATCCAAACCATCTTTAAGCCAAAGCTTATCCATTAAACGAACCATTTGCAACACTAACATATCTTGTTGTAAATCATCACCAACCTATATTTACATAAAAGGCAAAAAACATCAAAATGAGCAATTAAACAAGTTGGAATTGTTATAATTACTTTATAAATAGCAGGAATCGTAGAGCCATCTTTAGCCAAAAATAATACTTTCAGAGGTAATGTATTAGATTGAAAATAGGAACTACCGCGAGCATGTACTCCCGAAACTTGTAAAGTAGGGGATAGTGGAAGACTCGTAGGATTCTCACCTAGGTTCGAGTCCAAGATCTCGAGACCATTCTGCAATACCTTCATGCGTTGCGATTCTTTAGCTTTCTGTACATTTTCAGCGATTTCTTGAAGCGTCTATTAATGATAATTAAATATAAATAAGAATTATTATAAAAATATGATTATAACACTTACTTTATTTAATAATTGTTGCGTCATAAAACAATTACTTAGAGCTATTCCTGAAACTGCTAGAAGGGCTCGCAAATTTAATAATAATCTCCTATAATGCCTCACTTCAGCTATGTAGGTATTATCGCGATCAACGAAATCATATTTGCATTCCTACGATTGAAATTAAAATTTATGTTATTACGATTTAAATTGTAAATGTTACCTGTGGCGTTACTCCGGGTAAATTATGACTCATCAACCAGAATAAGTGGTGTGCGACCCGTAACGATTGTAAAGCTCGCCTTAATAGGAAAGCTGATAGTGGCGAGTCTTCGTAGGTTTCGTGACGTAAAGCGACGACCAATTGTGGTAAGAAATCGACTAATTCGTCGCTTGTTAAACCGTTCATCCACATCACAGCGTATCGACGAACTTCGACGTCAGGAAATCTGAAACGAGAGCATATTTTATAAATTTGACAAAATCATCTATTACGACAGCCTACATATCCCATATAGGCGTCATTTAAATAGCGTTTTGAGAGAAAAGAAGCTTTTTTAATTTATCTTTCCAGGTAAAACCGTTTCAGATTTTTTTTAAGTATATTATTAATGAGATTTTTTTAGAATTTGGAGTACCGCAGGGTTCCCTTCTGGTCTCGATTCTTTTCACAATCTATATGTCGGATATATCAAAACGCCGACGCAGTAGAGTTGGCAATCATCTTCGTCACGGACTCCAGCACTCTTTGGACGACAGTCTATCCTGGGCTTCCAAGTGGAGGTTGAAGATTAATGAGCCGAAATGTGTGGCAATCCGTTTCACTAACAGCTTACGCCCACCACCTGACAACATGTACGTGGACAACTTCAGGTTCCCTTGGAGCTCATCGATCCTATACATTGGGAGGAGACTTGATTTGCGCCTCACCCTGCGTCTCCATGTCAACAGATCGATTGAGAGGTTTAACTCGGCCAAGAGCTGTCTTCTTGCATCCTATCGTCACGTATGGGGCTCTGACATAATCCAGTTTGGCCAAGTTCCACTTGAAGAAACTTGAAACGCTCGAAAAAACCGGATTTTAAGACTTATTACTGAAGCCCCGTGGTTTGTCAGAAATCATCAACTCCGCTACGATCTTGGAGTACAATCCCTAAAGCAAATTCGTCATAGATCTATCAGCGAAGACTTTAGAGAGGGTTGAAAAATCCAACAAGCCACTCATCAGTCGGTTGGGCATTCTCGATCCTGCCAGACCCCCTCCCAGAGTAACAGTAAGAAGAATTATTAGCGACTAACTCGATTTTCCCTGAATCACAATTCCAACATCATTCGCACAAGGAGAACGAGATCGCCTTTGAACTAACATTCCCAGCCTAAAAAGGCCATCAAAGAAGAATAGAGGGCTCAAGAATCTCCGTTCTGCCTTGGAAAAGAGAAGGAAGACCACAGTTACTTATATTGACAGTTGGAAAAAAAAGTTGGACTTTCATTGTAATCCGGATGCCAACAACTGGGGGGACATCTCGATGAAAGTTATTCATTTATCAATATTAATGATAACGACTATGTCGTTCTTCTTTTAGGAAAGATAACCTCCGCATTCTTCATTACAATATTGGTAACAACGAGTCTGGTTTTTGCATACGCTCATGCCGTCTTCTTAGGAAAAAGAGTAAGTATCTAATACTTGCTTTAGTAATATATTGAAAATTGTATTGAAAATAAAAAAACTCACGTTATTTTATTGTAAGGGAGACATGTGTTGATCTATAAATCACATGGTTGTAGGGGTGTGATTAGGCGCATTGGCGGCGTGACCTGTGCAGCGACTCATAATTAGTAAAAATACGAAGTTTCATTGTTATTAGACAGTTAGTCTTTGAGCTATCGTCAACCAAGTAACATAATCAGGAGTGAAAAGTGAAATATGGAAAAAATCGAATATCGTGCCGTTATAAAGTTCCTTACCAGACAAGGAAAATCAGTCGCGACCATAATGAATGAGATGTCATTGGTTTACGGCGACTCTTGTCCAGGAAAAGCCATGGTGTACAAGTGGCATAGTTTATTTAAACAAAGAAGGGAATCCCTTGAAGACGACCCGAGGCCGGGCAGGAGCATTGAGGTGGCCACTTATCCAAAAAGTTGAAAAAATTGTACTCGAAGATGCTCGACTAAAGAAGAAACGACTCGCAGAAATGGTTGGAGTATCCGATACAACAATTTTTTAAATCCTACACGATCATCTCGGCATGTCTAAGGTCAGCGCAAGATGGGTGCCGAGAATGGTCACGCCACCGCAAAACCAACAGCGCGTAGAGTGTTCGCGTGCATTTTTGGACCTCTGTAATGAAGTCAAGGATGGTGTATTGAGTCGAATTGTTACTGGAGACGAAACTTGGGTTCATCATTATGAACCTGAGTCCAAACAAGACTCCATGAAGTAGCATAAAAAGGGCACAGCACCTCCCAAGAAATTTAAAGTGTCACAATCAGCTGGGAAACTCATGGCAACGGTATTTTGGGACTCGGAAGGAATATTATTGATTGATTATAAAGATAAAGGTGTTTCTATAACCGGAGAATATTACGCTTCAATATTAGAGCGACTAAAAGAAGCCATTAAAGAGAACAGACGGGGAAAATTGACGAAAGGTGTGCTGCTTTTGCACGACAACGCGCCCGTCCACAAGAGCCGCGTTGCGTTAGCTGCCCTGCATAAGGTGGGCTTCGAAATTGTGAATCACCCACCCTACAGTCCAGACCTGGCCCCGAGTGATTATTACCTGTTTCCGAAAATGAAAAGAGCTGCGGGGTAAAAAATTTACTACCGATGATGAAGTCAAGGAGGCAGTTTCGGCGTATTTTGCAGATAAAGAGAAATCATTTTTTTATGAGGGTAGAAATAAATTAATTGAAAGATGTGAAAAATGTATCCGTCTTGCAGGTGAATATATTGAAAAAGAAAAATAATTTGGTTTTTTTTATTTCCACCCCTTATCCCCCATTCCGCGAATATAAAAACGCTCCCTCGTATCTTTAAAACCATTGAACCAATGAACATTATGGCATTTCAATTGATTCAAAAAGGCACTGATTTCTAGAACACTCTGTATAACGTATTTAAGTCTACATCTGTTTATTGCCACCACAGGAGATGCTTCTAACGTTCATAATGTTACATTTTTCCAACCAGATCAAAAAAAACATACTTGTTTAATTTAGATTCCAGAAAATATCGACTGGAGAGA
Source organism: Holotrichia oblita (assembly GCA_023690525.1). Classification (NCBI taxonomy): domain Eukaryota; kingdom Metazoa; phylum Arthropoda; class Insecta; order Coleoptera; family Scarabaeidae; genus Holotrichia; species Holotrichia oblita. Next base: position 11,719,466 of record CM043021.1, read on the forward strand.
GAAAGTACCAAGCTACTAAAGTCAATTGGAAAAATTTCAGAATAGTAGTTATATCTTTGATATATTATGTTAAAGGGTATTGAAAGTACGATTAAAACAGATATGACAATTATCGAGTTTTATTGCTACCGAAATACCCACAAATACGTCAAAAATTGGACAATTATGATATTAGGGTGATGAAAGCAGGATAATATCTATCTGTAGACGATATCGGCTTTGAAACTATTTACCTATCACTCATTCTATTAAAGAGAAATACAAAATCAGCATACTTACGTTGGTAATAATAACTGTATAGCTTCCACAGGTTTCATAGGTTTCCAATTCCGAAGCATCCCATGCAAATCAGATAAGCACGCCCATTCCCATCTATGAGCTGCCAGAAGAATTTTAGGTAAAGCCTCCGGTATATTGTATAAGTAATGTCGTTTCTCCCATAAAACCTGTAAAAATATTCCATCACAATCATAACGATTTTTTCATAATGAGAAATAAATACCTCTCTATCATTAATAGGAATTTTAAACAGCATATCTTTCTCCACAACATCCATAAGCATCTGCTGCGTTTGTGCATCTAAACTATCGAAATCCAATTTCGGTACGTCCATAATTTGAGGTGGTACAGGTGGAAAATAAGAATTAGGTAAACCGGCTATTATCACGCTAAATACTGGATGATTCGGATCTGGATGTGTACCGGGACTAGGTGCTGGTCCGCAAACATTCGACGCTTCTTTCGGCCAAATTGAAAGTAGCATACTACCGTTAGCCATCATTCTAAAATTGAAATAATTTTAATTATTACCATTAATAGATGTAAAAATAATTTACCCTTCATAGTTGAAGAATTGCACAGCTGCCCAGCCAATATCTTCAGTTTTATATTGAGGTGGTGCATCTTTATCGTTACCATCTGGTGTGATTAAAGTCCTGCCAGCTAATACGAGGACCAGTCTTGATTCTCTAGCTAAGGAATTTATAACTACATCTTCTAAATCCAACCTGTTTAATAGAAATATATATAATAAAAATTGCAGCGTAATCATCGACATTTCTCACCAAGTATTCATCAATATTCTCGGATATAGACTAGGTAAAGGCGTACAAGGTTGAGTCACAACACGTTTTCCGATCGGCCTGGTGCCGTGATATATTTGTGCATGCACTATGAAATCGTCGAATTTCCAATCTGGCGATGGTCTATGCACTGCACTAACTCTCACTAATATCGAATCTTGTATGTCGGTAATCGCTGTTTTAGCTGGAATTATTAAAATACAATTATAATAATTAATTTGGGAAAAGATAGATCATAGATAGAATCAAGTCTTACAATCGCAGAAATCGTCCCTTTTAATCCATTCAAAATCGACTCTGAAAGCACTGCAGTACATCTCGATAAGTCCTTGAATAGAGCTGCGTATTTTAGCGCAATTGGACTTTATAATATCCGATACAGCTTTATCATTCCACACTTCCTATTTAAAACAATAACGACATGTTTATTCAAGAATTTGATAAATCAAATTAATACTTACACCAATAGCGTTAGGTAAAAATTGATTACAACTATCTTTTAGCGCGTCTAAAGCTTCGGTAATATCAATAGTTTCTAAATTACCCATCAAATTTACTACTAATTTAACAGACTGTATAACTCCGGATGGTTGTAGGGATGGTAGAGTTGTCGGGGAATCAATTTTATCGATTTGTTCGGCTGCTTTTTCCAATTTCATCATCTCCTTTTCTAAAGTTTCTAAAAGTATTTTTAAGTTGTCGTAGGATATCGGCAACACTGGTTCGTTTGGTAAGACGTTTTCTAATTTAATTTCCCCTTTGTCGTCTTGAAACTGTAGAAAATGCAATATTTTAAGGAAAAATTCTACATTAAATGCTTACACTATAATTTTAAATCATTTATTAGCATTGAGGTCTCGAGTCAAAAATGATATAGAGTAGTCTACACCCAAAAGGTTGTTTTGAGTCCACTCTTAGATCTTCCCTTGTTATCGCGTTTCTAAATTTGTCTCTCCTTGTTATTCCCATGATTGCACGTAAAAACTTCATTTCTAAGCTTTGTATTTAATTTATAATTTTGCTTATCATATCTGGGGACAAACGCATATTTGTGAACACTTGGCGGCAACCTCGATTGTTTATCTGCAGCCCCAAATATTTGAATGTTTGAAATTGTTCCAGTTTTATTCCATCCAATTCTACTCTGATATATTTGAGAACTTTACCCACGATCAATGATCTTCGTTTTGTCATCACTGATATTTAAATTTCGTTCGACAAAGAACTGATTCTGCATCTCCAAGTTCCTCTTTAGAGTGTTTTGGTCTGATGCAAGCACTGATCACTAGATCTTTTTTTGGCTTTCTTTAATTACATCATCAATCATCAAATTAAACAAAACAGAGCTTAATATCCTGTCTGAACTCGTCCTGTACTGTAAATTTTTGCGGTTATAAATTTGTTCGACTTGTTGTCTCTTCTCAGTTCTTCTCTATCCTGCCGGCTCTTCTTAAGAGAAGGTTTGCCCTGTTTCGTCTGTCTGTCGACAGCGGTCCAGAAAATCACTAATTTCTTAGAAAATAAATAAAATTCTGTCTTACTTGGGAACAAATTTTATTAGGAAGAAGCCCCTCGTGTAATGTTTTTTTTTGCATTGTCCTAATTATTTCTTTATTACATACTTAAGGTTAACTAACGTAGACAGAATAGGATGCTTCAAAACTTGTTTTTATTAACGAAATAGATATATTAAATCTGTTACAAGACGAGCGTAGAATAATGTTTTTCATAGACGAAAACGTAATTGTCTCGGTAATTAAGAATTTATTTTTCGTAAGTCTGTACACAATTATAAAGGCTTACCGCGAAGAATCTAAGATTTTCTATCGCTAGGAAGTGCAATTAAAACCCCTCGAATGATAATATGTTCCTATGAATCACTTTATTTGTCGTTTGTCGCTTTATTTTCGTACTTGGCTATATAGGAAGTTTTTTTGAATTAGATTTTAGCCGTTGTAGGTCAATGAAACAGCAAATTAGTTAAATACCAATTTATTTTTAATTAATTTGCTGTTTCGTTGACCTACAAGTGGAAATACTCCAGGAATTGAAAGATTTAGTTTAAACAAAACTTTGATGGAGAAGTTAGATGTAGATAATAATACAGTTGAGCAATTTAACTCGCGTATTGCTAAATACACAGGTGGAAAAAAGGATTAATTTTTCGATGAGGCGATGCTACCAAAGTAGGTGGATGGTGGCAGTCGTTTCCAGAAATACGAGTCGACCTCTATATGTTACTCATAAGTAGAGTGGACCAATTCGGAGCGAAAGCAGAGGCGTGACTAACGAATTGATTCCCGCGTGCCCCATCGCACATACGATTACTTAGAATGTTGTCCACGGTCATCGTGTGTGCACGTATAATAGTAGCAGGAAAGTGTATTACGCCTCTGCTTTCGCTCCGAATTGGTCCACTCTACTCATTAGTATTTGAATGAAGGGTTAAGCCCAGGAAAATGTTTAAAAAGTCTGGAAACTAAAAGAATTGGGAAGGTACAGGCACACAAAAATCGAAAATGGAAACGCAAATTAACTTTTTAACCAAACAGATCTGGAACAGATGAACATTAGGGAGATGAATGTCAAAAACCCGATTTAGATGAGGAAACATTTTCTGTATTTTTGAAAACATTAGAAAGAACCGAGGAAGAAATAAGGGACATTGAGCAAACTACTAGATTACAAGCAGATAGTACTGATTGGCAACAGAATAGCACCCTACTTACTGCTTCTACATTTGGCAAAGTATGCAAAATGCGCCCTATTAGAAGTTGTAAGTCGACAGTTAAAAACATTCTGTATACCTAGAGAAGATATTTTTGCAAAATCCGTTAAGTATATAGGGGAAAAAATAACGAGGATAGGGCCAAAGAAGCGTTAGGCAGTGCCTGCAACATTAACATTTTAGAATCTGGCCTTGTTTTAAATAAACGATGGCCATATTTAAGAGCTTCTCCAGATGAACTTGGTAGCGACAGCTCAATAATCGTGGTTAAATGTCCATACTTGGCTAGAGATATATTTGCAACCACGATTATTTTTATCCAGTCCAAGGGCAATTAAATATTTGTAATAAGGAATTTTGCCACTTTGGAGTGTGGACAACAAAAAATATACTGTCAGTCACAGTTTTTAGAGACTATGTTTTCTTTGAAACTATAATGGTTCCTAAACTACATAGATTCTATAATAATTGTTTATTACCCGAAATAATATGTCCACGACATACCAGAAACATAGAAATTAGAGATCCAGATTATATTATAAACGCTCTATTGAAAATCAGGAGAAAACAAAAGTCCAGTTGTTTACAGTGACAGGATAGCTACTGTTTTTTTTATATTTATTTATTTATATTTGACCAATAAAAAGTATGTAAAAGAACGACTGGTACTTCGTTTTTTTTAACCCTCCCATATTTTATATTTATCACATTTGAAGAGCAATATTTGACAGAAAACGTTTTTATTCTTTAGAAAATGATACCTAATTAAAGTACTTATTGTATGATTCTTCTCTGTTGGGACAGTTCACGCGAAAATTAAGAGAGAAAAAATCTTAATTTCTAGTTTAATTGTTTTTCTGTGATGTAATGTTTAATAAATTGTCAAAAGTAAAATCGTTTCACCTAATTTTTAATTATAACATTATTTTCTTTTTAATCTATCGACACACATTAAAATATATTTAATGCTGGCATGTTTTAACCCAAAGATTTTGGCGAGTAAGACGGTTGACCGTCTCTAGTAGGCGATTCTTGATTTCATTTATTGCATAACAGTACACCCTAGAAGTGCAAAGCAAATCCTCTCTTAACTATTTCCATTGAAATTCTATCGGACGCCTTCTCCATTGATCTGTAAAGGCAATGTAAAACTTTTGTCCTGATCTTATAGACCTATCGAAGAATTAGGTACTTAATACTGAAGATATGGTTTTGGACACTCCTTCCCTTTCTGAATCGACTTTATGATTGTTCAAGTTGCTGTTCTAGCTCCAAATCTTCGTCCTAGAAATCTGTCGCATATTTGGATAGCGTACTCAGCAGTGTATCCTGCTGTACCACCATTCTATGCTTTATTGCAGATTTTCGCGAAATAATTGTAAACATTTGGTTTCCATATTGTTCAGCATCTCGTTTGGTCATGGCTTCTTCTATTTCTCTATTTTGAATTCTTAGATCTCTTAGGTTCTTAGATTATCACTCCAAGGTTTTGTAGATCTTCCTCTCGTTTTATTTTCCTGTACTTCACCTTCTTGACTGGTTTGTCATGCTCCATGTACACCAAATGCTAGAACTATCTCAGTTGACTTCTTTTTATCAGTTGTTTGACTAGCTGGAAACCTAATTTTTTTCCTTATTACATTATTATGGATCCTTATCTAACCTTAACTTTTTGGTAATAATTCAAGTTTAATTTCTGAAGGTTGTTGGCACATAAACTGTCTTGTAAACTCAATTTCTCGTTCGTTGATGTTTCCTTCTTCCTAATGAATGTGTTTTTCAATGTGTGGCACAATCTTGAAGAGCTATCAAGTCTTACACAATTTTAACTTGCCTGATATAATTACTACACCATTTTGTATCAGTCCTACTTTTAATGTGAACTCGTCTGATCGTAGATTATTTACTCTTAAGTAGTTCATTGTATTCCTGTACAAACTCAATTCTTCAATTTAATGTTGACTTCCTGTTTATGCAAGCTTTCCTCAACCGTTTGCCGTCTAATACCATCAAATGCCTGCTCTACATGTATAAAAACCATACAGAATTAATGATCTAATTTTTTTGTTCTGTCCACTAACTATTTCATGCTGAATACGTGGTCCTGAATTTTTCCGACCTTTCTAAGATCACTCTGTTGTTGTTCGAACTGCGTCTCAATCACCCCATTTAATGTTTTCCGAAACACCCTGCATCATACGTTTCGTTCCTTCCCTTTTCTAGCTTCAACCTTTCGAAGTGATTTGATCCTCATGTAACTTGGATTAACTGGATTTCACAATTATTGCAAATAAACGTTCCAGTTTCCCACAATTTTTTCTCCATCAATTGCTAATTTTTTATCTTTGCTTGTCATCATTCTTGTTCCTTCTTGCTTTTTAGAATGCCGTAGGAAAGTTTCTGGTTTGTTTGATTAATCACTTTCCATTTTATTTCGAAGTTCTTCCGGTGCTTTAACTGTGGCTTTCTTCGAGACGTGATTTCTTCTTCCATTTAGGTTGCCGAGTATGATTACACTGTCCCGAATCTGTTCTATTCTATTTGACACCGTTGCCCAACAAATTTCTTTATTATCTACTCTTTCAGATTCATTCATTAAGGCCAATAACTTTAAATTTATGTCTTCAAATTCTCTTCAAAATTATCACAAGATATTTATTATTTCTACATCCTTTTATATGTTTTCCATATCGTAGCAAGGATTACACAATAATGTACAGTCTATAGTAAGGCTAAATAACTACATGTATTTAAAAAAATAAATAATAACACTTACAGTTCTCGCTAAAGTTTTATCAACCATTCTATCTGGTATCAAAATGAGCAAAACATCCTCCTCCAATTTGATACAATTATGCACATATTCATAATCGCACAGTAACGTAGTGGGCGCCAAATACTCATTATACCCCCATACTTTTAATGTGTACTGGTCCGTTGTCGGTGCATCCATATCGTAAGTTAATTGCATAGTAACATGTTCAACGCTTGTAGTAACTACAAAACGATATCAAAGAAACCAAACATCAACTACTTAGATAAAACTTACCATCACAGGTAAAGCTTATCGGTTTCTTAGGATCAGCTCCGTCAAAATGCGGAAATACACACAATTTTATACTAGTACCATCCCTGTACTGATACGTCATCATGGGACTTACGACTAAACCCATATTTGTATTGGGATCATTATATTTAAATTGACCTTCGAGAAAATTTGATTACAAAATTAAAATGATCATCATTTTAAAAAGATTCAACTTACTTCTAACTTCGAGAACCATCTTATAAAACGCACTGACGTCAGCATCTCTTGTAGCTCTTCGCAAATCAATTGCTCGTATATTTTCGAATAATAAATACGTCTTTTCACCCTGAATTACATCAATATGATAGTAACATTTAAATAAAAAAACCAATCGTTATTAGAATAACTTACATTTTGTTCTCGCTGCGCTTTTCTCCGATCCAACGTCGATAATTTGACCCGAGGCGGTAGAGGTGGCGTAGGACTCGTCTCAGAAACTGAGGCTATCGTCGCGTAAACCGGATCGGACACGCTGTTACTGCCGGAACCTGAATAAATGTAATCGAACGGATCATACTCATCGTAGACGCTTTCGCACATTGAAGCCGATTCATCCACTAAAATAAAAATTTTGGGCGTACAACGTCTCGTCAAACATCATCAGAGTCTCATACTATTAAAGGGGGTAGAAAAATCTAACCTGAACAGTCAGGACTCATTGTCCTGCTCGATCCATAATCGGAAGCGGTAAGTAACGGATCGAACGCCTCTAATATGCTGACTCTAACGCTGTTTTTGTCGTCCACCTCAGGCTTAGCTAAATCTATCAGGTTGCTAGACGAATCCGTAACAATTTTTGGCGATTTTGTAACAGTATGAGATGGTAATGTTACAGGAGGTGGTTTTGCAAGTTGTCCTTTGGGCGGTAGTGGAGGTTGCTGCTGACAAATATCGAATGCTAATCACATATAAATTGCGAAATATGTTTAATGAGGGAGATGCAATGTTTAAACAAACTAAAATTCGATAAAGATAAATAACAAATACGCTAATAGGGAGTTATCTAACGGTTAGATTTGATAAGTACATCATAAACTGTGTATTGACGAATCAGATTATTCTAGGTTTAAGTAATATCGATTTGTTGCTAAATACAATGGAAATCAATAACACTAATTATTATATATAAATACTATATTGTTTATTGGCAAAGTTTAGCTGCACAACAACAAAATATTATTTTTAATTATAAATTAACTAGAATCATTAATTAATTCCACAGCATACATAAAGTCATTTCTAGAATTCAAATACGTTTACTTCTATCTTTTCTTGAAAGATAAAATATTTCAGTAATCTCTAAATTATTCTGAAAATTTTTAAGTTAATGCTGGTTTTGCTGTACAGTAGCGGTAAATATAAACCGGACTTTTATTGCATGGGCTTTATCAGCCTTTTTGTTAATACAGTTAATTGTTGTCTTTCCATTTGTAGAATCTCCGTATTTGAGTGCCTGAGATCATAATCGCCCTTTTTCAACAACTTTTCGGCAGACAGATTGAGAGGCATACCACGGTTGTGACTTTTTATATTACCACAATTTTTGCAATAGTATAATAATCGAAGTATATAGTCATTGTCAAAAAATATCTTGCTGATCCTTTTCCCATTCCTTTTCTATCAAAGTTAAAATAACTCTCCCGTCTACACCAAATTTTGAAATTTTAGTATCAGTTCCAGTATTCTTTCAATGATAAACTTCAAATAATTTTGTATATTTTGTACAAAGCACCACAATTTGTAGTCTCGCTTTATGGGTTTTAGAAAATTTTATTGTTTCAGACCAGAATACTATCACAAACTCATCAACTGGCAATTAGAGCGTGCCATGGTAAACTTGAGAAAACTGTTTTTTTTTTTTAGATTATCAACCATTAGCGACAGTTTATAGTTTATCGTTCGATTCCTTATCATGGAATTATACATTAAAAAAACATTTAGGTCTGGTGATGCGCTCCAAAAATGTTTATAGCTGGGTAAGAAGTGGCAGCCCATAAATATTTATTCAAATAAAGCATAGAGCACATTTGATGAGATCCGCAAAGTTGGCACCACAAAATGGTCAAAAATCCACAGAAAGGATTGACCATCAGCGATTGACCACCACATTTTGGGATCTCTTAGCAAAAATGTTGAAATTTGAAATACAGAAATTTTATTTATCGTATACGATTGACCATCGTTTGCCACCAAATAACTTTTTTGAAAACTTAATAATAGTGGCGAAAATAAAAAAAACTAATTAATTTCTTTAATGAAATGAGGTCAAACGCAGAAAATGTAACAACATCTTGCTTCGGGGCACTTAATCACAACAAACCACAAATCATCGTTTGATCACCCACTGGTTCAAAGTTTATCGCACTTTCACAAACTTTGAGAGGTTGTCAAACGCTGAAAATGGTATCCTTTATTGTGTCGTGTACCTAGACCATACAAAATTGAAGCCGAACCATTTTCAGCATTTGATTACCTCTCAAAGTTTGTGAAGCGTACCGATGATTCTGTTAGGGCGTAAGGTCGGATCAAATTTAACCGATGGGTGGTCAAACGATGATTTTCTATTTTTTGTGGTTCAGAGACATGGCAGTGTTTGACCACCTCTCAAAATTAGTAAAAACTGCAATAAACTTTCAAACTCTTCGATATAATTTCAAGATTGGTTAAAATTTAACAGGTGGGTTGTCAAATAATGTTTTGTGGTTTGCTATGTTTGAGTGCCCTGAAGTAAGAGGTCGTGACATTTTCTGCGTTTCACATCATTCCATTACAATTATTAAGTTTTCAAAAAATTAATTTGATGATTAAATATGGTCAAACGACAGTTAGTCGTATTCGATGAACAAAATTTCTATATTATTTCAAATTTTTTATATTTTTACCATGACACCACAAAATATGGATCTAGTGGCTATAGTTAAACAAAAAGTGATTAATCGCTGATGGTCAATAATGCTCAATAATCCTCGATCCTTTTTGCCATTTTTTGTGGATTTTTTATCAGTTTGTGGTTGCGAACCTCATTTAAAAAGTTATATTTTCCAAAACTGGTTCTGCTAATTTTATAATATAATCAGTAGGTGACTCTTCTGCAGTACTCTCAGGATTACTACTTTCACCAGTAAATAATCCTTTCTTCTTCTTCCAGTAACACATCTCCGTCTTGTTTCCTTTGTATTTCATTGTTATCGATATTGGTCGGAATAGAGCAGTAATTTTTCGAATACACCAAAGAGGCTCTCCAGCAGACGAAAACAGAAATTACAACAAATGAAGATAAAATCAGCGATTTAGTCTCACATCAAATTTCTAGATGTACGTATTTTACATTAATATAATCTACAGAATATGGTTTCGAAAATAGCTACAGAAGACAATACAGGAGGGACAATACTGTTAGAATATTTCTTTTTTGAATCAAGTAATTATTGCGGATATAACAAGTGTTGACATGAAATTAATCGAATGATTTTGCACAATTTTTCAAGCAGTAACAAAGTTATTTGCATACGGTTGGTAAGTACTATAGGTATGCCTGTAATCGTGAATAAAAAAACTCTGATCAACTTTTTTATGGCCATAATAGAAAACGCTGCTCTACCTATACGATTATTATCAGAGAAAGCATAAAAAGCTCGACGTATAAAATGCAAAAAGTGTCGATGCCATCACTGTCGCAAAATAAATTGTATAGCAATAAACGAAGACATTATTCGTTCCACGGTAAGAAAATCTTTTTTTATTTTTTATTTTTTTTAAGAAAAATTGTTTGATACTTGCATGCACAATCTTATCAAGACTCACTTATGGGAATCTAAGTAATCAAATATTTTCGACCATAGGGTACAGTAGTGGCCTGATAAATGTACTACAACCTTAAAATTCATATACATATGTCAGAAATTTGAAATTTCATTATTGTAAGACGAGCTTTAGTTTAAGCTGCTTGTCATAAAAATCAAATGTCAGATCATACCGGAACATATTAACTTTATTGTTTTTTAACCTTCATCACAATGGTTTTATTTAACCGCATTTCTTGTGCAATTAATATATGAACTTTATCAGCTAAAAATGTATTTGATTGACGTTTTAAAATTTAAAATAATTTGACCTTTAAATGTCAAAATACTAACGTAAGTTAGTATTATTTTATAAAAATTCTTCAAAAACGCTTGTACATTTATCTGGCGACGACTGTACATGAAATTACGTGCAAATGTAACATAGCTCGGTGGTTTAGTGAATTTAAAATGGGTCGTACAACCACTGCAGATACTGTGGAAGGCCAAAAAAAAGGTCGAAATCGTAAAGCAATTACATCGAATCGTTTTGAAGTTAAGACCGTTGGCATTTCAAAACAACGGGAGGGATACATTTTGCACGATCTTTTGGGAATCAAAAAAGTTTTCGGCGCGATGGATACTGCGTTTCCTGGCCATCGACCAGAAACAGCAAGCGTGTTGATGATTCAACGACCGGTTTGGCGTTTTTGCAGCGTAATCGAGTGGACTTTTTTCGACGTTTCATAATTATGGACGAAACAAGGAATCCATTACTATACGCCCGAGTCCAATAGTCTGCCAAAAGAGCAATGCTCGGCCGAAAACGTTATGGCCTGCATTTTTTTGGGATTCACAAGGCATAATTTTTATTGATTGCCTGCAGAAGGGAAGAACAGTCACAGGAGAGTATTATGCAGCGTTATTAGACAAATTGAACGGCGAAATAAAGAAAAAAATTGTCCCGTATGGCGAAGAAGACAGTTCTGTATCGTCACAAAAGCATTGGACAAATTAGAAAAATTACAATTTGAAATTGATTGCTCACCTAGCGGATTCCCCAACGACTATTATCTCTTTCCTAATATCAAACGGTGATTCTAAGGAAAGAGATTTAGATCGAATGAAGAAGTCATCGAGGAAACCGAGGTGTATTTTGAAGGCTTGGATGTTTCGCATTACCGAAAGAGCATTGAAATGTTACAAGATTAGTATATCAACTATGTTGAGAAACAAATATAACTTTGCCCAAAAAACGCTTCAAACGTTTTCATTAAAAATCCTGGGACTTTTCAGCACCAGATAAGTGCTATTGTAGCTTTTTTGACCTGCAAGCTGTCCAATAATTTTTTTTGTTAGAGTTTTCGCAAATATATTCTTACCACCACATATTACTATCATGCATAATTGATTAGAAGAATTTTCAGTCCTAAACAAGACCTTCACCCACTCTAACATGTACTTTGTTCCTGTATAAAAAGGCTTCTTGGAAATAATTCATCTACAGGTCTGCGAAGTTGGCACCACAAAGTGGTCAAAAATCGACAAAAATGCTAGAAAGCATTGACCATTTATTGACCACTATTGACCATCAGCGCTTTCGATTGACCACCCTTTGTTTAGTCTACAGCCGCTATACCCATATTTTGGGGTCTAATGGCAAAAATGCTAAAATTAGCCAATATCGACATTTTGTTCATCGGACACGATTGACCATCGTTTTTTTTTAGATAAAATTTAACCGGAGGGTGATCAAACAATAATTTTCAGTTTTCTATGGTCTAGAGACACGAGACAATAAGTCCTATTATTATCAGCGTTTGACCACCTCTCAAAATTTGTGAAAAATGCGATGCAAGAGGTTGTGACATTTTCTGGGCTTGATGTCATTTCATTGGAGATATGAACTTGTTTTTCCATTTTTTTCGAGTATTGTTAAGTTTTCAATGAAATTATTTGGTGGACAATCATGGTCAAACGTTGGACAATCCTATACTGCAACAAAATGTTAGTGTTTGTAGTAAAAAAAAAATCGAAAAAGAAAAAAATGTGAAAGGTGGTTAAACATGGTCAAACAATGGTCAATCGTATCCGCTGAACAAAATGTCTATATTGGCTAATTTTAGAATTTTCGCCATTAGACCCCAAAATAATCAATCGAAATCGCTGATGGTTAATAGTGGTCAATAAATGGTCAATCCTTTCTAGCATTTTTGTCGATTTTTGACCACTTTGTGGTGCCAACTTCGCGACCTGAAGCCGAGGTGTATGTCGAAGGCTTGGACGTTTCGTATTACCCAAAGAGCATTGAAATGTTGGAAGATTACTATATCAACTATGTTGAGAAACAAAATAACTTTGCCCAAAAAACGCTTCAAACGTTTTCATTAAAAATCAAAAAAGTTTCAGCAATATTTTTCATAGATATATTCTCACCACCACATTTTACTATCATGCATATTTGATTAGAAGAATTTTCAGTCCTAAAACGTGTCAAAAAAGTCCTTCACCTACTCTAACATGCACTTTGTTTCTGTATAAAAAGTAAACTGTAATAAGTGATCGTACTTTTGAATACTTTTTGACAAGTTTCTTTCCGTTCTACGGAAATGACAAACAAACAAAAAGAAAAACCAATCCAAGTCTATATAATTATACAGACGAAACAAAAACAAATTATTACGTGCAAATCATTATTAAAAAAATTTCGCAACATCATTTACAATAACATCAATTGCATAACTTGAAGTAGTCGGTGAAGATTATTCAAATCTTAATTATGATTAAATATGGGAAAAAAACTGAACACTATCGCATCGTCTCACTCTACGCTCAACATCAAACAAAACAATCTACCGAAGATAATTTGGCACATATGTCCGCAAACGTAACATGTTAAGTAATAAACCACCTACAACACGAATTAGAACTCACCCACAACTTTTTTAAACATCCAAACTATGCACATGCATAGAGGATGACTGGAAACGTAAACAAAGCCTTTTTTAAAATGTAAAATCGGGACGTAAGTGTTTATTTTTGGAATCTGAAGTTGTAATTTTAGCTTTGAACGGATATTATTTTAGTTGGATAAATTTATTGCACGTAAACAAAGTTTAGAAACATTCTGTAACACTCGTCACCTGGCACGCACATTATTAAATTTAATTAATCGTTTGTTTATGGGCGATTCGATAACTGAATTAAAATGTATCAATTCAAGGTTTAACTTAATATATTTCGGAAACTGAGAATATAAATAAAACTGTTCTTCAGGTATGTATTCTATTTATAATACTTTATATACAACACAAACGATGGTACGTTTTCTATTTCTCGACGACAACTAGCAGTTATTCACAGCGACCGCTAAGTCGCGACTATTCTACTTAAATATTGCGCAAACCACGTGGACAACTAATAAGTATTAAATCGTAATATTAGATATATGTACTTAATATAGTAAGTATAGTATAGTAAGTAAATCGAAGTTCAATAGCGTATGTATTGCATGTGCGGACAATTCGAGATATTCATTCGTAATATCATCGTTACGATCTTGATACTAGTTTCGTTTGTTGAGTAGGTCACGAAAAATGTTTATGCTAATTTTTAGGAACAAAGCCGTTTCGATATGGGAGAACGGAATTATTTATAATACGGATTCGCCTAGGTCATTAACGCGAACGAACGGTCTTTTACTCCGAAAGAGATACATTAGACGTTTAGAAAGTTCGACGTAAAAGTGAAATAATGTTTAGAAGAAAGGTAAGAGTAATAAGCGAGATTGAGCGTTACGATTCCCTCTTTATTAATATTAATTTTGCGGATATTTAAAATAATCGAAAGGGATATGTTTTTGAATTGGAAAAACCGAATTGATTTCTTGACATATCTATATCCGCCGAATTATTAAATTAGAATAGTACAATAATGCGAGATTGTTGTTTTTGAGCAATAATAGATAGCAATAACAGAAGATTGGAATGTAAAAAAAAAACAACAAGCATTAAACAAGTTAAATCCAATTGAAGCTCAAGAACGTTAACTCGTACTAAATCACAGCAAAAGATTGAAGAAGAAAGTGTACACGTATTAGGTATATCGTTTGTTTGTTGGGTTAGTCTAGATCTATTCCAGAATTTTATAAAATATTTAATATTAAAAATTAGAATTGTTCCAAATTATTCCACATTCATTCTAAATTGCTTCAACGTTTTAGCTCTCTACCTTAGTTTATGAAATAATCGCCAAATAATTGGAAAAAAAAATTACAAAAACGATATTTCGCTGCTCTCCAAGAAAATCGAACGTTAAAGCTGTTTCGGGTTGTTTTAGATCTGCTCTATATTGTTCCAAAGTTTTGGCCTTCTCCATTCATGAAAGAATCGTCAAATTGGAAACAAAAATGAACAAACCGAACTTCGTTGCGTTTGGGTTAAGAGTAGAACTTTTAAGAATTGCTTCCGATTTTCTAGGTTTATTATACAAGGTGTCCGTATCGTTATGTTCAAATTTCAGGAGTCTAAAGTAGACTTCATTTCAAGTAACAAAAACGCAAAACTTGTACAGGGTGTGGTATCTTGTGCTGTAGTGCTCTACAGCAAGAAAATATTTTCTTATATACAGGATGTCCAGTTTTGTCTGTACGATAGATTACTTTGTTTTTTTTAATGGAACACCCTATATATTATTGCATTTTTGCTTGATCATACTCTATACACTAAAACCCATCAGTTTTCGAGATATTCTGTTTCGAAAGGAAGAAAATGAGTTTACTCAGAGTACTTAAAAAATGAATCTAGCCTTTCCTAATAATTGTTTTGAAACAAATCGTGGCTATTATTATAATAATACCTCAAGCTTTATTTTCCATACTAAATATTCATATTATATTATACTGGGTGTCCTGTAATCGAATTCGAAATTAAATACCTTCAAATGACTAAAACCCGTTTATTTAAAATAGAACACCCTGTATATTTTTATGCTAACTATTGCAAATTTTTCCTCTCTTTAGATTCCGTATAACATTCCTTATACCTAAAGTTTATACATTTGAAGTTCTAAGTAATTTTGTACAGAAATCTAAAATTTGACATAATAAATACGATTTGTTTCAAAACGATTATTAGGAAAGCCTAGATTCCTTTTTTAAGTACTCTAAGCGATACTAAGAGATTTTATTACTTGAAATGAAGTCTACTTTACATTCCCAAAATTTGAACATAACGATACAGGACATCATGTATACTGTAGTAGTTTTCTACCATGCTCCACCCTCTCCCCTCTCTCCCTCCCCAACACCTCTACGGCAGGAGAAAATTGACCCTGAAAGAGCTGTTCCAGGTTTTGTCTTAGATCTGTTCTATATTGTTCCAAAGTTTTGGCCTTCTCCGTTCAGGAAAAAATTGTCAAATTGAAACAAAAAATGAAAAAACAGGACTTCGTTGCTTTTGGGTTAAAAATAAAACTTTTAAGAATTGCTACCGATTTTCTAGGTTTATTATATATTGTACTAGTTTTCCTAGCATGCTCCACCCGTTCCCCTCACCCCTCCCCAACACCTCTATGGGAGGAGAAAATCGACCTTGAAGGAGCTGTTCCAGATTTTATCTTAGATCTGTTCTATATTGTCCCAATGTTTTGGCCTTCTCCGTTCATGAAAAAATCGTCAAATTGAAAAATAATGAAAAAAACAGAACTTAAAATAGAATTTCAATTCTGTTTTTAGCTAAGTTTTAGCCTCCTACTACTACTTCTACTTCTTGAAATGATCGCGAAGTAATTGAAAAAAATTACAAAATTTCACATTGTTATTAAAATAATCGCAAAATAAATTAAGAAAAAGAAAATAAAACGAAATTTCATTGGCCCTGCTATTGAAAATCGAACCTTCAAGGATGTTTGTTCTATATTGTTTCAAAGTTTTATTCTCCTAGCGCGCACAACTGATTAAATAATTGAGAAAAAATTCGCTACCACCACCCATTCTCTCCTTCTTTGATAAAATCAAACTTTTGATAGTTCTTCCAGGTTCTTCCGGGTTTCTCCTAAGTCGGTCCAAAATTTTCTTCTTCAAAAAATGCTGCCTTTCGAAGGAAAAAATAGAGCTTTTAACGGTAATCCGAACTTATTCTAGATTTGTTTTAAATTTTTTCAAAATAATTCACGACTTCTAAAATAAATTTGGAAGAAAAAAAAATCGCTACCACCATCCACTCTCTCCTTCTTTGATAAAATCGAACTTTTGATTCTTCCAGGTTCTTCTAGGTTTCTCCTAAGTCGGTCCAAAATTTTCGTCTTCAAAATCTGAACCTTTCAAGGAAAAAATGTTTGTTCTTATATTTGTTTTAAATTTTTTCAAACCTTTAGTCTTCTAGATTCACGCACAACTGAATTAAATAATTGGAAGAGAAAAAAATCGCTAAAACTCTCTCCTTCTTTAATAAAATCGCTACCACTTCTAACCCATTCTCTCCTTCTTTGATAAAATCAAACTTTTGATAGTTCTTCCAGGTTCTTCTAGGTTTGTCCTAAGTCGGTCCAAAATTTTCGTCTTCAAAAAAAATGCTGCCTTTCGAAGGAAAAAAATAGATCTTTTAAGGGCAATTTGAACTTATTCTGGATTTGTTTTAAATTTTTTCAAACCTTTAGTCTTCTATGATTCACGAAATAATCTCAATAATTGGAAGAAAAAAAAAATCGCTACCACAACCCACTCTCTCCTTCTTTGATAAAATCGAACTTTTGAGGGTTCTTCCAGGTTCTTCTAGGTTTGTCCTAAGTCGGTCCAAAATTTTCGTCTTCAAAAAATTGCTGCCTTTCGAAGGAAAAAATAGATCTTTTAAGGGCAATTCGAACTTATTCTGAATTTGTTTTAAATTTTTTCAAACCTTTAGTCTTCTATGATTCACGAAATAATCTCAATAATTGGAAACAAATAAAAAAAGATTTGCTGCCACCACCAGCTGTTGAAAATCGTAATTGTAAGAGTAATGCTCAAATGTTCTACATTTGTTTTGTAAGGTTCGAAAGCTTTAACATTCTATAATGTATTGATTTTGAAATAATCGCGAAATAATTGAAACAAAGCATGGAGAGGAAAAAACAGAATTTTGTTGCTCGCCAGTTGAAAACCGAACAGATTTTCTACGTTTGTTCTAAATGTTTTCAAAAGTTTAACCGCCTACCACCCACGTAGAGTTCATGAAACAATCGCAAAATAATTGAAAATCATTAAAAAAATAGCTGCCACCTCCCCCTCACGATGTTGAAAAAAATATTTTCAAAATTGTTCCAAGGTTTTTTAGGGTTGTTGTAAGTGTTCCAAACTTTTAGCATTCTACCATGAAATAATCGTGAATTGAAAAAAAATTAAAGCCCAAAATTTCACTACCTCTCGTGTCAAAAATCGAACTTTTAAGAGCGGTTCCAAGTTATTCCATGTTTGTTCTAAATGTTTACAAAGTTTGAATGGTCTTAATAATAGAAAAAATGGAAAAAATGCGGTATTTGGAAGAGAAAAAAAGCTTTTAGGGGTAGTTTGAAGTTATGCTAGATTTGCTTTAAATTTTTCCAAACCCTTAGCTTTCTACCACTTTCACTGTTGTTTATAAAATCTAATAATTTCAAAATAAATGGAAAAAATTCGCTGCCCGCTCCACTTAAAAATCAAACATTTAAGAGTTGTTCCAGATTTTTAATGTTTCTTCTAAATGTTTCCAAAATTTTAACCGCCTACCAATTATTTCATCTAGTATGCATGGGAGAAAGCTAAAGCTTTGGAGCAATCAGAACAAATCTAGACAACAATTTATGTTAGGTATAAAAAATGTATCTAATTAAGTAACGCAGACTTAACAATAATTTAAAACGTTATAAATTAAACTCACCTGTACTGTCGAAGAGATTGACGAAGCAATAGACGGAGACATAGACGAAGCAATAGACGGAGACATAGACGAGGCTATAGACGACGCACTTGTGGAATGATTCAAACCAACACTAGCACTATTTACAATCGGCACTTTAGGAGACACATTGGCTATACTCTGCAGGTTCAGATCAATATTTCTAAAACGCTGGTCACTCGACACATTTAAAACCGGCGAATTATTTTGAAGAAATTGCCCATCGTTGGGCAAAAAACTATTGATGAAACCATATCTCGGAGGTTGCGAAAAATTAGGAGGTGGCGATGGTTTTTGCGTTGGAGCAAACACAAACCGAGGATACTGATGAAAAAAATGTGATGGTGGGACCATAGCAGGAAATTGATTGTTCGTTATAGTCTGCGAGGGTTGCAAATTGTTCCAGCTAAAACGTATAAATTAGAAGATTTAAAACGCGTTTTTCTTTTGTTACTTACATCTGCAAATCGTTAGCTTTACTATTCGCCGGTGGACTGACGAAAGAAATAAGATCAGGAGCAGTGGACTCAGGTTGTGCGCTGTTACGCCTCTGTGAAATCGGCGG
This sequence comes from Holotrichia oblita, assembly GCA_023690525.1. Classification (NCBI taxonomy): domain Eukaryota; kingdom Metazoa; phylum Arthropoda; class Insecta; order Coleoptera; family Scarabaeidae; genus Holotrichia; species Holotrichia oblita. The sequence goes on from CM043021.1 coordinate 11,738,624, forward strand.
TGGTGCAATAAGTGGTTGTAGCTGGTTACCTGGTAAGCAACCAGGCCTTGGCCTTGAAGTAAACTGGTGCCTATCATTTTTGCTCGCGTCCGTTTCGTTCATTGAATAAGCTCGTACTACTGAAATCAAAGAAAATATGATTAGAATTGAATATTAAAAACATAATAATAAATCTTATCGTGATTGGAATTGTGGGAATTTAATAAACTGTGAAATTATGAACCAAATTCCATTACTGATACGTCTCTCAAACATAACGAAATAAAAATTTCAATGTCATCTATTTAATAAAGGCGAAATATCTAATCTTGTCCGATGTAAATATGTATATGTGTAATGTAACAAGTTTTTAGTCATCTAATCAAAATTTGTTATTGGAGCTATTTTAATTTTTAAGTGTGCAAATATTATCTATCTGTGGACAAAGGAATTAGAAACGAATCTAATGCTGTCTAAGCCAGCGTTTCACAATGTTTTCAGCTTTACTTCCTTTAATTTAACTTTCTATACTGTGTTGGCTACATAATATAGTTTCAATTAGTATTATCGATATGTGATGTTATCGATAAGTAGATGCCACTGTTCTTAATTCCTTACTGGATTTCTTGGTGTAAGTAGAAGTTAAACATAAAAATTTCACTAAACACCAAATATTCAAAAAACCGGACTGCATCAACAGTAAACGCAGGTTAAATGTTGAAACAATCCATCATCATCATTTCAAAAGGTTATCTTTCACATTAACTATAATCTAATCAAAATAGCATTTGACACTGATATCATTTTAATCAAACTATCACCAAACCTAACACACTTCATGCAACCATTCAGCAAAACAGTCCCCAGACATTTAAATGAAGATTATTATTCAATAGAACTATAATCGTACCGAGACTCCACTCCCAAGACAAGAATTTTCTCCATATCCGCCAATTGATCAAACCAAATCAAGTTACACAGATTTAGAGACACTCAAAACGCTAACACTGGAAATAATTTTCTTGGAGTATCTTCTATTACTACTGAATTAACAGCCACAACATCTACTATGTGTACTATACCATTGAGCACTTTCGTATGTCCCACAGCATCTTCAAGTACTTCTACGTTAGGGATATCTATTGCGCTTAGATGTTTACCTACATCAATTTGAAATTTCAAATCAAGATGAAACTATATCAAAATAATATTCAAGAAACAATAATAAGTCTCCCAAGATTTTGGCTAATTAATCTAGGTGTTCATAGGCTAGGCAACTGCTAAAAGAGTTTGAAACTTATTAGGTATACAAGCTAAGAGAAAATTTAAAAATCCCTCACATAATTTAAAAATTAACGTGAATTAACTAATTTGTGGTGAAATTAAGTAAGTGTTAGTAATTTTCATTTGCATTATGTCACCAGTTAGTTATTAAATACAGTGAAGCTAAAGCTTTGTATAACGAAAGATAGAGACAAAAACATATCCCACGTCTCAGGAGAGGTCAATCTAAAGTATCGAATATTTTAAAAAGGTATTAAGAGACTGGAAATTTCGTACGAAGACCCGACCAAGGGTGCAAAAGGTGCACAATAACAATTCATGACCCTTTTTTGGCATTAAATTCTACCTTTCAATTCCTGATATATTTCCACTTGTAGGTCAATAAAACAACAATTAATTAAATACCAATTTATTGACATTCAATTTAAATATCAATTTCTTCCACTGAAGAAGTCTTTTTAACGAAAACATAATATTATATGTTCTGGAATAAATTGGTATTTAATTAATTGTTGTTTTAGTGACCTACAAGTGGAAATATATCAGGAATTGAAAGATAAGTACATAAAGGTCAAAAAAATAGCGAAATCGCACATTGACATCCACATATCTCAAAAATGAGTTAGTAAATGTTAATATTAGTTCGAGAACTACCTATTAGACGAAGATTAAAAGAAGTAGATGTAAAGCCAAGACGGCCTGTCAAAGGTCCACATCTTCACAAAAATCATAAAAGTCGTCGATTAAAATTTGACAGAACACATGCTCAGTGGAAGATTCAGAATTGGAAACATATTCCATTCATTAATAAGACTAGAATCTAATTATAGAGATATTGTTCATAGAAGAGTTGGGCAATCTCATACAAACTGTTAGTTTTGAAGGTGGTGGCATTACGATTGGGGAAGCATAAGTTGCTATGAACGTACAGAACTTGTGGAAGCCAATGGAAGAGTAACTACTGACTGGTATATCGAAAACATCCTCCAAGACTATGTTTTGCCATTGGATACGACGCTAAAGCTCGATCACACGCAGCTGACATTGCGACTAATTACCTTGATGCAGTTTAAGATTCAAAGATTAGATTGGCTACCTATAGGCCAGACCTCAATCCCATTGAACATGTGTTGGATCACCTTAAACGCTGCCTACGATAAAGAAACTCTGTTCCAAATACAATAGAGAAGAACTTCGATTTGCCACACAATATGAATGGAACGAAATTCCTCAAGAACATATTCATCTATGAAGAAACAGATGAAGACCTAGCATGGCTTCTTCAGATGAAGAATTGAAGATTTGGAAATGTACTATCGAGTGATAGATTTTCCTATGAACGTTTATCTAAAGTAAAATTTTGAAGAAGGAGCTTCATAGATTGAGCTTGTTCCACAATGATAACTGATTGAAACTGTTCCAAACAGTTTTGTAACTAAAAAGGATACGGCCTTTCGCCAAATTGCCAAGTCTACTTTAAAATAAATCTGATCTCTTATTACTCTGCATCTTCATCTATCTTAAAACTAATTTCACTCGAACCATGTCATTAGACCGACTAACGTCTTCTCTAATTTAATTTTAATGATTATCGATTACGTTCTATGTATTTAAATCCCGATGTTTTGTTTTTCTTTCAAGTTCTATCTAGTTAGTTTCATATCACGTCAGTTCCACTGAATTAAATATAATTAAATATAAATGACATATGTATATATATTATTTATTGATAAGTGACTTGCTAATTATTTTTATATGATTTAGGTATCAAATAACATTCAATTTTTAAAAACATCGAATAAAGCGATTTCGTCCGGTTTTATTGTATTTATTAGAATTATATTCCAACTGTGTATTTACACACCAAAAAAAGTAGAAAGTTAAGTTTGAAAATGGCAATAATATACACATATGTACTTAAACATATTTTAAGAAGGATCACAGTTCACAAAAATATAAGAACAGGTTTTGTAACCAATTAAATCATTAATTAGGCATTTTAACAGTTGAAAGTGAAACTGAAATAAATTTGCCACGCATGTGATTTACATTGCAAATTAGTTTCTATAAACTGCAAATATAGCTTACAATTGTATAATATTTATTATTTATAACTCGATAAGAAAGATACAAAATAATAAAGCAGGTATTCATTAAAATATAAACAAGAAGAAATATAAATAAATGTCTATATCATCCCAGCTAACAGATACAAGCATAAATTTTAATCAAAACAAGCTGGATAAAAGCGGACTATTATGATATAATTTGTGATATAAATACCTGATGTGCTTTTAGCTCCACTCTCTTTCAATAGTTTCTCATTTTTGAACTTTTCCAGTGCCAGGGATTCAAGACTAAGGGCCTGCGCCCGTTCCAAATCCTCCTGATATTGTTTCTCATAATCGACGGTCTCTTTAGCCATCCTTAGAAACAGCACACTCTCCTTAACGGACGAAATACCAAGGCACTTTCATCGTAATCAGTAATAGATCCACTGTGTTATTCCGCCCGTACACTAAACACCAGTATCGAAAATAACAATAACAATACCAACGGATGAGATTAATTAAAGCATCGTCTCTGTGTTATGTTTCTTGATAAGGTCATATCAATATTATTATTATTAATAATAATCAAACTGAACGGCGACCTGGTTTCGCGAAAGCCGCAAAACTCACCTTTCGATTTTCGCACATCAAACTGATACGAACGGATCAGTTTTCATTATTCGAACGGCTAACGATCAACGATGAAAAAAAAAACACGAGTTTAGTGTGAATATCGATGACAATCAAATCAAACAAAAATACTGGGACGAACTAGCTGTCAAATTGAAACGATTGTCTTTGAGATAAAATAACCTCAAATTTATCTATTAAGAAGAACAGCGTGTAGGCAATAGAACCTGCATCGAATAGAAAATGTATTATATAGAATAAATATCATTATTTAATTATGTTTAGTTATAATTATTATACGCTAAATTTTATTGTGAAAGTCTTTATAGTAACAAATAAAGATGCAAGAATAAAATTTAGATAGAACAGAAACCAGGTAAAAAAAATGTCAAAACCCAAAAACACGTCTATATTCCTAAATCCATATCCTAAAAATAGATTTTAAATTTTCATAACAGAATAAATTATTCCTAACTTATTTCTATGCTACAGATCAAATAAATTAAAAAAAAATCAATTCGCCATTTATACAGTATGGAATAAAATATTAGCATCTTGTCTATCAAAAGATTTAAACTGCATGTAGAGAGATACTCAAATTGTAGACGTCAAATGACTTAACTGATGACGTCATTTATAGGTGTTTTCTTTTAGATAATTATTCGTTATTGTCGTCAGAATGATCTAATAAGGGTCCTTATAAAGACTAATATAAACGGAACAATGACGCGTTTTTACGTTTTTCGAAATACTATATAACGAAATAATCTACCTTTAAAAAATACATTAAAAGCATATGTGATACTTATCAAAAAGATTAATATTCATCATACAAAATAAACTGTGTTAAGTATATATTTTTGATTTATGTTTGCAAAGTCAGTAAAAAGTATATGAAGCAGAAGAGTTCCTTTCAATGGTTATCAAATATGTCTAGTCAAGCATGCGTCTATTATTAGCCAGCTTATGATGTCAGTGACATCCCTTAAGAGGGTCGTCTACCAGCTGATTATTTTACAGCGGTGCCATATCTACATAATTCTATAAATCGTTTGCTTGATTTTATTTCAATATAATTTGAAAATTGGGCTTGATACACATATTTCTACAAGTATTTTACATCTACGTATACAATTTTGTCTATTAATATTCGGTATTAACTTCACAATCGCTTTTCCCGTGACAGGCCGTTACCTTGATAGGGGAATCGAGATTACTCTATTAATTTTTGGATTTAATTACTGAAATTTGCTATGAGCATTCAAAATACGTCTACACATGTGTGTATGAAGCCCGATTATAAAATACGTTTTAAATAAATTATAAAAACATAATATTATGAAAAAAATGAACTGTGGCAACATTGCCAGCTGTCAAAGGGTAGTCGGGCCTCTTAAAACGATATCATGGGGTGTGACATAATATTGTGATTTGTCCCATTAGTATCACATCCTTAAAATGAAATTTAAAATAACGTCATCTTGTTTGGTAGAAAGCTATATAGCGACCTCTATACTTTTCATTACTTTTTTATTAATTAAATATGTAGTGATATCATGTTATCAATTATTTTTTAGTGTACAAAATGAACGTCGTTAAATAAGAAGAACATGCAACTGCTTTTCTTGGATTTGCTCGTTTATTGCTCGTGTTTGTAGTTCATTTTTTCATAGAAAAACTACTGTATTATGTGGACGTTACTGGTACATCAAATTTTGACATGACTTATATGTTATATGTCAAACGTTGACGTTACCTGTATATCAGATGTTGACATCATTTGTATGTATTGTACAGATTCAAATTTGACACAAATCTTTGAAGAAAGCGTATGAAACTCAAACAAATTATTATCTTTGGTATCTATTTATTGTGGTTTGTTTGTAGGATGTTCTAAATTATTATTTTTCAATGGTTTTTATCTCAGTTATGCAACCTTATTTGCACAGGCGTATTTTTGTTAGTATAGGTAAACGGGTTGACGGGTCTTCAGAATTAAATATACATAGAAACAATTTGGTGAATGATATGCTTTATTCTATAATCTACGTTTTACAATAGTAATGACACAAGACGTTCAAAGGCCTCACCTTTCCATGTTTATATCTAAAAAGAACCAATAATTGATTTCTAACATGATTTCTATCACTAATAAATAGAATGATATTACAATAATAATTTTGATGATTTTCGCAGCAATTAAATGAAGGAGAAAAAGAAAATTAATAGTATTACACAACTTCTTGAGCAAATATAATTGATCTCGTCCATTTTACTTAACACAATGAGAGATATAAAAGAAGAACAAATTATAATTGTCCAAGAAATTTTACGTTAACATGTTTATTTAAATTGTGCTGATATACTTTTTCTTTTCTTGTGAAGATACTGATATTGTATGTTAGTAATTATTTATATTTTAATTAATTATCTATCTTATTAACAAGTTTATGAACTGAATAAGTCACTATTTTTTAATTGAGATTTCTGCAGTAGATGTCCCATGTAAAAAATAGCGTCTTATTATATTAAAATTGCAACAATATTAGGTAACAGTTTAAAAACAAATCTACAGGTACGTATTTCTTTTACTTATTTTATAGTGATAATATGTAAATAGGTGTAATATATGCGTAATGTATATTCACAAGAAATTATTGCTTAGGTATTATTATATTCGTACATAGAAACAAATCAGAAAGTTCCGAAAGGCCGAATCTAGAATATATAAAACACACAAATTCAAATTCTATAATATTAGTAGAGTAGGCTATCAAAAAATCACTTTATTTATTATGTTTTATTATTATTAGTTACGGAACCCAATGTTCACTCAAAAATATTCGTTCTCAATCCAATGAAATGTTTATAATAGTTAACAATGATTTTTGATAATATTTTGATGATCACACTGATTTCTTGAATGTAGAAGTAGGGGGAAAACGACATCGTTTGTAAGGCTACATTTTTTGTTACTTTTTCTTCCATTCTTAATATTTATTTTATTTTTTTTATTAAGGAAGAAAAATATCGACGACAACGATTATAATAATGTTTTTTTTTTTGTTCGCTTAAAATAAGTTTTTTATATATATTTTTTTTGTTAAATTATTTTTAGTTGCATAAGTTTTGAAGTAGTCAATATCTTTGGCATAGTTTTATTTCTAATATACTTATATAACACTAAAATTTATTGAAATCATATATCATGTGATGCTGTCACGTAATGTGTTACGTTTTCTAATTCAGAATTTTCAAAATTCTCTTCTCATTTCTTAAATCTTAGAAAGAAGTCATTGAGAATAAATTGTGTGCGATATGGAAGGCTGACACTCACAAATATAAACATATCTTTATAAATATAAACACAATCGCAAGTTTTCTATTAAAGCAAAGTAAAGCATCTCGATAATCGTAGTGGTATGAACGACTGACTAGCCAACTAGATACGAGGTTGGATCTTATCAGGAATGACTTGTGGCAGCCTCCCAGAAGAACTGTACTCATTTAAGCTACTAATTGTTGTTGGAATAATACAGCTTTATTTATAGTGTGATAAAGCCATTAAACCACATTTTTAAGCACCAATATTACTCAATAAGGGAGCTCGCAAAACCATTAAACCATTACGCCATTTTCGGTGCCCGCACACTGATGCGCCGCGCGGAGAAACGAAGGGAAGAGCCGTCGCGAGGAAAGTTTTCAGAGCAACCAATCTCGCGCCGCTTACGCCTCAATAAGACGGGAAGCGCCAAATCTTTAGGTTTTCGTTACTTATCGGATACTCGTTTCCCGATCAGACAAACAATAGATTCGGTTGGTACTTTGTTTTAAAGGTATCATGCACATGCGCATCAGGTCTCGCGTCTATTTCGCTTTGCCTTAATGTGCGGACTTCGCTCGCGCGACGCTGCGCTTTGCCGCGCTTCCCTTCGCTTCGCCGCGCCTCAAGTGCGATCTAACTCCTGACAAACAATGCAGTTTATAGCATCGCACATTAACGGACAAGTGATCTAAGATATATATCTCTTGGATTGGAACATTGACCAAATTTACGGAACTGAGTAATGGTTTTGCTCTTGTCAAGTACAAGTACCTGTACTTAATTTGTCTCAAAAACAATGCAAATTGAGATGATGCAAGAGAGCCATAATTTAAGAAAATGATTAAAATTGCCTTATTTATAAAAAAATAGAAATGTAATTAAATATCAAATTACAAAAAGGTCTGATATTTACGCAATATGAACAATAATGCTAATTTAAAAACAACGTTAGGGAATATAAATAATATCTGGTGAGAGAACCGTATTTATATAAGCTTTTTGTAATGTATTGGACACCATTACTGTCAATTTTGACAGATAACCAAACATTGACAGGTAGTTTTTGAGCTGCACTTACTCATTTTGATTGTCTATGACAAAAACTCATTTTTTTGCTTTCGACTGTATTTAGCAAATTTTATAGTATCTACATTATGAGAGATTGCTGATGCTTAGTAATAAAGAGTATGATCGTCTGAAAAATACTTTTTGACACATTTTCTCGATCTGTCATATTGATTGTCAATCATCTCTGTCAAACTGAAACATATTCAATTGAATAACCTTTCAAAACTTGAAGACTGATTCACGTATAGATTTGATTAAAATTACTTTAAATATCAAAATGAAATGTGTTTGTAATTGAATCGGTTTGTTTAGAACTGTTAATGGCGTTGAAACCATTGGAAGTGTTTCATATCAACAAAAAGAATGCCTGGGTGTAATTCTAGCTTTAAAATTTTTTTAGAAAAAATTCTGAAATTTCACTAACAAGAGAATATCGATAGGTGCCACCAACATTATTGCCCTACAAAACATTCGCAACAACATCACATTGATATACAATTTCAACCTATAGGATCATGTCAATACGTAATTTGTTTCGTACAAACAAGTCTACATATAGTAAATAGTCTTTCCTTTTCATCTTAAGTTATCAATCTCACTCATTTTGTTACAGTTCTTTTTTTTGCTTCATTTTGTTGAGATATGTCAGCTGTCATTTTCGGTATTTATTGATCTAAAACTACGTCATTATGAAAAAACATTCAGTCTTACGATTATACATATCTTTATAAAATCTATATAAAGAAACGTTTATACTATAATATTAGTAATTTCTTCAATTGGTTTGCATCGACTCACATTTTTTTCTACGACACGCGAATTTCTCATCATTAATTGTTTGTTCTGGTTTGGTATAATTTTACACAGCTACTTTATCTATATGATTTTATTATTTCTCTGTAATAATCGCTTGTAAAAGAAAGACATTTTGATGCTGATTAGCTGATAAAATCTAGACAGTTTATTAATTATTCAGTTGATTTTTTACTACTTCGTTATACATACTTAAAAAATTTTCTCTATATTTCGCTTTGGTTTTATTTTCTTCTTTTTTCTAAGTTAGTTACTCCTTTGGTCAGTTACAAACTATATTCTACATAGACTACTTAAAAAAATACAAAAATATATTACTGACATTCTCTTTTCAACATTTTTCATTTTTGTCTTTTTTTGTTCTGAGAGGTATATTACTTTTATATAATATACATATATAATATATCATATTCAGCTAATTTATAGTATATAGAGACACATAATAAGTACACATTAAAATTACTCTTAAAGGAAGTTGGTTTTCTTTTTTTTTTCTGGAATTACGGAAGGGCGTACGCATTTTTTTGTTTTTTTTTTGGGAAGAATATATCATTTTTTTTTCTATAACTATAACAAATGAACACCTATTTGTAAGTCTTTAAGATAATATAAAATGGGTATAATAATGCATTCAATCTAAAATTGCTTGCATAGAAAAGTCGGTTAAGATTTGCACTTTTTTATGTAAACAATATTATTTCTGATAATAGTATTTTTAAATTATCAAGAAAATTTTTTGATTTGTCTATACTTCTTTCAGTACATATCGTTTTCTATTAACTTATTACTTTCGAGTTAGTAAATGATTCATAAAGATGGTAGGTATGTAACAGAGTTTTAATCAAATTATTTTCTATTTAAGATGTTTTTTTAAGAAGCATAGCTAATTTCTCAAACTACACTCTAGTCACAATGAAGCTCACAACTGAAATTGAAAGTTGTGCTGTTTCTTCTTCTGCTTATTGTTAGTGTACGAAAATTTTAAACAAAATTATCAAAAAATTTTATTTAAGAAATAAGAACAATAAGGAAAATAATAAAGTACTTTATGAAATGTTCTATGGGGTTTTTAATCTTTCTTTGTCTGTAACTAATGACTAATTGAAATAAGACAATTTTTTGAAGTAAATTTTTTGAAAGATTTAAAACCTAAAAGTGTAATAGAAGCCTGTAAGTTAAATTTGAGTAGACATGGGTTACCAAAAACAATATGTACAGACAATGGAACAAATATGGCGAATAAAGAGAGGAAATGTTTGCAAAAGAATGGGGATTTAAACACTCACCATCTTCAACACATCACCAACGAAGTAATGGTAAAGCGAAGGCAACTGTTGAAGTAATGAAGGGAATGATCGTGAAAGCTCAGAAGAGCAATACTGATTTTAGGTATGCTGTACTTCATTGGCGAATTATTCGAAACGAAGTGGAATTTAGTCCAGTTCAAAGAATTTTTTGTGGTCGAACAAGAACAGGAATACAGACTGTACATAGTAATTTAAAGCAAGAAATTGTCAAAGATGTTCCTAAATCAATAGAAAAAAGAAGAAGGGCAAAAAAATAAGTAAATGTACTGATCAAAGACCATTAGAGATTGGACAGCCCATATTCACACAAGTAGATCCAATTTGAAATATATGGAACAAGGAAATAGTGAAAGGAACGGTAACGAATAGATCATACATAGTACAAGCGGAGGAAAAATCTTGTAGAAGGAATAGAGGGCATATAAAATCAGTAAATTTGGAAAAAGAAAATGAAAGACAATAACAAAGAAAAAATACAACACAATGAGGAGATAATAGGAAATTCAGGTTGCGAAAGAATCAACTAGTAAACAGAAGAGTGAAGAGGATAGTGACTCCAAGAAGAATCTCAAGAACTAAGTTGTGTATGGTTCTTAGTTTTATTCAGATAACTAGGACCTACACTAACAAGAACTACAACAGACAGCTTTTTTAAACTAGTTATGTAAGAAAAGCTCTTTTAAACATATTGAAGCACCATATCATTTGATAATGCCAGAAAATGATGCTGTAGAACAGGGCCATTTGTAACACTGATACTTACTTAGAACGACTTAGATGTTCTTGCAAAATTTGCGCCAAATCACCATTAAATAATAAGTATATAATCGTAAATCCTATTGGTGACAATGGTATTTAGGCCTAATTAGATTTTGGCATCTTCAGTCAAATCATTGCATTTAATTGTCGACAGAAATGACTAATTCTTACAAGCTTCTACGATCCCTAAAGTACCTAATACTATATTGTTAGAAAAATGTCATGACCAAAACTATACCAAAACTTAAACTGTGTCAACAAGTCATTCATCAATGATGTCGGTAGCGGAATAAAGAATTATCACTCATATTGCTTGGAAATCTAAAACATAGAACAGATGATCCTAGTAATCAACGAGTCATTGCCAAAAAAGACTGTAGACATCCATTCCATCCACGAATTCTAGATAACTCTAAAGCATCTACGAGGGAGCGTTTTTATATTCGCGGAATGAGCAGGTTGTAGGGGGGTGATTAGGCGCATTGGGGGCGTGGCCTGTGCAGCGACTCATAATTAGTAAAAATACGAAGTTTCATTGTTATTAGACAGTTAGTCTTTGAGCTATCGTCAACCAAGTAACATAATCAGGAGTGAAAAGTGAAATATGGAAAAAATCGAATATCGTGCCGTTATAAAGTTCCTTACCAGGCAAGGAAAATCAGTCGCGACCATAATGAATGAGATGTCATTGGTTTACGGCGACTCTTGTCCAGGAAAAACCATGCTGTACAAGTGGCATAGTTTATTTAAACAAGGAAGGGAATCCCTTGAAGACGACCCGAGGCCGGGCAGGAGCATTGAGGTGACCACGCCAGCACTTATCCAAAAAGTTGAAAAAATTGTACTCGAAGATGCTCGACTAAAGAAGAAACAACTCGCAGAAATGGTTGGAGTATCCGATACAACAATTTTTAAAATCCTACACGATCATCTCGACATGTCTAAGGTCAGCGCAAGATGGGTGCCGAGAATGCTCACGCCGCCGCAAAAACAACAGCGCGTAGAGTGTTCGCGTGCATTTTTTGACCTCTGTAATGAAGTCAAGGATGGTGTATTGAGTCGAATTGTTACTGGAGACGAAACTTGGGTTCATCATTATGAACCTGAGTCCAAACAAGACTCCATGCAGTGGCATAAAAAGGGCACAGCACCTCCCAAGAAATTTAAAGTGTCACAATCAGCTGGGAAACTCATGGCAACGGTATTTTGGGACTCGGAAGGAATATTGTTGATTGATTATAAAGATAAAGGTGTTTCTATAACCGGAGAATATTACGCTTCAATATTAGAGCGACTAAAATAAGTCATTAAAGAGAAAAGACGGGAAAAATTGACGAAAGGTGTGCTGCTTTTGCACGACATCGCGCCCGTCCACAAGAGCCGCGTTGCGTTAGCTGCCCTGCATAAGGTGGGCTTCGAAATTGTGAATCACCCACCCTACAGCCCAGACCTGGCCCCGAGTGATTATTACCTGTTTCCGAAAATGAAAAAGGAGCTGAAAAAAGAGCTGATGAAGTCAAGGAGGCAGTTTCGGCGTATTTTGCAGATAAAGAGAAATCATTTTTTTATGAGGGTATAAATAAATTAATTGAAAGATGTGAAAAATGTATTCGTCTTACAGGTGAATATATTGAAAAAGAAAAATAATATGGTTTTTTTTATTTCCACCCCTTATCCCCCATTCCGCGAATATAAAAACGCTCCCTCGTATATGCATTCATTTTGCTGCTGTAGCTGACGATTCTTCACTTCCCATTTACGTAGTTTATGAAGCCAAGAACCTTTATCCAGAATGGCTATACAAGGAAAGTTATTTCAGACATCCTATGGACAATCAAAGAGTAAATGGTTTGATGAAAGTACATTCGAAAATTGGTTTTTCAGAATAGCTTTGTCATATTTCCAAAGAAATGAAGGTAAGAATAAGCGACAAAAACTGGTAAGCTTTAGTAGCTTTAAAATAATCCGGATAAGTCGGAAGAATAATAATAGTTTCAAATTTTTACCGCCCAACTCCACACGCAGTTGCCAAGCCCTATTTCATTTTTTCTGACATTTTGAAAACTTCATAATTAAAGGATTTTGCCAAAGACTGCATTTTTTTCCTGAATGAGAAGATCTCTTGAAATAAAAAATTTTCCTATCCATTCCATCTTTTTTATTGCTATGATACCTTATAGCTAAAACAACTGCTCTTTGTAAAAAAAAATCATAAAAAGATAAAAATTAAAGTTATTAATTTTTTCTGCAAATTTTTTGCCGACAGTTAAGTCATCGAATGATTCCATAATATTATCCATCTTCATGTGTTTATTTCAAATAGATTGAAATAAAAGCATATTTTCTATACAAAAAAACATGAGGATGATTTTAAATAACCCTATCTGCAAGGTTAAGTATTTAAATTCTGTAGAAAAAATATTTTAAGAGAGTGTAATTAAAATTGACCATATCACCGCTAACATGACAATAATTAAATGGTTTACTGAATACGAGGCAAATGCTGATTAATAACTTTTCAATTGTTTCATGCATATGCAAATCTTCTACTCATTTTGGCAATAATTTATGTGTAATATAAAAATACTATTTCCAGAAATCTATTATAAACGCTCACATCAAACGTTTTTAAAATCATGGATGTGAACCCAAAGTAATATCGGTAGATATAACTTATTATATCTTACACACGCCAAAAATATGAAATATAAATATAGTAAATAGTAGTAATAATAATAAGTATCTACCATTATACGTGGATGTATGTATATCAAGGAATGAGGAATAAAATCTGTATCTATATATAATTTACAACATTACAAACAACTGAGTCTATATACCGCATGATTTGACATGAAATAATACAATAATCACCATAATAATACTATTTACACATCAACGAGACACTTGACGTAGGTATTTTTTTGCTTTTTTTTGGATTTAGATTTTGTTTGGCACAACTTTTGCGCGTAGCATTGCAATCGTTTGCTGACTGACTGGTTCTGTAGGCGACTCTGAATCTGAGCTGGTGCCGAAAGGCAACTGATTCTCCAAAGTGGCGTTTGTAGTAATGGCAGCCATCTTGGGTTCTATCATATGAGTAGGTTTAATAGCTGTACTGTCTGTAAAATTTTGAATAAAACAAGTTTATACAAAAAAAAATGAGCTTCAATTAAATAAAATATAAATCTACTTACATATCTTATTTCCATTCCCTAGGTCCATATTATCGATTTGATACTTGGCAGCCAAGGCAGTCAGTTGATCTATTTCCACCTCGTCGTCCTCTAGACTGGAATAACTTCCGGTCGTACCGTCACCGTCCGACGACCCCTTCGAATGTTTATCTCCCCCAACTTGTTCGTTTTCCACGCCCTCCTCCTCTTCCTGAAAACACAGCGGTTGATGTACGAGCGCAAAAATTAGTTTCGATAACGAGGAAGTTGAGGAGGAAAAACAAAGTTTATTGCATCGACTGGATATAATAGGTAAGGGTATCATACCTCTTGTTCTTCGCTGCTCTCCTCCGATGTTGTATTTTCGCTGGCCGAATTGCTCGAACTGCTCGTATTCTCTTCGTTGTCTTCTTCCTCGCTCTCGTTACTGTTTTCTTCGTCGGTTTTCACTTTAAATGTGATAAAAAAGTCATTATCAGGGAATGGAGGAAATAATAAATGAGTAATTTAAAATAAATTTTGATTTCCGCAATAGTTCTATATTGACGCCAACTTTTGATGGTTCTTTAATAAAGGACTTCATGGTCTGAGACATTGATGACCATTATATTGAAATACCTATATATTTGACTTCTTTTTCTATGTCGTCTATAGTGCCATATTTAGCTACAGTTAATAATATGGATAAAAATAATCTTGAATATTTTGCAAAGATGTTGTCAAATTAAATGCATTAATGTAATCAGTAGTTTCTTCTCGTCCATAAGTATGGGATTGCCACTCACATAATTCCAGGATTATTTGGTCTCTGAACAAGAACTCAAAAAGTTTGATTTATTTTATTAAGCGAAACATCTAAAAGAACCTGTTTCTTTTACTTAATACCTAACGTCACAATGATATAATATCATACTATCTAGTAGAGAGTATGGAGAAAAGGCTGGAAGACTCAAGTTTTTAGAATTCCATGGGTCATGGAATCCTTTAAACCTTTCAAATCGGCTGGTATGGGCGGCATCTTCTTGGCACTGTTATAACAGGGCATGAAATCGCTGCCTCTAATTCTATATTCCTTTTTAAGAGCTACGTTAGCTATGAAATATATGCGAAATAGCTGAAGAAAGGCCAAAGTGGTTTTCACTCCTAAGTAGGGCAAGATGTCTTACTTTATTTCTTATCAAAACTGCAGAGAAGATAATTGGTATGCATTTAAGAGACTTGGCTTTAGCAAGGCTATCGCGCAAGCATACCATTCATGAGCTTGCTCGATGAGTAGAGATTAGCTCTGCCAAAAAAATTGAATTATCTCCTTTCTTAGATATCAAGGGCGTCCTTTCCATCGAAGAAGAGCAAGGACTTGCAAAAACGTGGAATTCAACCACCGAAAGTGAGGTGAATTGGTACCATGATAAGAAACAGAACGGTTTAGGTGTTAATCCACTATAAAGACAACCATACTCGTAACTGCTGGTTACTCACATGTTGAGTAGTGTTGCTTTTGCTACGGTGCCTTGTGATGGACGGCCTCACCTACACAAAAATTTAAAGATATGGCGCCACAAAAAAGGTTGCATGTAAACTGTAGAAAGACGGCTATGGTTTCGTTCACTTCCAGGAGACAGCTCTCCAAATCTCAGTACCCGACCATTTTCGCCTTCTAGGCTTGTAGAGGAATGTTTGATGAAACGTGTGGACTGAAACCTTTAATAAAGCACTTGTTACGACTGAAGGTTGGAGACCATATCGGCATCTTCAATTACATAGAGCAGACAGTACCACTGTTCATAAGAGAAGAGGACGATGGCATTGATTAACAATCTCAATGTTTAGCTTTTTTGCATTTTGTAACAAAAAACTGTTGGAGGTTAATAAAGCACTCCTTATGAATGAAGGTTGTAATTGTGGCTACTCTGGTAGGATAAAGTCAGTCTAGGCTATGCGATAAAGACACCAGGTGCGACCATAACTTCAATCTAACAGCAGTGACGGAAAATATTATTGCATTTCCACCGTTGCAGTTGGAGGGTTGGTGCAAAGAATTTCAAGCAAAATAGGAGACCATACCAGCATCATCAATTACATAGAGCAGACAGTACCACTGCCCATAAGACAAGACGACGATGGCATTGATTAATAATGTAAATGTTTAGCTTTTTTGCATTTTGCAACAAAAAACTGTTGGAGGTTAATAAAGCACTATTTAGAATGATGGTTGTAATTGTGGCTAGTCTGGTAGGATGAAGTCAGTCTAGGCTATGCTATAAAGACACTTAATAAGATCCAGCTGCGACCATGACTTCAACCTCAACAGCAGTGACGGAAACTATTATTGCATTTCCACCGTTGCAGTTGGAGGGTTGGTGCAGATAATTTCCAAGCAAAATAGGAGACCATACCAGCATCTTCAATTACATAGAGCAGACAGTACCACTGCCCATAAGACAAGAGGACGATGGCATTGATTAACAATCTCAATGTTTAGCTTTCATGCATTTTGTAACAAAAAACTGTTGGAAGTTAATAAAGCACTCCTTATGAATGAAGGTTGTAATTCTGGCTAGTCTGGTAGGATTAAGTCAGTCTAGGCTATGCTATAAAGACACTTAATAAGATCCAGCTGCGACCATGACTTCAACCTCAACAGCAGTGTCGGAAACTATTATTGGGCCTCCACCGTTGCAATTGGAGAGTTAGTGCAAATGAATTTCCAAGCAAAATAGGAGACCATATCGGCATCTTCAACTACATACAGCAGACAGAACCACTGCCCATAAGACAAGAGGACGATGGCATTGATTAACAATCTCAATCTTTAGCTCTGTTGCATTTTGTAACAACCATTTTTATAAATTTTGAGATATCTTTGCATTTGAGTAAGTTCTGGATCTTTGTTCCTTATTTGTATTACGTGTATTAAGATAAAAAAGAACTCTCACCGCCAATTCTGTTAGATATGTTAAGACGATTAATAAGTTTTTGTGTCTCAACTCCGAAAAATAAACATCAAACCAAAATAAATGTGACACCACCACCGGCAAGGACATCTGATTTTAGAAATGAATCCCAAGAAACCCAAGTGAATTATTCCTATTCTAGGATTGTATACTTACTTTGTTTTACTTTTTCCAGGATCAATGGATAAAAATCTTTGGCCGTGATGTTATTTGGTTCATATTGCAATACTAGAACATAATAATATCATCAATAGCCAATTTATTTTCTTTTACAAGCACCGGTTTGCATGCCATTGGAATATAGTAATCGTGTTCTGCACGTGAAGATATCTTTAATTTAGTAGCACTGTAATTTCACCTTTCCATTTGAGATGGTGGAATGCGATATCGTTATCACGCAGTACTGGAATCCAATAGCTTTGAAATATAGATGCGTGCAAACCAGTAACAAGATAGGATATAAATTAAAAAAAAAACATAAACGTTTCGTAATTATATCAGGCTATTGTATATAAATTTAATAGTAAGGGGGGCATTATTAAAAAAATGTAAATTTATACTTACTCAGTTTACAGTATTTGAGTGCAGTTTCGTAATCTTTCAGCATGACTGCTGAGAGAAACTGAAAGGAATCAAGAGAAACGGGACATTAGAATATAAACAAGGAAATGACCTTATTGAACGATAGGGCATTATAAGTGGAAGGGGCGAAAAAAACAATTAAAATGAATGAGATGCCTTTGAACGGAACAAACGGCAGCTATTTAAATTCAACGTTTTTTTCTTAGAGGGAATATTTTAAGTTTACGTTGAGCTCTTCAATAAAAATTATGCTAATATGTCGAGTTTGATAATTAGGAATTCTCTCCCGTCTTGCATTAATGAAATTCTCTGCTTCTCGTCATTTTCTAAAATAAGAAATTTTTTCTGCTGTCGGATTTTTAATGTTTTAACAAATTAAACAATTTAACGATACAGTTCGAATAGTTAAAACTAAAAACGACGTTTCGATTTGTTTGTGGAAGTTTACATTAAGTCAAATGTATAATTCAGTTGTTTGGTTCAGTTAGTGCTAAGTTAACCAGAAACGAACTAAACCTTAAATTAATGAAGCGAACTGTCTTTGTGTGTTTAGATACACGGACAAGTTTCGTGTAATGTTCAAGTTCTAAGTAATCCAATTTCACACGGCCAATTCAGTTCATCGAATCAATCACGTCTAGTTCAAATTTACGTAAGAATGAAAAGGATAAAATACTAATTTGTCACTCGATTCTTTGCGAATGATTAGTGAGTTTAGCGATGGCTTAAATAAAAGTGTTTAATATACATTAATAAAAAAAAAAAGAACATGTTCTCTCCCATCTTTATGTAGGTTATACATAAATGTATACAATACAAATGCGCTTGAACTTTGGCCTTAAACATATTGGTAGCATTTGACAGATCGATACAATGCATTAGTAGTACAACTGTAGCGTAGTTGTCTACGTTATAGTTCAGCAAATTTAAAGCTGCCAGGAAATACCAATTCCGCTGTCGGAATCTAATTTTCTATCGACGCCTTTCTTGATGCATTATAACGATGTGCTTATTCTTTCCCACATAACAACAATATGGATAGGATATTTTATCGCATTAAAAGCGAAATTATTGAATAAATTACACATACGTAACATATCAGGAGTGTCAGTGTCAAGTTTCATGTCCAAAAGTCAAACTAACGTTACGAAATTCAAAAAAGGATGTCGATCAATTTTCCATTGAAGAAGAAGGCCAGTTTCTGCATCCGTCCCCGAAAATGTTGAAAGCATCCAGGTCATTTGCATCACGTCAATTTGTATATGAGAAAAATTTCTGAAAAATTGATCCCCAAATGTCTGAATATTGATCAGAAGCGTGCAAGAGTGAAAGCATCATGTTCGATCTACGCTCTGTTTGAACATGATGCAGATTTCTTAAGCCGTATTGTTACTATGAATAAAACTTGGATACATGTCTACGATTCAGAAACAAAACAACAATCGACCGAATGGAGACACTCTGGTTCTTCAAGGCCTAAGAAGTTTTGTGTTAAAAAATCTCCTGGAAAAGCTCTTGCTTCAGTTTCTTTGGATTGCCATGAAGTAATCATGATTGATTTTCTGGATAAGAGTGGAACAATAACTGGGAATTATTATTTGACGTTACTGACCACCCCATGAAAACAAAAATATGGAGAGAAGAATAAATAGATGGCAGAAGCTGTGAAGGCCTAATTTGCAGAGCAAGATAAAAATTACTTTTTGAAACGTCTAGAGGCATTGCAGATTCTGTGTAATAAATTTATTGAATTAAGAGGAGATTTTTTTTCTCATATCTGTAATTTGTGTTTTCGAAATATTGGAATTCTTAAAATAAAAAATGTGTCCTCCTAGACATCTTCCCATCAAGATTTTTGCAGAATATGGTTACATTTTTATGTTTTTATGTTGGTTCGATTGACAAAAATAACTTACAAACGTCAGCTGTCAATGTCAAAGTTTCCTAAAAATTCTAAAAAAGCAACTTGTTACTTACGAAATATCCTGTAATATCGTGGTAAGAATCGAACAATGGTTGACCACCCTACGAGAAAAAATTGTGGAGAGAAGACGCCGCAAATTTTCCAAAGGTGTTTTGTTTTTGCAAGACAATCACAAATTGCCACGCAAAGACTTCATGATTTACTCGAACACCCCCCCTTTATTTACCAGATCTGGCTCCATCCAACTATTTTGTCTTTCCTGAACTGAGAATAAAGTTTAAAAGGTCGTCAATTTTCTTCCAACAAAGAGGTGATAGAAGCTGTGGAGACTTGGTTTGCAGAGCAAGATAAAAAATTTCTTTTCGAAAGGTCTAAAAGCACTGCAGATTCGTTGTAATAAATATATCTAATTAAGAGGAGAGTATATTGAATAATAAAATATTTTGACTTCCAGGGGGTGCAGAGGAAAGACGTGCTATCAAGTTTCTTGATTAGAGGTGGTAGAATCGTTTTTGCAATTCTGTTACGAGTTCTGGAAACGAGGAGGATTGATACTTATTTATAAACAACAAAAAATGATGCATTAGTCAAGGGAATTACAGACCCAACTCCAGTTCAGATAATAGACAATTTATACAGGTATGACCTTGGAATTGGATGCCTCTGCACCTTCATATTAACTAATTAAAAATTGGTCACGTGATTTTAAACTGTGAAGAACGACCTGAGCGTTCTGAGCGCCTCACAACTGTAATTGCCCAAGATAATATTGATTTTCTTCACGATGAGATATGCGTTTCATTCGTTTTCACAGTGGGTGCCAAAAATGCTACCGCTGGAACGAATTTGGGGACAATTAACAGAGATCCGGATGATTTTTTTGCAAACTTTCTTACAGTATACAGATGAAACTTGGATTCATTTCTTTGACTCAGAGTCAATAATGTAAAGTATGGAATGGCAACATAAGTCCTATCATCCTGAAATTAGCAGCAAGTATCCATAAAAACGATTTGCTCCTCATTTTTCGATAATTATAGTCTCTTGACATATAAATGTTCCATAAGTTTCCATTAACAAAGATATAAGGAAGCTTGGTAGAAGCTCCACTGAGCAGCTTAATATTGAAGATGGAGAAGGGTCGACAAGATAAACTTTCCAAGACTCTTAGAATCACGGTTCTTGATTAGCTTCACTTTAGGACATCTGTCGCTCGATTGTACTTTTTCAAGATATCAAAATAATTTGCGATATTTGCAGAAGTAGCGGACTTTTTTAGATGCATACTCAACGATTTGTGGTTAAAATAGAAGATATTAATAAAAAAATGATTGATGGAGATGAGGACCTAGTTCCATTTAACGTTATGAACGTTTTATCGATTGTACGAAGATAAGTTGCCTCATCCTTTGAAACCATTTAATATTCTTTCGTTTATTGGTTATTCACTAACAATAGTAAATACTTATTGGTTATTACTAAATCGTTCAATTAAATGCATTTCGAAAATCAATTGCACGATAATTTCCTGTCCATCATCTAGCCAATGGTTTTCCAGTTATTACGAAGCAAACCCACATACGTCGACTGCAAGGACCTAAATAGCCAATCAAAAGTTAATTTCCTTCACGGCACACTGCACATAATAATAATCTTAATCAAATCTGAAATTACATTACAATTTCACTTAGTTGGCCGATTCCAACTAAACTTTAACCTTTCGTCTTATCATCCGACAACAGTTCCTTGGCCAAAAACCTATTTTCCCCGATATTCCCATCGCTCCTTCTAACGAAGCCTGGACGATCCGTTTCCTAATTAGGACCAGAAATTAATTAGAATTTGATTTGCTACTACGTTTAAAGTGGAGAAATATGGATGGCAGATGGTAATTAAAACGGGAGACGAAGAAAGACCGAAATCTCTGGATTTCAAAACCTATCATGTTGTTTTGTAGAATTGTTAGAGAAAATTTGGTTTAGTCGAAATGGAATTATAGAAATCTTTCACGACAGTTGACGTTTGAATGTCATTTTAATTAAATTTACGGCATGATAATTTGGCTTTGTATTGTGCGCGAATTAAATGGAAAATATTCGGGTCGAGCTTGAAGCGTTATCATGGGGAAAATAAAATTGTGTAAATACAGAAATTAGCTGTCGAGAACGTGTTTAATGTGATTGTTATTGTACTTCAGTGTCTTTGTTTGAGAATATATTTCTCTTGTTATTTCTGTATGTTTGAATTATAATTATAAAAATGGGATTGTTTTCCTTTGCTTCTCTGTTTGTTCTGATGTAATTTATACATTTAGAACGATTGAACGAAAACATAACGATTTATGTTATGGAATAAATTGACGTTTAATTAATTACTGCTACTAAACATTAAAATCATTTCTACAATATTACATTTCACACAAAACTTGCCCTTTGTATACATGAACGAATGCTCAGACACACAAAACATTAAGGTTAGTATTACACGCCCTATTCTCGTTTCTATTTATCTCCGAAAAAGTAGCAATAAGGCGGAGAAAAGAATTAGGCGCTTCATACATCATCTTTATCGTACATTCCACCGTAATAATTTCCTGTACGTTATAAAAGACAGGGTCAGGGTCGTATCAGATGGCAGATCCTCGAGCGTGAAATACAGTCAGCGTCCGTTCAAGATAGAAAAAAAGGACCTCTTTTACGCTTACCTCGGCTAGAAATTCCGTTGGCGCTGAGATGCTTTCGTCCGCGTCCGTGTATTCGCTTAAGTCTTCGTTGCTGCTCGATGTCGGCTTGTGCAGACCGATGTTTCCATTGTCCTCGGTCGTCATTTCTCGGCTGGCCCCCAGTGAAGTGGTCCTGCAATATAATTTAACGGTGCAATAAAAAGCAGCCATAGCTACACACATACGTGCAGGAAAAGATGTTCGGGTTCGTGAAAAGGTACAACGTACAAAAGAGCATCTAAAGGATACTCTTGTAATATGATGGGTTTGGTAAGGTTGAGTAGTTTGTGGTGTGGATATGCTTGATAGTGGTGCTCGTTCTATTTTCTGCTGACGTTGGCAGATATTCGGTTGCGCTTTCACGGATGAGCTAGTTTTAATAAAGTTGATAAATGAAGAATCTTTTATTTGCTATTAAGGCGATAGGAGTCTTCGCCCTCTCTATAGTAATCTATAATATAATGAGGTGCAGCGATTTTATATGAAGGAGAGAGCTGATTAACGAAATCAGGACCTACAAAGTTAATATCCATGAAATTGTAACAAAATTTCAAAGAAAAACAGGGGAATTATTGATAAACGATGAAGAAAGAGACTGTATACAAGAAAGGAAAGATTACTTAAAAAATTTATTAAACTAATCAAAGAAAAAGTCGAGGATGCTAATTTGAGCGCCTATTACAGGGATTTTTTATATTATGGCATTTTTCGACGTTTTCATAGATTACGTCATGGCCTTGTTTATATATATTATTATTATAGTTATTCAACCGTTTGGTAGTTCATGAGGGTGATTAATAGGGGGCGCATTGGGTAATGTGTCGCTATTCATAAATAATAATTGCGTATTAGGCGTAAAATACGATTTATAGTAAAAGCTGAGAGCCAATAGGCGTGTTTTATGGTGATATCAGAGATTGAGGTAGATCATGATCTCATATCCAAGCAAAGATTTTAGATGGTGTTAAAGTTAGTCTTGGTTTTCAATATTTTTGATAGGATTTTTAAGAACTATTTTTGTACTAGGTAGATTCGGTTAAGGGTAGTGAACCATTCAACACAATTTTAAGGATAGTGACACACCGGAGAATCTAATTTCATGAAATATGAAAGATAAACAGACAATTTTGAATGCACCCTAGTAATGAGAGAAATTTGCAACATAATGCTACTGTTATTGGAGATGAACTCAAATAGCATCCTCATACTGTTCCACAATTTTTGCAAGTTTTATTTGAAAATCGTATCCTTCTTTGGGCATTGTCATAGGTGCATTTACTATAAAAAAGGTACTTCATCTTCTGCATTAGCCAACTATAAGTCGGCCAATGAAACAAGTTACAACAGAGTACATTGCATTTCACGAAACTTGTTTACGAAATCATTTCTGCTCTTCTGTTTTAGAATCGCCAGTGTGTTTCATTTCATTTGAATGTATGGGTTGTGTGGAAATGAATCAAAGTTCATGTTCCATGAAAGTAGTTCCTCTGGTGTATCACCAACCCAAGTGTAATTTGTGTGTATTTTTAAAATTATAGAACTTGGTGTATTATTCTGTATTTTGATTTGTGTAAGTAAAGACAATTTAGATTCTTCATGACTTATTAAAAACAACATCTGCACAATCAATTGAAAGAAATTACTAATTGAGAGCATTTGTTTTATAGAATTCTTTGTCTGCTTCTCTATACACATGCAATAATAGGTAGCGTAGAATGTTTATAAAAATTGTATTTTTATAGGAGGATAAGTACTAAGATGTAAAATAAGAAACCTGTGTATCATCATCTAAGTTAATCCATATAGTTATATCATCCGCAAAAAGTATAGTATCACTGAGGTTGATGTTACTCCACAAATCATTAATATATATCAAAAATAAAATCGGTCCCAGGATTGATCGTTGAGGTACTCCACAATCAGTTGCTAGTTCTTCTGATATCATATTATCAATCTCAACAATTTGCCTTCTATTGCTTAAGTACGATTGAAACAGTTGTAGTTGGCAATCAAAAAAGCCTTGGACTAATCTAACATTAATGAAAGATTTAAAAAAATTGTTAAAGTGCTGTGAGTGCTTTTATAGTTGACCTGTTTTCTAAGTAGCCATATTGTTCTGCATAGTAAGAAATTGAAAAGCATAGAAACTATTTCTTTGGAACAATAAGTAGAATTCTTAAAGAGATTATTTAAAAGATAATTTTAGTATAACACCTTGCGATACCAAAGGCTGTGCGCTTGTAAATTACAGATAAAACATAACACCAACACCGCAATGTTTGATTACTCGGGGCACGTGTTTCGAGAGCGCATGGACTCTCATCACCAACCGAATACCAGTATTCGATTAGTGGTCGGTGGTGTTGGTGTTACCGATATCTGTAACTTTTAACTTTCTAATTCTAAATCTTTTAAAGATTGCTTTAAACCTTAGAAAACGTGCTTGGTTTTCAATGTCAGAAATTAAACCTTCTGGTTACTTATTGATCAATTTCTTCGTTAAGAAACGCTGTTTAAATAACTAAGTGACCAATTTTTCAATTCAATTTTAAAGCTAACTGTAAACAATAATCGGATGTTGGAATTTCAAGCAACCAGAGAAAAAGTTTCAGTATTATCAGCTAACAAATGCTGTAGAAATTTTGTCCTATTGTTTTCAATCACTTCTTGATAAAGCTTCATTAATAGTTTCTGGTTAACATAAATCAGTTGTTTTTAGATACTTTTAACTGAAGCCATTATAACTAATTAAATCTACAAGATATTCTTTTCTTTGATATGCTTCCAGATCTTGTCATTATATCTTGAATTTCTTTTTCTTCTTCTTCATCTTCACAAGTAGCATTATCGAAATTTCATCGTCATCTTTCAATCTTATTTCAGTCTGTTTTTCTGTTGTTTCTTCTTCGTGTAGTGGTTATTATTTTGGCTTTTATACCACTCGTTTTGAAACTATCAATATTTTGAAATAGTCCCTCTACTGGTTCTAATATATTAGATAATTATTTCCTGTTGTGACTTTTTCCTCTTCGTTTAGACTTTCGTTTCTTCGTGTATGTATAAAATAGCTTCCAAAAATTATTATTAAAGTAACCTTTGGAGTTTTTTCTCTATTCTTGGGTAGTAATTCGGTCGAAGTAGCATGCATCATAATATGGTGCTGTAGATTGAGACTACATCCTAGATTTTCTAAGTTTGGGTATGTTCATGTTTGTTTCCTGAATTTAGAGAAAGCTATAACGACCAAGTGAGGAAAGAGGATTTGTCGAAAATCGTTGAAAAGAGCAGAATTTCAAAGGTTTAAATACCGAAATGGTCTATTATAAGTATTATGCATATGAAATGGAATTCAGAAACAACAATTTATAATTGGATATGATTAAATCTGAACCGTTATACTAACTTCCGATTAACCGGAAATCATATTTATCCCAGATTATTTTTAGATGATTACTAACATTTAATCCCTTGCAACTGCAGATTTTCGTTTTTTAAATCCTGTTTGGTTTGAATAATACTTCTAACCGGCGGTTGATAACCGCAGTGGTTAAGGTATCTTTTTCTCGGTGCAACTATCACGATGATCGTGCAACGATTAAACGTTGAACGATAATCGTTAGTTACCATTTTGCTTGGAGCGTCTGCACTTTTTGATTTTTCGCTAGTCGTTTGTTACTTTTCGCAGTCACATCGTTCTAGATGAAGCTTGTGCTTACAGAACGAGTTTAAAATTGAGTAGGCGTAAAAGATAATTCCTTAAATACCTTTTGATTGAGGAGACAGAAGACGATGAAATACTGCTTCTTATGTATGGAATGAAAAGAGCCAAAATACATCGTTTGTTTGATCTAAGATATGAAGAGGGACTGTATCAAAAATTGGTCACTACTCCCTTGAAGACAAGAAAAAATTGTCCGAATTTTTTCGTCTTTCTGGTGAACAGTTTGACTTCATACTAGAATTAATTAAAGCCGATATCTATAAAGAATCCTTCTCAAAACAAGTAAACGTTAGCGACTGACGATTATATTCGCTCATCTCCTGAACGAATATTCAAGACATAAGATCGTCGTCAACGACTCTAGCGGCAGTCGTTCGAAGCAAAACAGCTCCACAAAGATACAAAGAACTCAACGATTATCGTTGAACGATCAGGAGAGGAAAACGTACCTTTAGATAGAAGCCGGGTTTCAATTCTCCGGAGACATTTTTTCGGAAAGTTGAAAATCCAGATCAACTTACCACTCAGTGTTGGGAGGAAAGTGATTTACAGTGTGGCATTATAAAAGGCGGTATGATGTAGTCACAAAGCCATTTTAACACAATTAGACACACACAAAAATGACACCGCGAGAGTTTGTTTTGATAGTCAGACGAGCGATATAGCTTACGGAGTCACTGCAACTAAGCACCCACCCCACAGAAAAAAGCCATTCCCACCAATCACCTTTTATAAAAATGTTAGAGCAAATCACAAACAAATCCGGTCAACTATAAATTTAATAAGTAGAAGAAATATCTTTAAATACCAATAAAACAAACTTGAATGCAAAATAAATGTTGCAACTTGTCCAGAGTGTATTAAAACACGCTTGAAGCCTGTCCCTTAAAACCCTTTCGGACCTGATTTTAAATCTTTTGAGAAAAATTTTTTTTAATTTTATTTTGTGTGTTAAAAATGACTAAATAACTCATTTTTGGTAAGTTTTCATAAAAAAAATTATTTTAGATCAAAAAAGAAACTGTACACATATGTGAACATTGGGTCACATGTTCATTTGTAAAAAAAAAAACGCTGTTACAGACACAATAGAAAAAATGATTATAACTTGATATAACAATATGTTTATTTATTTATTATGAAACTGATAGAAACAATTAGATGCAGATGTTATCCATAAACGAATTTTGCATTTTGTGCAGTTGATCCTCGACCTTGATTCACAATTTTCCATTTTGCATCTTTGAGGTGTTTGATCCATTACCAGCCAATAACCAACTCCATCAAATCTAATGTCTTGTTGGCGTCTAATATATGCTTTCAACCTTTTTGCAGGTTTGGCAGATTCGGCTGAAGGACGACCAACTTTTCTCTTAGATGCCTCTCTGCCAAATTTGAGTAGCGATTCCGAAATTGTTGAAACTCTTTCATTCTCCATTTTTCCCTAGTTCTTCGTATTTTCTTATTTTTAGACACAAAATCTTGCTCTCCTACTTCTTCTACATTTGAAACGTTATTTTCCTGGCCGTTCTCCATATCATTTTCATAATCCACGTTGTTTTCCTCGTCATCGTCTTCAATGACTTCTTGGTTTTCAGATAAATCATTGTGTATCCATCCTGCTGTTTCAAACTCTGTCACCAGCAAATCTTCACTTTCGTCGTCCGACACGTCACTATTACCTTCAAGTTTTTCTACGACAGCATCAATAGCCTCTTGCAACTCCTGGTCAGTAAGAGGACAAGACAGTTCCCAAAAGTCATACACCTTTTTACCTTTCATAGAAAAAAAAAAACAGAAGAACTGTCTTTTACCTCTAACAATAAGTGTAATGGGTTATAGAATATGCGATTCATACTCTGAAACCCACTGGTCACATTTGTGTACAATATATTTCCATACTCATACCAGGATTATTTTGCCTATTTCCCAAACAAGTTTTGGTTATATATTCACCCTATAGTGTTATATAGCCAAAATAAATACAATAATATAGTAGTATAGCAATAGTTCGCACTACTGTTCCGTCTAACAACAAATGCCGCCACTTCTCAGGTAAAAATAGATGATGACAAACATTTGTACATAGAATTAAGTATGTTTTGAATTTGCATAAATGAAATATCTCGCTTTAAAACTTGTGCACACATATGTGACCACCAGGTCCGAAAGGGTACCAATTTGTACTGAATATATTTAAGAGCGATTAGTTATTGCAGAGATACGAGGGAGCGTTTTTATATTCGCGGAATTAGCGGGTTGTAGAGGGGTGATTAGGCGCATTGGGGGCGTGGCCTATGCAGCGACTCATAATTAGTATAAATACGAAGTTTCATTGTTATTAGACAGTTAGTCTTTGAGCTATCGTCAACCAAGTAACATAATCAGGAGTGAAAAGTGAAATATGGAAAAAATCGAATATCGTGCCGTTATAAAGTTCCTTACCAGGCAAGGAAAATCAGTCGCGACCATAATGAATGAGATGTCATTGGTTTACGGCGACTCTTGTCCAGGAAAAACCATGGTGTACAAGTGGCATAATTTATTTAAACAAGGAAGGGAATCCCTTGAAGACGACCGAGGCCGGGCAGGAGCATTGAGGTGACCACGCCAGCACATCCAAAAAGTTGAAAAAATTGTACTCGAAGATGCTCGACTAAAGAAGAAACAACTCGCAGAAATGGTTGGAGTATCCGATACAACAATTTTTTAAATCCTACACGATCATCTCGGCATGTCTAAGGTCAGCGCAAGATGGGTGCCGAGAATTTATCAAAATCGCCGCCGCAAAAACAACAGCGCGTAGAGTGTTCGCGTGCATTTTTGGTCCTCTGTAATGAAGACAAGGATGGTGTATTGAGTCGAATTGTTACTGGAGACGAAACTTGGGTTCATCATTATGAACCTGAGTCCAAACAAGACTCCATGCAGTGGCATAAAAAGGGCACAGCACCTCCCAAGAAATTTAAAGTGTCACAATCAGCTGGGAAACTCATGGCAACGGTATTTTGGGACTCGGAAGGAATATTGTTGATTGATTATAAAGATAAAGGTGTTTCTATAACCGGAGAATATTACGCTTCAATATTAGAGCGACTAAAAGAAGCCATTAAAGAGAAAAGACGGGGAAAATTGACGAAAGGTGTGCTGCTTTTGCACGACAACGCACCCGTCCACAAGAGCCGCGTTGCGTTAGCTGCCCTGCATAAGGTGGGCTTCGAAATTGTGAATCACCTACCCTACAGCCCAGACCTGGCCCCGAGTGATTATTACCTGTTTCCGAAAATGAAAAAAGAGCTGCGGGGTAAAAAATTTACTGCCGATGATGAAGTCAAGGAGGCAGTTTCGGCGTATTTTGCAGATAAAGAGAAATCATTTTTTTATGAGGGTATAAATAAATTAATTGAAAGATGTGAAAAATGTATCCGTCTTGCAGGTGAATATATTGAAAAAGAAAAATAATTTGGTTTTTTTATTTCCACTCCTTATCCCCCATTCCGCGAATATAAAAACGCTCCCTCGTACCATTGTCTTCTATACATCTTGTGTTATATGAACCGTGTGACAATAAATTTGGATTTTCATTTGACTCAAAGAGACAGTGCCCAATTTATTCTCAACTGTTATTGCATTATTAGTAAATAGTCAGCTGTTTCTGAATTTAGAGATTTCCTTCCAATTTGGTTTAACTTTTCTGGTCATATTACCAAACTAGGAACTAATCTAACACAATGAGCAAACGATTTTTTTAACGAAATTAAACATAACAAGACGTTAAAAAAAATTGGAATCAGCTCGTTCTAATATCAATACAGTAAACAAACTACATATATACATACATATGTATATGTACAAAAAACACATCTAATGTGGACAAAAAAATATATAAAAACACATAAAAGTTTTATATACTTTATGGAACTATCGAACTTCGTAAACTTTTTGAAACGATAAAGGAAAAAGTTATGGTTAATAGATGACTCTTTTCTACACTGCCGCAAGATTTAGGACGCAGTAAATAGCTTCCGATTTTAAATTACGTGTATCAATGCAGTTATTCCGAATGAGTTATGTTTTATCAATATCTACCCGAACAGGCGGAATGACCTCTTGCCAAGTACAGGTCCGGAATTCGCCAGCACATAATCTAGCATTCTAGATAATCGACTGCAAGTCACTTTTTTTACTTGGCAAAGCAATTTGATATAGTGCAGAAATATTTCAATCGAAGATAAAATTATAAACACCTTTCATTTACATACGTAGCTCCTTTCCACAAAGGATACAATTTATAATCTAAATATCCATCATCAATCCAAATACAAAACCGCAGGCAATAACCCGGGAAAGTGATAAATTTCGATATCATTTCCTAAAATAGAAAACCGCATATTCTATTCATTGTAAACGAAGGAACAGATCAGAAATCGCAATAGCAATAATACCGGAACGAAACTAATAACGGTGGAAAATTGATTTTTCACCAAAGAAAACACAGGATCCTCACGGATGTAGAAAATTAGGTCTGTATCTCTGGTTTCCACTCGCTCAACAGCTCGGGGAACCCTTTGTAATACGCCGCCTTTGCTTAATTTTGCTCGGCGATATCAGAACATCCTTTGTTATTAAACGTATATTTTGTCTCGCCTATGCCCGATGCCGTTCAAAGAGGCAGAAAGCTTACCAGGCAACAATAATTCCGCTTCGTTTTTGGTGATAAAACGATACCAGAACAGCTACAAACGTTAACTTGTTGTTTACGCTTACATTGTGTTTCGTTTCCGTTGCTATAAAATATTAAGTTCGCGCCTTCAGGTTTATTTGCTTTGTTTCCTCCAATAACATTTCTATTATATTCTAGATTTTTTAAACAATAAT
Organism: Holotrichia oblita; assembly: GCA_023690525.1. NCBI lineage: Eukaryota > Metazoa > Arthropoda > Insecta > Coleoptera > Scarabaeidae > Holotrichia > Holotrichia oblita. Next base: position 11,769,797 of record CM043021.1, read on the forward strand.
TAATATAATCTGGTACGGTGTGGTACTGCAAAATTTTCATCTAAAATAAAACAATAAAAGAGATGTGTCGGAAATGAATCAGAATATTCCATGGCAAACGAAATCACTTCAAACATAAATTGAACCGCGCAAGGATAAGCACCTGCATACTTCAAAACCACTCAAAGTATAAAAGGGATGTAAAGAAGCTAAGTAGACGTTAAAATAAACTTTGCGAAGACTAAGAATAGAACTTGTACGTGTATATAGATGTATATTCGTGAGAGATGAGGGAATACGCGGCATTTAATTTTAGATAAGTTCCGTAAAGCCCGGGCTATGTTTGCATAAGATCAATATTGACGCGTAACTCGACAGCTGGATTATAACTGGGAATTGGGATGAAATCTGCTTTAGTTCTAAAACCCTTTGTGTCGTAATTATGACACACGGTAGCGTGAAATTACTAATATGCTGAAGAAGAAGTTTTAACATAACAGTCGTCACCATCTGGTGATAATTTCCTATATAATTATTGATGTTGTCAACATTTTTTGGCGATATCAGATTCGTCATAATCATGAAAAAAATTAAATTAATTGGTTGTTGGTTCAAGATCAAGATTAAGCCTCCTCATAACGTACGAAGAAGACTTTCGTTTGCGGATTAAGAAACATTTTGTTTTGGTATTTCTCTGACATGGTATAAACAGCAAAACCGTATTGCCGACTATTATCTCCGTGAATGTAAAAGGCTTCAACACAATTATTTGTTCAGTACCTCATAGCTCTCAAACATCATTCCCACCAACTTCTGATTCTCAGATATCTCCTCAAAAGATTTTATTACAAAAGGGCATCGATTGGGTCGCATCCCAAACTAATGTCTTTAGATTAAATCTGCATATTTGAGAAGTTAAGATCCGCAAGACAAGATCTGCAGGAGTATTCTAAGCAAGTTAAGACCATACTATGGAGACTATATAGACGAGTCCAACAAAGTCTGTTATCTATTGCTAACAATGTTTGAAAAATATAACGTTATTATAGCAGCAATTGAAACTGTTCAAACCAACATAACAATGAGTTTTCAATGAAGACTCGTCTGTTAGATGTTGAGTCAAGTTCTATAGCCAGAAGCAGAAGTTATTAAAAATGGTGCTTTCTAGTCCCAGATAAATGTTCTGAATATGGTGAACATGGACATTAAGGATTGCTTACGGAAGGGTATACCATAGTCTACTTGGTTTTGTTGCAGGACGTTGGTAAACACCTTTTTTACACAAAAATTGGTCACAGCGTTCAGATGATGGTCGTTTGGTCTTCAAGTTTAAACATGGCCGCCAAATTGCCAAATTTTTATTCTGCTTAGAATATAATGCAACATTAAATTCTCTTTTTATTATCGATAATGTGGTAAGCTTCAAAGGAAACAAGATAAGTGCCAAAATGAAGCTGGTCAATCCTCAGGAGAGACGTAGAGATAATGGAAAGAACTTTACAATGATGTTCAAGTAAAAACGATGTAAAAAAAACATTAAAATCTGAATACATTGGGGACTACTTATACCGAAGCGCATATCTTGAATTGATGAAATTCTGGTTAAAATTTTGCTCAGTTGTGTCTTTCTGCTACCAGACTTCTCGCCAAATACGGTTAAAACACGAAGCAATTTTCTAAATGCTCCTACTATTTCATCGAATAGGCAGTGGTGCGCAAAGGACGCCTCTGGATGTTGAATTGACACAATTGATGAAATTAATCGTTTAGAGTTTGGTAAAGGGTCACTGAATGAGGACATGGACAAAAAAATCAGACGATTGTTTGGTTTGTGCACTTGCAAGCTTAAGTGCGATAGATAAATTACATTTCTAGATCTACTTCTTCAAGATCTACTCGTCATCACGTACAAAGAATCTATTTGCAATGCCATAAATGACTGCATGCTTTAGAACCGTAATCACCAAATTTATTTGCCTCTAAAAAAGGAGCAAAATAAGTTGAAAGATATTAAAATCGGACGACTGGGTACTGGGGTAAACAAAAAGTCTTGCAATTTGGTGGCCAATTTTAAACGTTGCGACCAAATGACAATAATCTGGACCATGTGACCAATTTTTATGTACACTTCCATAAGGACATACAACTTTAAACGTGACATGGGCTAGCATATAGTACATACACCCAGCCTGTTTAGTGCTTGGATAATAGTACTCATTTTTACTACATTTTGAAGAGAATGACGACAACATCATGCTTAACACTGCAGTAGCTTTCACCGTAGGATTAGGACAGTACCCGTTATGGCTGTAAAAGCCATGATATCATTGGCAAGTTTTAGGTCTAAATAGGCTGAATCATAGCTCGGATACCACGCTCATACTTATGTGGCTACCAAGTAACCGGCGATGTGAAGACAATTATACTGCTGATAGTCTTGCAAAGGAAGGTGCAGAGTCTAGATTCATTGGACCAGAGCCATTCTCTGTCTTTATCGAACATTCCAAATCCAAGACAATCAAGAGATTTATTAGTTATTCAGCCACTGATTCTAAATCTTCCCTGGACCTTAATAAGAGAGATCTTAGCACAATCACGGCTTTATTTACGGATCTTCACCCTCTGAGGCATCATCTCAAGAAGATAGGCAAGGTGAACAGCGATAAATATCGAATCCTTAGCAAATATGGTGAAACGGTGAAGAAGAAGATCCTAAACTTCTTCAGAAGTTTGGAACTTAATTGGAACTAATAGATTAACACATATTCAAAATAGATCTTATCGATTCTAGTGAAGAGAGACATACAGCATCGGATCAACTCATCACCAATTTAATTTAAACCGACCAAGTCTAAATCTGCAAGAGAAGAACATTTTAAAAGAGGAGATACAGAAATATGGTTTGTTATTAGATAGTCAGATGTTTCACCTCCATAATTTCATCTCTGATTTATCCGTTTTTCTCCTTAAATCTTCCATCAAATATAGACCATTTAGAAATCCTATTTTACCACCGCATTTACGAGGTGAGTGAAGTTCGAACAATACCCGTTATCGTTTCTAGGATTAAATAGTCCTAGTCAAAGCTCTGGTACCACACTCATACTGATTTGAGTACCAAGTCACCGAGGGATGTGTGAGACAATGAGATTGCCGATGGTCTTGCAATGGTAGGCGCAGAGTCTCGATTCATTGAATCAGAGCCATTCTGTATCTTTATCGAAAGCCACATAAAGGCTTATCTCCAGTTGTGAGAATCTGATCAAAAAAAAATCGCAATAGCCTAACATTCCAAAGACAAGACAAACAAGAGATTCAATAGTTTTTCAGGCACTGATTCTAAATCTGTCCTAACCTTAGCACCGTCACAGCTTTATTTACTGGCCATCGTTGTCTGAGGCATCACCTCAAGAGGGTGGGCAAGGCAAACAGCAATAAATATCGAATCTTTCCAAATATAGTAAAACGGGGAAGAAGAAGATCCTAAACTTCTCCAGAAGTTTGCAGATTAATTGGAACTAATAGGTTAACAGAGAGCATCACTAATCTAATCTAAACCGTCTAAAGTCTACAACTGCAAGAGAAGAAAATTTTAAAAGAGGAGATAAAGACATATGGTTTGTCTTCAGGTATGACCAACACAACAATGGATATGAATCTAGAATTGATGACTTACAGATCATCTTTTTATAGAAAATATGTTAGAATAAATGGTCAATATTGAAGATTTGCAAAACATAGTCATCCTAGAATATGATACAAATGCCTAACCACCAGATGTTTCACCTTCATAATTTCATCTCCGATTTATCCCCTTTTTTCCTTAAATCTTCCATCAAATATAGAACATTTAGAAATCCAATTTTACCACCACATTTCAATCTATATAATTAGATTTTACCGCCGAAATTTCAAACTAATTACACCGGATTTAATTCGTTGAATATGTCCAATTCAAATACATTCAGATGGGCACTAATAGACACTAATCTAAGGCAATTACATTTAAGAATCGTTAACGCTTATGACTTGCATATTACGGCAGCTCTAATTGTAGAGGTTCAACACCACAGTTCGACGCTTAATCGAATTCATCCTCCATCTTTCACAATTATTCACACAGCCATCCAGAGCTGATATAGTTGAGGAGGAAACCGAACGAAAACTCCATTAGTTGAGAGCGGATGAAATATTTTAAGTGGTCTGCATGACACATTACTGTTCATGAATAATTACGTCGGATACGAATCCGATACAATGGGATTACATTGGAAGGGTTTTATAGGGTCTCGCGCAGACAAAACCTTCTGGCATGTATATGCATAAATTGTATTGTTGGTGATTTCCTCAAATTTACAGTAGGTAGGGAATACTAAGAATTATACAACAATGAATTTATTAGCTGCAACAAATCAGCAGCAAAATCAATCTCAAAAAAAAGAACAGAAAAATAATAAATTAGAAAAACATTCTTTTATAGATAATAAAATACAGTAGAAGCTTTTTTTAATGAAAGGGAATCAGTCCAAAAACGATTACTTCAAGCGTAAAGCTATATTAATCTCAACGTCTTTTTCTTACGTCATTCGATACAGCAACATTTCTTTTTTTGTACGAATCGTCCGCAATTCAATATAAAGACAAACTGACTCCCTTTTCATCTCCCTTTTTCCAGTTTTATATAAAGATCCTGTGTGCAACGCCTTAAGGATAAACGTGCTTGCTTCCGTCGCCCAATCTGTTTTAATCCCATAGGAGTAACGGAGCTAACGTAATTGAAAGACAAAGGCGGGTAACTGGTCGTATAACTCACCTCTTCTAAATGAACTTCAAAGGATCTTTTAAGCATAATCGCCGTCGCGTCTTTGCTGGGTAAAGTTCCGCACCGATCGTTAGGAAAAGACAAGATAAAATAACTGAAGGGTAAAATTTGTTAAATTGTGTACTGGATGTATACAAAATGTAAGTTTGCATTTTAGGGAAACAGCTTCAAGATATTTTTAGAATTCTATAAGCAAACAATTGTTGTGGAATTTTTTGAATCGTTCTGGTAAGATGGATTTTTAACTCTTCAGTTTCATCTGGTTTTTCTCTATAGACTTTATTTTTTACATATCCCCAAATATAAAAGGCTTAAATCTGGCAATTCAATGCTACCTTGTACTACCCCTCCCTCCACTCTTATTAGGAAAGAATTCATTATCTTCATGTGAACAGAGTACAGCACAAGCAAAAACTACAAATACAGAACCGATGTTAAATTTCCATTGATGCAAAAGGCACCAATAATTTGAGACCCTAAAATGCCTTTAGTTTTTGGAAGTACTGCGTATGGTGGTGCAAAAATTAAGACGTATTTTCCATTGACCAGCATCTGCAGTTATGTCTGTTTATTTCACTGGTAAGGCCTCACTGGTAGCTCGTTAGCGAAAAAAATATTGTAGTGAAATCTATATTATTATTGCAAACATCTATCATCTTAAATCTTCCGTCCTCTTAAATCTTGGACAACATACTAAAATAGTCGCTAATTAATTAATTGATAAATGGGCATCTGCAGGTGCAGCCGATAAAACATTTAGTGTCCATTCATTTGTTCGAAGTTTTTTAAAGCTTTATCAATAATAGCGACAAAAATTGGATTTCTAGTTGGATGAGTTTCACTAAATAAACTACAAACTTGTAAAGATTTGTATCTATCTCCACAACCCAACATCATAAGCATTTCAATTCTTTCAAGGTCACGGTAGTAATGGCGAGAACAGAGATGGAGCAGAAACAAAAATTTAGTTTACTGTCAATGTAGATAAAAATTTCATAACAAACTTTTATATTGAACATATTTTTCTAGAATAAATCTTTATATACTCATACTACAGCCACTTAATACCATCGTGTTCATCCTTATCTGATGAGATTTTTCTTTTGTTGCGTAATGTTATTTGCGATCGTATTGATATAGGTTTCCTTCAGGACCTACTGTTTTCTTTAATTGTCTCTGCTTAAATTAATTTTTTTATATGTAGCAAATCTGTAAGTGTAATGGTCTTCCCTCAATAAACAGTTTTCCTTTTTGCTATTTTATGGTTATTACCAAGAGCATCTTCAGAATCTGTTTCTTCCTCGTAAGTTACCTTCTTTGCCGTTTTTTTGAGATACTAGAATCATCTTCAGAATTTTTGCTGCTGACTCCTTTCAGAAGTCAGCAGCATTAAAACTATATGGATTGCAGGCCCAAATATCAGTCATCGATACAACGCTTTTCCAAATATGTCTGCAATTTTAAACTGTGTCACCACCCTTTCAGGATTTCATCTCCTATTGAAAATTTATTTTCATCCATTAAATCACCAACTAAATCAAACATTTAGAAAAAAAATTATTTTATTAGACTCCATTGCTGGAATAAGAAGAGGAAACTTCTAAAAGGTGACCTTCCATAAACTTTAAATATAGCACCAACTCTTTTCTTCGTCTTCTAGGGTAAATATATCTTGTTTTGGTTCCAAATGAATTTTTAGTAGCTCAACTTCATTAGGGTTCTGTCTTATTTAATACTTTCCTTTAAAGAGTTGGTTCAATTGAATAGAAATAATTTCATTCATTACATCTTCAGACGAAGGCCAGATGTAATGCCAGATTGTATTTGCAATTTCCTAATTTTAAAACAGAATCAGAACTAGAAAAAATGAACACACTAAATAGCTGACATAACAATGAAAACAAAATGGGAGCATTGGTAATAAATTCGGCCCACCGAAACACATAAATTTTGACATGAGGACATTATGATTATACTATCAGAGCCCATCAATCATTGGAGGAAATAGACAGACTCTACACCATTTGAAACAATAGAGAAAAAGCAATAAATTTAAAAAAAGAAGCTAGCAAAGCCGTAGAAAGATTAGGATAAGGTACAGCTGCGAAACTAAATCGTAAAACTACAAGTTTTTGCTTCCCAAGGTTTTTTTTTTGAATGGCACGAGGCAATTTATTCATCAGATTCATCTAATGCCTCCATTTTGTAACACATTTTTTAAGTTTGCAAGTTGTAAAGTTGTTAAGTACAAAATTTCTAAAAAAGTTTAGTATCTTCTTGGGGGCTATGGATTTTATACCAGCCTGTTCCATGTAAGTCTGTGCTGTGGCGGATAAATAAAGCCGTGATGGTGCTAAGCTCTCTCTTATTGAGGTCCAGCAAAGATTTCGCCTTAGTGACTGAAGAAGTAATAAATTTTACTGTCTTAGTTTTGGAGTGTTGATCCACTGTTGAAGATGACTTCTAATGTGGCTTTTAGTTAGGCCGTAGAATAGCTCTGGACCAATGAGTCGAGGTTTTATTTCCAAAACCATCGGCAATCTCATTACCCTCAGATTCCCAATGATCTGACATTCACATCAGTGTAACTGCGTTCCTTTAGACCAGAGCTTTGAGGGTGAACAGATAGCTCCACATTAACTTAGACTCAAAAGTAAACGTGCCTAGAGCCTTTAGTATTGCCTGAGTGTCTGAGAAGGTGTAGATTTGTGCTGCCCTCGTGTAGCGGCTTTTGAGAAATTGCTGAGCACAATGTTCAATGGCACGTACTACTACCTAGAAGATAATAGGGTTTGTATAATATATTACATTCCTACTCCTTTATCTGTTTTAGATCCGTCTGTATACTAGCATATACAAGGTGGCCATTCGAAAACGAAACGGTATTTTATTTTGGGCATTTAATGTCATATAAAAATAAAATGCTCAGGCACGTCAACTTTCTTTTGAGGGGGGCATTTATTAGGTGCACAAGCAAACCCTCATCTGCAATCCCTTGGGCAGGGTGGAACTGAACTGACCCCAAAAATCTTAAATGGGAAGGAGGGTTGAGTTGTACCTCGATTGAAAGGTCTTTCGATTCTATTTCATTATAATGATCAAAAATTAACTAGATTCTTGGGGTCAGTTCCACTCTGCCCAAGGGAATGCAGACGAGAGTTTGCTTGTACGCCTAATAAATGTCCCCCTCAAAAACAAAGTTGACGTGTCTGAGCATTTTATTTTTATATGACATTAAATGCCCAAAATCAATGCCGTTTCGTTTTCGAATGGCCACTCTGTATAGATGGGTGTTGTAGCTGCTAGATTACCCTGGCTACTATTGTTTAACTCTTAAACGGTCCTGGGATGTTAGATTTGTTTTTGGGTAACCCGAAAAAGTTAGGAGAATGGGGTGGCTAGGGAATACTCTGCTGATAAGATGACTATGGAACGTATGTGTTAGTAAATCCAAAGCCGAACAAGCATTTATAGTAACTAACCTTTTATCTTTTGGAGTCCTCTTTTACCATATATAACAATTTTTTCTTTCTAATATTTTCGTCTCAAAATATAAAAAAAAGAGAACGCTGCGCAAAGCTTTATCACATCCATATAATACATATCTATTACCTCGCTCCCAGTTCCCATCTGATTTTATGCGGCGTTCATGTAATACGATGAATCATAAATACCGTCAACAGCAGACGATTCACCCACAGTAAGCCGTGGTTAATATAATGCCCGACTTTCCGACCAAAAAATATAATTCCATAATTCCGTCGTAAATCATTCAACCGACCTACAGTTTCCCCAGACCGATTCGTCCATTGTACACCCGGAGTGTTTCGTGTTTATACCGTACGTTGTGCCTTAATCTGTGGACCCCTTTTCCGATATGCAGAAAAAGCAGGAGATTAACGATCGTAGTGTAAGGTCAATGCCGCAGATAAGCTTCAGAAACGAACAACAGTGCCCAAACAGTTATTATTTATATTTCGTCCGTGTTGATTGTAAATTTAGGATTTAACGGTTTCGAAATTGTTATTAGATTATTAAATTGGGGGATTATGTGTAGTAATAATTCAGAGTACGTGATTACGATTGTTATTGGATTCTACATATTGTTACAATAAATTATTTTATCCAACAAGGAGATGTTTCGGTTTGGAAAATATTTATAATATATAAATAAATGGTTTGATTGATTGTAGTTGATGAAAAATAACTTTCTAAGGAGGGTGTTAAGTCGTTTCTTGGTTTGGTCGTTTATAAAAAAAGTTTATGAAACTTTTGACATCTACCATCACTTTGTAGCCATTACTTTCTCTAATTTGGAACATAATTTGGCAGTCTTTAGAGAAGAACTGCCAGATCTTCATTATCAAGAACATTGTAGCTTGACGATATACATTTTATTTTAATTAAGGCTGTTGCAACTAGGGGAGGCTTCTATTGAGCTGTTTGGTTTAACCAGTTGCCAACAGTTTAATAATGTTATTGGTATTGACGATAGAAGAGCTGAATGTGTTGGTTCGCCCACATTTTCTGAAATAATTTCAAGTTTTGATGTTGTTCATATAATTTAGGTGTTCAATATAGAGGCAAGCAAATTTTGTTTCGTTAGATTACCTTTTTAACGGCCATTACAAGCATGTACATATCTCCGAGAAATCGGATATAATTGTAAAAATAAACATTATCACCAAAAAATACAACTTAAGATGTTCATCAATGTTTCAAGGTTTAACACCAAAGTCCATGAGATGTTTGGCATATGAATATGCTCAAAAGAATTCTGTAAAAGTTCCAGAATCTTAAAATACCACGCAAATGACTGGAAAAGATCGGTTTCCTGGATTTATGCATCACCATGAGAAATTGTCAGTAAAAAAATCTGAAGCCATATATCTAACGACGATGATAAGTTTTAATAAATTTAACGTTAAGACTTGCCGAGATAAATTAGAGGAAATAATCCTGAGACACTCTTCTACACAGGCTCGAATTTGTTATTTTAAACCAGAAGTCTTTGCATTTAGTTTTTATACTAGCGTAACCATTGTCTAAATTTTTCCAACCCCTACACCAAATAATATCTGATCAGTTTAAGACTTTTTTCAACCAGTTTGCTGATGGTGACTTTAACGATTTGCCATTCCAGCTAAAATCTAGAAATAGAGTTGCTACTGTTCAAATATCAAGATTTCGATGCACTGGCACTCTTCGCTTGAAACATTTTATTTTTAGAGGAAGAGTTTTTGTCCTCTTTGTCAATTCTCCCGATAGACCTTATTCTAGCACATGAAAGGAAGCGTATCTACAGATGGTGGACCTGAGCGTCGCTCTACTGCAAGTACTGTAGTCAAGTGGTAAGATTGTTATTGGAACAACAACACCATGAAGGCACAGCAGTGGACAAAAAGACTTATCCCCGACAGTAGATCCTGGCTGAACTGCAGATTCAAAATAGTTGACTATTTCTTGACACAGGTACTAACGGGACATGGTGTCTTTAGCGCTTATGCAGTTAGATTTGATAAAGATAATGACAGCTAAGTAGTGCCAGTGTATACCGAACTGGGTATGGAATTAACGCCGACAAACCTAGTGCAGGTTATGCTATCGTCCGCATCCAGATGGACTCTGATACACAACATGTTCACAGTTATTATGAAAAGTAAAGAACAGGAAGAACGGCAGAGACAAATGAGTGGAGCATTTCTAAACTATCCCAACTCCTAATCCTCCTGTTAAAGCGAGGGAAGGCAGATGTAGGGTTGAAACATACAAGCGTAGGAAGGACAGCTCAAACACCCTGATGTATGTCTTGTCAAGACGATTCCAGAGTGTGTATTAGAGCGGTTCAGACGGGCCCCTTGCCAGCTTGTGGGTTGGCTACGTCCGCAAACAAAAATTCTTTAGATCCGCAGGCTTAAGCTTTGCAGCGATTGCTCGAAATAAGCCCACCAACATGGCAACCTTATTTCATTTACACCACCATAAATTATTCGGACTCATTCGAAGACACCACAAAGGAAGGAAAGAGATAACAATAAAGGTAGGAAAAGAGGACGTTGCATGATTCCAATACACACGTTCCTGAAAAAAAAATTCAGGAAAAGAGAGATCAACGTCACTTAAGAAAAAAAGTCAATAAATTTCAAAAGGCAGTATTCTATGAAAGCTCGTCAGACGAAGAGGAATGGGTATTGCTAGTGAAAAAAAAATAAAATTGTGGAAGCTGCTCCTGAAGATGAATACATGATAGTGGTTTATAGCAATGCAACGGAAAAAATGGTTGAAGAATATGAACTTTGCTTCTTAAAGGGTGCATCTCAATCAGCCGGTTGAATAATCGGCATTTGCACATGTATTTAGATTAGTCTAAAGCATTAACAGGTATTTGTGTTTATTCTGTATGAATTATAATTGGGATATTGACAATAATAGCGTAAAAATCAATTTAAATGTCTACATTGTAAAAATTCTCCCCAATCTCTCTTTCATCTTCGAAGGAATGAGCTTTAATGCCTATACAGGATCCTGCAGCTGAACTCCCGTCTTTGATTACTAAAGTGAAACGTTTCACTTTACTCATGCTGAAACTGGATATTAAGAAGTATATTTGAACATTATTTTTGACTATACAGAGTGTTCCAAAAATCATGGGCACAATCTCACGACGTTTTTTTAAATGGAGTAGCAGTGGCTGACGATTATCTATACGCGCCTATTTTGTTTTTTTTTCTTTGATGCATATGTTCAGTGCAATGAATATTTTTGTTAAAACATTAGTATTTACATAGTACCATTGAAAATAACAGTACCGTCACAAATGTGAAGTTTAAAATGAAATAATTGGGGATTCTTCAATCAGCAAATAGATGATGCTTTAGGCAAAATTTTTGTATAGAGGTATACAGGGTGTTCGAAATTTACTGTTCAATTTTGGAAATCTTGAGCAACAGACGAAGAGCCCACGACCCTGTATAGTCAAAAATAATTATCAGCTATACTTCTTAATGTCTAGTTTCACCATGTGTTAGGTGAGCCAATAAGCAACCAAAGTCTGGAGTTCAGCTGCAGGACCTTGTATGTTTGGATCGTCTACTGTTTTCGATAGAGTGTAGAATACCTTGATTGGTTGTCAATCATTATAAAACAGTTTTTTTCATTAATAATACTCTCAAATAGGCTATCTACCTCTTTGTACGATACCAGCGACTTTTATCCACATATTGAGAGTGTTGGAAGGAAAGACAAAGATAAAGTGGGGAAACTACTGAGAAACAGAAATGTTATCAAGGGTAGAAAGGTCAAGAAGAAAACCACACCGAACCACGTGACGAAGCTCTGCCAAAGTATTATGCAAATAAAGAAAGAGAAGGAAAGATCCCAACTTTGAAAGTGGAGATTAAGCCTGCCCAGAGAGTTCTACATTACCTTCCTCAAAAAAAAATGTTTGGGTTTTTATCTTTTATTTCTAAACATCCCCTATAGTAGTTTGATTTTGATAATGATTAAAACTTCACATTCCTGTGGCAAATAGTCTTTCGTAAAAATATCTATTTCTAAACATTAAACATACTTGTAATATTGGGTAAAACTTTCATAAAATTTCTACCCGATCTTGCGATACAAGAATTTGTCATGATTTCTTTTCTTCTTCCTCGAAAATATGACATACACACACGGAAAAGGATGCTCGTATTGTGCCATATGTAAACGTCCAGCTTTAATACAGCCATGTACAGAACTGGTGTGATTTATTAAAGTTTCCGAGATGGAAGATTGATGTTTTCTCTATGTTAAAATGGGCATTTCAGGCGCTAAAAGGGAAATTCCAGTTTTATTCATAGAGAGATCCGATACGAACGCTTGGATTTGCTATCAGGCCGTTTTTGAATGGAAAATCCGCGTAATTAGGGTGGAATTTTTAACGGGTCTTCAAAAGCGAAATGGTTCATGACGCCCCGTGATCGCCATACTTTAATTTGAAAGCTATTGCGATGTAGTAGATAAACAGCGAATGTGTAATTGTCGCGTAGTCTACAATGTGTGTGGGGATATTATGCTTTTAGAAGGCGCTTTAGGCAAATACGAGGACGACTTGAAACGATATTGGTGTGATTTTTATTTTTATTTTTCGATGTAGTCTCCTCAAAGATCAATACACTTCTCCAAACTGTGCTCCAGTTTCTTCAAGCCGTCGGAAAAGTAGGATGTATCGAGATCTGCAAAATAATCATCTGTAGCGACGATGACATTCTCATTTGACGCAAATCTCTTTCCTGCCAGCGGTTTTTTCAGGTTTGGGAATAGGAAAAAACCGCTGGGAACTAGGTCTAGTGAATATGGAGGGCTACACCTCCTAGTAGTGGATCCAAGTCTCATCCACGATTACGAAACGTATGAAGAAATCTCTTGGATTGCGTTGAATCCTGACCAGACACTCTTTCGAAACGGTTTTTGGGCGTCCACTGCATGGTTCGTCATTTGTGCTTCTGCGGTCACGTTTAAATTCGCTCACCCAGAAGCTGATGGTCGAAAATGATGGAGTAAATCCGCCATGAACCTCTAGCAAAATATTTCGAATTTCCATGGCCGTTTTCCTAGCCATCCAGAAGTGTTTTATCACTGCACGAAATTCGATTTTATCCATTTACTTTATTTAAAGGATTACAACAATTTATTACATGTATATTCAGATATAAATCGTATTAAAGAAAAAGAAAAAAAACAAAAATGTCGACAGCAACTGGATATAAAGAAAAATCAGCATTAAACGTGTTCTTTCATAGAAATAAAACCTTTTTAGAAAGCAATAAACATGCAAATATCTTATACATCCATTTCATTAAAGTAACTTTTCAAGTAAATTAATCTTAAACTCGTTTTGAACGGGGAAAACTTCCGCAAATTATATTGAGGAAGTTTATAAATATATTTTTCAATTGTATATAAAATTGAACTTGATTCATGAATTTTTTACGAGGATAATATTTATATTTGAAATGTAAAACAGTAATCGAAATGAATGCCGAAATAAATTGATCCGACGGGGGTTAAGCCTCATTACATTTGGATGGTTGCAAATGTCAAACGTATATCGGTTGTATGTTGTTTGTTAAAACAAATTGTTGATTGGGGAATACTAACTGGTACAAAAAAGAACAGAGTGAAATACATAGTAGGTCAATTTCTCAATGTACGGTTTTTTTTTTTAATTAAATTAATGGATCGATTAATGTTTGTTAAATTTGAATTACTCGATATTGAAGTCTAGAAATAAATTTACATGTAATTAGTTGAATATAATTATTTTAGAATTCGGGTATTCCTAAACTGAAATTTATGGTATTTTTGTGATTAATACTTTTTAAGAGCTGCGATATCCTATCTTGTAAGTATTGTTTCGTTTGACCTATATAAACGGCATTGTAATCATTGAGAGAGATCTCATAAATTAGTTGTGCTTGTTTTAATGATGGAGTTTTTGCTTTAAGATTAGAGAAACGTGTTTGAGCTTTTTTTATTTTTTGTTTTATGTACATATATGCAGCTTGAATATGTATGGGGTGGGAATATATTTTTTCATTAGTATTAGTGTTTGTTGCTGGTTTATTGGTTTCCTTTGTGTTACAGGAGAGTTAGGTAATAATACAAATCACTATATTTTCAATTTAGTAAATCTGATTAGCCATCGCTAGTCAGTCGCTTCCTTCTTACGAATTTGGCAATTCTAATGGCCAAGACCGCACACTCAAAGGTTGGCTAAGATTGCACAATGTTTGGCTAGTAAGCAGTTATAATTGAAGGGTTTCAGATTAATTTGCATATTGAAGATGGTGCCTGCAATCTTAAGACGTTGTGATTACTGGCGGGGTGGGTGTGGGAGCATCTTCAATACGTTGGAAGGGTACCGAGGTTTGTTCGAGACACGTGGAGTCCATGTCAATTAATTGTTATGATTGAGCAGCTTTAGAACGGCTATATCCGTAAGGCGTTCTCCAACTACCATATAAACAGATATAACTGTTGGAAAGCTGTTCAATCATAACAAATATACTTGAAAGTTGACCACCTTCTCTTAGCCTATACATAGTTCAAATTGCTAGTATTACTAGTACAGTCATGGATAAGTACACCCAAAAAAAGTCGAGAGAAATTCGAAATGAGATATGAACCAGAAGAGGTAAGTTGCAAAATCATTTAATATTGGGGAGTCTACTTTTTGAAACTGCCTTAAAAAGGTAAGAAGGAGCTCTTGCTCTTAGTATTGACTTATTATTCAAGTTTAGCAATCTGTCTTGTTTTTTGTTTTAATTATTTTCATTGGAACGTCTCTATTTCTCTTCAGAGGTTCCAGAACATCATCATCAAGATCAGCTGGAAATTTTATGCAGAGATTTGAATGCACAGTTTAACAATAATATGTATGTAGAATAGAAAATGAGATTTTTGGGCAACTTAAAATCTGTTTATTTGTTTGAAAAATTTCTTCGCACAGGATCTTTAATTGCAATTAATTGTGGCTATCAATAAAACACTGCAAGTAATTCCACCAGTGGATAAAACAAAGATCTTTAAGATGTCTTTAAGAGAAAAGGGTCAAAATCAAAGTATACGACTAACTAGAAGACTGTCCCTTATTTCTAGGAGTGACTGGGAGATTGGCTAGATTACTTAACCAACCATATAAAACAGTGAAACAGACTCAGTTGTGCTACTTTTGCATAATCACACTACTCGACATATGAGCATATTAACAGCAGTTTAGCTGCCACCCCATGACTGTTATAAAACACAGAGTTTCTATGATTTCTATGATTCTCTAAAGACTACATACTCGATAGAGGTAATAAAATGGATAGTGATCCATCCAGAACTTGCTGTAAGCTCGGGCAGAAGAGAGTCCTATTGTACCCCCATGCCGTTTTAGTCCTCTTAACCAGCTTGCACCCGGACAAAGAAGTCCTCAATCTGGTCGAGAGTTAATTTGCTTACTCCAGGGTCATCTAAACAATCGACCCCAAAGTATATCCGCCTCTTACTGTCCGCTGTTGGCCAGTCAGCAAGGAGATGGACTAGAGATTCTCACACACACTTCCAACTCCCTGATCATAAAGACTGCCTTGCACAGTCTTTTCTCATATGGGAGGATCCCGAAAGTTTTACAGTGTCTCATGCAGGCAAGTGCATTCTAGTAGAAGCAATGCCTAGCAACGAGTTCGGATCTGACAAAGGCTTTGAAACATACAACAGGGCTTCAATTATAAAGAAAGCTGTTAAAGGATTTCAGGCAATTGGAATATATCCGTTCAATCTAGATGTACTTACTGAGAAAGATTTTTTCCCTTCTTCAGTGACTTAGAAAAATCCTCTTGTTTCTGAATGCCAAATAAGTCTAGAGAAGACAAAAAAGACGATCATACTATCTTTCTTGTTGATGATTTGATTGGTGTTGCTATTGTGGAGAAACCGGACTTGTTTTGTGCTAATATGTGTTTATAATCTTGGGCGCCACGGTAAGTTAACAAATCCCCCTGTGAACCCACAACGACGGACGTTACTGATACCGAAATGAATAAACTAATTCCCCTGACTAGCAAAATGTCGGTCGCAATCGCTCTAACGTAATCAAGAAAACAGATACTTACTTTACAAACTTTCTTATAATCTTTTCCTTATACGTTCTCAGGTGCGTGCGGTAAATGGAGGATTTACAATATTTAAACAATAATTAATGACACCAAACATGCAATCTGATTTACCACTGAATAAATGAAAATACAACAGATGAACAAATAACAAATATATTAAATGAAATAACTGAATAAATATGTAAATACAAAAGTTTAGAAAATATTAAACAGAATCTTAACATTAACGATGCACCTATCTTACTCTTACTATAACTACTTACGCTTTTAATCTCTAAATAATTACAACGGAAAAATATCGGTATGTGAATATGAACTTAACAACGAACGCGGAATCAATTTAGCTTTAATACAAATTACTCTATTTATTACGAGCTCGTATTCGTAGCATATAATAGTTTATTGGCCAAATACCTGTACGTACGTATTCTTCGCTTATCTGCGTATACTTGCTGGCGTTGATTCGATCCACCAAGATGTCCGCTTCCTTCTTCGCCTAGTCTATGGGCTTCGGGCGTGTCCTTTCTTGTTTGCTGCTTATCAGTATATTTTATTTATGACTTCGTGCGGGGTATCCCCGTGAACACGGCCTTTTTGTACTGACTAATATAACAAACGCAATAAAACTGGTACACTAACTAGCCCTGAACTGGCAAATATGTATAACTAACTGCGAAGCGAACTACTCTCTGTGGTGGCCTAGCGAAGAGTGTTCTTTTTTAGCGGAGGAAGCGATGCGAATCCCTACGCAGGTACAGCTTACACCATAAGTCACATGTTTTACAGTTAACGGTTAAAACTATTACAATTTCAAACTATTATGATTATATGAATGATTTAACATAGAGAACTTATATATGATTACGGAATATATTCAAATAGGTGCATTTCATCTCTTAAATCATAAATAACATTCTTTGCGACATCTAATAAATATCTGTTTCCCTTGTCAGGTTAATGCGACTGAAAGATAAAATAATATAAAATATCGCGTCCCGTTACAGTACCCCCCTTACTTTTTTCGCGATACCGTAGCGTCCTCGTTAGTTATCAAGGAAAAAGTAACTAATCACAATTATGTACATATGCACAATCCTTGTTGGTATTCATTAAGTCCTTAGTTGGTTTAAAATGCAAAAAGTTGAGCACTCTTATTTCTATCTGTCCTCATTTCCCCGCTCGGAGTAGGGCGACGGGTTGCGAGATCTCCTGCCTCTATCATAACCTCTTGGTTGCTGAAAACCTCTGCCTTTAAATGTATGGATATTTCTGGGGTTATCCCGTAAACTGTCCTCTCGACTCGATTTGTTATCCTTTTCCTGGATTCTTTCCAGTAAATTGATCAATTCCTCAACTGTTCCGATCCTAGATCCTAACAGAATGTTTTCCACATCGTATGGGAAATGCCTAACTAATGCTTCTATTAGTAATGATTGGGCAATTGGCGGATCCATATAGTGTGTCTTCTTCACCCAGTACCACGCGTGGTGGGCCATTGTACCTAACTTAGCACTATAGATTCGAGGTTTTAGCAACTCCGCCAATACTCTCTTCTGAACGCTGTCGGACCAGTACATTTTCAACAGGTCACGTTTAAAATCTTCCAAGGTATTCCATTGGTTCTTCTTACTGTTTGCCCATATGGCTACATCACCTTCCAACTGGTCTATCGCAAAGTCTAACTTCCGGTCTTCAGGAATCGCTCTAATTTTAAAATGCCTTTCCAGAGCTTCTATGAACTCTTGAGGCTGGGTGCCTTTATTGCTGGCGTTATACGTAGGAAGTTTTCTTTCTTCCACTATTCTTTCAATATTTATCGACACCCCATTCCTAATTGCTTCCATTTTCTTATCGACTTCTTGCTTGATCTTCTCAAAGTTTTGTTGAATTAGCTCCACTTTTTTGTTTACTTCATAGTCGATTTCCTCTCTTTCGTCGTTCCATGTAACCTCCCATTCCTTCCTCAACACTGATATTTGCTTCTGAACTTTTATTTCCACGTCTTCTTCCAATCCAGCCTTAGCTTTTTCTTTAAAATCCTCAAACTCTTCGCGTATTTGTTTCTGATCCTTCCAGAGCTTTTCATACATACGTTGGTTTGCCTGTTCAATATCTTTTCTTAATTCTTCGTTATCTTTTCTGGTTTGTTTTCTCACGTCGTCCAATTTCCTATTCAATTGCTCGTTTTGTAGTCTTACGTCTTCTAGTTTTTTATTTTGTTGTCGGACTTGTTCAATTGTATCGTCCATCTTTTTAGTATTTTCGTCCATCTTTTTAGTATTTTCATCTATCTTTTCGCTTAACTTTTTATTACTTTCTGCCATTTGTCTGGTTATCTGCTCCAACATATCCATGATACTCTTCGGTTTATCTCTTGCCTGGGCTACTGGCATGTCTTCCAATGCATTCATTGAGTCCGTGCTTCCAAATTCCTCCTGATCCTTCTGACTAGTAGTGTCTTCAACGACAGGTTCGATGGTCGCCATTTCTTTTCTTCTTAGTGTCCTTCCGCTTCTTAGGTCCATAAACTCCTTTATTTTATTTTATTTTCTCTATTAACAAAAAATACCAATATCTTTTTTATATCTCTTTATTTAATAACAATATACTAAATACAACGCGGCTCGGATAAAAATACAACAAAATTGAAAATAACACAATAAGGCTAAATCCGAAGAAGAAATCTTTAATTTCTACTCTTGATCACCCCCTAGCATGCACATACACTTTCGACACACCCTGTATATTTAATATTTCCTGCACAAAATAACTTTATCATAACTCGTTCGATACGACACACTCGGTATATAAATCGTCGAAATTCAAAAATTTATTTTAAATAAACACTCCTTAATTCAAAAAATACTTTAACGCGACAATATTCTGACTCACACTGTATATTGAACATTTACTAGCGAAAAATCACGTCTTTATACGTAACCTTGCCTATTTTGGTACGATCCGTCACTTATGACCACCAGTGTATATTGAAATGATCCGTCACTTATGACCACCAGTGTATTTCGCATTCCGATAAAATATTACACAATATATTCAAATAAATATAAAACAACTCACGAAAATTCATAAAATAATTTAAACACAGTATTTTACACAAAATATTAAAACTTCACAAATAAAAATTCGAATATACCTCCAAACGAGCCCCACGTTGGGCGCCATATTGTGGAGAAACCGGACTTGTTTTGTGCTAATATGTGTTTATAATCTTGGGCGCCACGGTAAGTTAACAAATCCCCCTGTGAACCCACAACGACGGACGTTACTGATACCGAAATGAATAAACTAATTCCCCTGACTAGCAAAATGTCGGTCGCAATCGCTCTAACGTAATCAAGAAAACAGATACTTACTTTACAAACTTTCTTATAATCTTTTCCTTATACGTTCTCAGGTGCGTGCGGTAAATGGAGGATTTACAATATTTAAACAATAATTAATGACACCAAACATGCAATCTGATTTACCACTGAATAAATGAAAATACAACAGATGAACAAATAACAAATATATTAAATGAAATAACTGAATAAATATGTAAATACAAAAGTTTAGAAAATATTAAACAGAATCTTAACATTAACGATGCACCTATCTTACTCTTACTATAACTACTTACGCTTTTAATCTCTAAATAATTACAACGGAAAAATATCGGTATGTGAATATGAACTTAACAACGAACGCGGAATCAATTTAGCTTTAATACAAATTACTCTATTTATTACGAGCTCGTATTCGTAGCATATAATAGTTTATTGGCCAAATACCTGTACGTACGTATTCTTCGCTTATCTGCGTATACTTGCTGGCGTTGATTCGATCCACCAAGATGTCCGCTTCCTTCTTCGCCTAGTCTATGGGCTTCGGGCGTGTCCTTTCTTGTTTGCTGCTTATCAGTATATTTTATTTATGACTTCGTGCGGGGTATCCCCGTGAACACGGCCTTTTTGTACTGACTAATATAACAAACGCAATAAAACTGGTACACTAACTAGCCCTGAACTGGCAAATATGTATAACTAACTGCGAAGCGAACTACTCTCTGTGGTGGCCTAGCGAAGAGTGTTCTTTTTTAGCGGAGGAAGCGATGCGAATCCCTACGCAGGTACAGCTTACACCATAAGTCACATGTTTTACAGTTAACGGTTAAAACTATTACAATTTCAAACTATTATGATTATATGAATGATTTAACATAGAGAACTTATATATGATTACGGAATATATTCAAATAGGTGCATTTCATCTCTTAAATCATAAATAACATTCTTTGCGACATCTAATAAATATCTGTTTCCCTTGTCAGGTTAATGCGACTGAAAGATAAAATAATATAAAATATCGCGTCCCGTTACACTATAGAGCTTGACAAAATCATACCTGAGATTTCATTGAAACATAAAAAAGTGGAAATTGTTTCCAATGCAAAGTTTATCTCTGAATCAGGCTCTTCATCAAGATTAAACTTCAAAATTCAGAAAACGATCAGAAAACGAAACCTGTAATGCACAAAAATTTAAAAAAAGTACCGAAAACTTCTAGAAAAGAAAGAAAACTAAGAAGAAAGAGACGATAAGAAACTTAACGAAAAATCTGTGAAAAAACGCTTGAAATAGAGAAACAGCTTCAAGTCTATGAAATCAAAACTGTAAACCAACTACAACGCAACGTGAACAAAAAAAAATAGAAGGAGACGAAACCTTTTTCTTGTGTTGCTATGAGAGCTTTAAAGATTAATGGGTACAGTGTGGACAGGGCAGGTTCAGCCCTTCACATTTGTGACAATTGCTAGAGCTTAAATTTTGTGCAGTCTTAACCACTATCCCGTCTAGTCTTAACTGTCTAGGTGGCGGTGAATTTTATAGTTTTAAAGCGTAAAATGGGTCACAAAGATTTGTTGTGTAATCAGCATAGCCTATTACCCTGCCTTTTTTGCAAGCCAAATCCCTGGTTCAATAATAATAGTTTAGAAACTCCTCTACACTGCACAATTAATAAGTGCCTTTACGTCTGTTATAAATCGACATAATTACATCATAAGAAATACACCAATTTCCCGGAAAAATAATGTGGTATTATAATTCTCTAACCCGCATTCTTTCATTTCCCATACTAATTACGCGGAGCGCTTGTTAACGCCTTTTTTCTCCCAACTGCTAAAAACGTAATTGAAATACCCCAAATTTATGGCAACATTTTTCAGCGCATAACAAGAACTACCTCGCTTAGCATACCGTTGCTCTCAATTTACGTGCACACCATTGAATAATATACTAGGAAGTACCTTTTGCGGCGAATTCGGGCGTTTCACGCTAGCGAACGTCATGGTTTTAAGACCTACATGGAATCCGGGAAAGCGAGAATATGGGTCGTAGACGGAAGGAAATGCAGTTGTCGCGGGAGACGGTTATTTAGCTCGCGTGCCAAGGAAAATGTCGCAGGTAAGGTATACGGTCGGTGGCCGGTATTTATTAATGCGGTAGAAATCTATAAAGCTGATAGACCGATAGACGCGGAAGCTCTATTATACGGCTATAATATCGTAAAAAGTCGACGTCTACAATACAGTGAAAAGTCGAGGTTATATTGGTGTATTCGGAGACAACGTTTCGGATTTGTATTTTCTGGAATCCTATCTTATTATTGAAAGAAGAGCATTTTTCATATGTTCTTAACGTCTACCTATATCTTCTCGAAAATCTTTACATCTACCTCTTATTTCGCTATTGAGGATATTATTATAATAAAGAATGGACTAAATGGAAACATAAAAAAGGACTGGCCCCAGAAATAGAAATGAAAAATGTTATAAAGAAATAGAGCAAAATTTGGAAATCAAGAAAAATAAAATCATTCTACCAGGAAGCAAAAAAAATGTAATGGAAAAAGAGTAAAAGCGATTCGGTACACAATTCGCATTCGATAAGAAACAATATGAAACTAAATGATATCATCAGTACCTCAGAATAAGAGAATGACTGTCAAGGTGTTTTACCAACTAATCAATCAAACATAACCTTTTCTGCTAGGTACTTTATTAGTTGTAGGCAGTGCAGGTGTTTACCTAAAATCATCATATCAAATAGGTGACGCTGATTTAGGCAACGGAATCACAATAGCTGACTTCTACTGATGTGGAATTCGAAGAATAGATTGCAAAGAACTGATGCTAAACCTGATCTAATACCATGAAAAGTAGAATTTAAATAGAAATCAAATTCTTGTCTCCATCATCTTCTTCTTTTTCTTAATTGTTTGCTTTTTACTGTTAGGTGTAGCCTAGGAGTTGCGTTATTGTTTATTTCTACATATTTATCTCCACTTTCTATCTTTCGCAACTTTTCTTATGTCCTTCCACGCGATGCCCGTTTTCTCTGCTTCCTCTCTTATTCCCTTCTCCTGTGTTTTCCTCCGCCTTCCTCTCGGATTTCTTCCTTGAGCCTTTGTTTCCATAATTTGTTTTATCATTCTGTCGTCTTTCATTCGGTGCACATGGCCTATCCATCTTAGTTGACCTTCCCCTATCTTTTCTAGTACCGGCTCAATTTTCAGTTCTTCTCTAAACACATCATTTCTTATTCTGTCTCTTCTATTTTTGTCCTGTATCTTTCTCAGAAATCTTATATCTACAGCATTTATTCTAGATTTGTACTTATTTGTTAACGTCCAAGATTCACTGCTATACAGCATCACAGGTCTTACAATTTTCTTGATCACTTCGGCTTTTATTTCCTTCCCTATTTCCCGTTTTCCCAGGAATGATATCTTCAGCGAATTAAAAATTTCTTTGTCCAGTTTCCCATTCTTTTCGATGAACGTTCCCAAATATTTGTATCCTTCTACTTGTTCTATATTTTCTCCATTCAGATGTATCTCATGTCTTCTTTTTTCTTTTGCTATGATCATGCTTTTAGTTTTTTTTTTAAATATTAATTTTCATGTTTATTTTGTGTAGTGCATCGTTCAGTATCTGTAGGTTATATTGAAGGGCCTCTTTCGATTCCGCCAAAATTACCGTATCATCAGCGAACATCAGTTCCCATATTTTTACTTCTTCCATCTTCCAGTGTCCAATTTTTAGTTTCTTTATCTTACTTTTTGGTTCTGACCACATTTGAATTATTCGTATACATTTCTTTTATCACCTCCACCGTTTGCATATCCACACCTCTCTTTGTTAACGTTTTCCATATATCTTCCCTCCTTACTCTATCGAAAGCCTGTTCTAAGTCTATGAAGCATTTTTCGATTTTTATTGATTATTTGCACAGTGATTTGTCGTATTGTAAAAATTTGATCCTCTTTTCTAAAACCATACTGTGTATCTTCTACCGTGTTATGCAGCTTCTTCCTTAATCTGCCCTCAATCGCCCTTGCCAATAGTTTTCCGGGGATATTGGATAGGGTAATATCTTCTTGCGTGTTCTTTGCATGTTTGTATTGACTATTCTTGTTGTGCCACAGCATTCTCTTGCAGTTTCCAAAATTATTTCTTAAATCTTCCCCATTTTTCCTCTAATGGTTATCAATGTCCACGTTTCCGTTAGTAGAGACATCGCACAAATTTAATAGGATATCTCTCGAGTTAATGCAACTATCGATTTCTGTCACAATCACCACGTGGAAAGTAAAATCAGAAGACTTCCCAGTCAGCAAATAGGGAGATCTATTGGATATAATGTTATTCAATCTAATACTAGAAATGGTAAAGGAAAAAATGACAAAATACATTGAGATTCGATAGTTTTTAACAATAAATTGCGTTACCATCTCAGATGAGCTCCAAGTCAAAAAAGGGGCTACAAAAGGACGCACTAAGAGAATAGAATTAGAGACAGGAAAATTCATTATTACAGATTATGATTAGGGTTAGATCCTGGCTGGTAGCTTGATGCTTACGCCATCATAGGCACAGTCTGGTTCTTGACGTGGAATCAGTCTTTTTAGATTAGAACTCCTCTGTGTTTGTGTACAATTGCATTAATTGAATTGCCAAGACCCTATGACCATTTACATACAGTTCTTCTTCACTACCTGTATCAAGAGTGTTGTTAAACTCTCTGACACACTACACCAGCAGGTTGACTCGATCTAATTCTAATGTTTATACGATTTTGTAACTCTACGTCACCATCTTCCAAAGATATCCTCGTCTTGGAATGCTGAACGAATTATATCTTGCACATTGGTATCTCATCATACAGATTTTGGCACAAGGCGATGTCGTTCGCCGATTTCTGTTATCGAGACGTTTATGTAGATCAGCGATTTCCGTGCTGTGTGGTCGTAATCTTGTCCTGCAGGACTCAGTCCCTGGATTTGTTCAAATTGGAGTTTTCTTGACAGTTCTTCCTAGCATCTTATAGATTGGTCAGCTTTATACTGCGTGCTTCCTCCATTACCATCATTGCCGTGGGTGTTTTGGCATTGTATATCTCTTTATTGGCTCATAAAAATCGTTGTTCTTTCTGGATTCACTCATACTCATACCGATTCTGTTCACCATTCAGCGGTGATGTATGGTCTATGAGACCGATGACGTTAACAAACTTAATTTCGTCAATTCAAAGCGATCCGCTTTGTGCTCCCCAATACATGCATCATTTTTACGGATGTATTGACTGCCCAACGGTCATCGGGTCGGCGTTCACCCTATAGCGTCGACCCTTAAAACTCTGCGGCTGCACTACCCAATCCCTGGTCTCATAGTTCCAGGGCAACGGGCGTGGCGGGAGTATACTTCGTATATACGGTGGGTAAGTGAGGCACCCTACGGCGCTTACCTAGAGAACTCTGCAGCTGCACTACCCCATCCTTGGTGGCCACACTCAGGCAAACGGGCATGGCGAGAGAATTTGGCGAAGATAGTAGGGGAGGACAAAAGTCGGTTCGCCGAGGAGTAGTCCGCCAGCTGGTTGTCTGGTTGGGGAAACCATTGGTTTCATCCTAAAACAACTCGGTGATTCTGGGACCCTACGGTTGCACTGTAGCTGCCGCGGATACTTGATCGCCGGAGGGGCGAAAAAGTTGGCGCGGTTGGTATTTTGAGGTAGGGCTTTTGCCCGGCCGTCCCCGTAGTTCAGGCTTAATTCACGGGCGGGCTGGTTGTACCTCACGGCCAGATTCTGTTTCCCACGCTTGGCCGATAGTAGCCATCCGCAAGGAAGCCTAGCCCCCGTGGGGTTAGATGTGAGGTAGGAGTTCGCTAAAGCGTCTCCAACGGTGACCCGTCCAACGTTGACAAGAAAACTTGTCTAACATGGGTAGCACGGGGGAGAGGAGCCCACCGGTTCGCCGAGCCCCTCCGCGAGGTGTCGGTCTCGTGCGGGCAACTGGTTTCGTTCCTCTTTGTCCTGAGGCGTGTGTGCATTTCCCGTGACGCCGCATACCTAACGGTCGGTCGGCAGCTGGGTGCCCCTTTGGGGTCCAGCAACTACACTCGTGTCCAACGGTCAGTTGAATTCGATCTGTAATAGTACGAGGACATCTAGTTCAGACTCCCACACCGTACGTCACCGTTGCCCAATTTTTCATAATTTTTTCTAAAAGTAAGATATTTTCAAAGTATTTTTTATTGTTGCATATTCTATTTAATTGTAGCAATAATAAGTAACTCATTATTTATTCCTTATTTAGAGAAAAATGAGTTACGGAAAAACTCAAGCGTGGTTACAACAATTAATGGATGAGGTTTTATTAGATGACGAAACAAATTCTAAGCAGTATGATGACAACAGCGATGATAATGAGGAGGACCATATCTACGAAAGATATGGAGATTCTGAAAGCGAACAAGAACTTGACGATATAGTCATTACTCAGGAAAATGAACAGACGGATATTGGAAGAGAATACACTGAAGAAATAGTAATGGAAATAAGAGAAAATGAGGCGCCCAAAGAATTCAGAAAAAAATAGGCAAGGTTTATTTTGCTTACGATCGTATAGAGCTGAATCAAAAAACATTGTTACCTAATTACCTGGTCCAAAACTGCTTACGCCAAATTTAAAAGATCCACTGGGAATTTGGAAAATGTTCTTCGATGATTCCGTTATTGGAACTATAGTCACATATACCAATCAACATATCGAACACTTCGCTCGAGAAAAGTATGGAAGAGAAACATACTCAAGACCTACTGATGCCTTAAAAATAGAAGCTCTGATAGGGTTGCTGTACTTAGTTGCAGTAAAGAAGATGAATCGATTGAACGCTGAGGAAATTTTTAATACCAATGGAGATTCACGGGAACTGTTTCGCTTGAAGATGTCACAGCAGCTCTTTCTTTTAAGGCATCTTCGATGATAATGAATCAAGAGATACCCGAAAAGCTATTGAAAACTTGCTCCAATCCGTGACCTGTTTCAGCAAGTAAATGAAAACTGTAAGAACTTCAATCACACAAATTAACTCTTTTGGGCACAGTCCGAAAAAATAAAAGACAATAACCTCCAGAGTTAGTAGTGGCCCAAGATCGACCTATTCCATCAAGTATATTTGCGTTTAGGGAAAATTGCACGTTGGTTTCACATGTCCCAAAACCCAAAAAAATGTCTTACTGATTTCTTCTATGCATGACGATGATGAAATTGACCAAGCCACGCAGAAGCCTATGATGATCATAGACTACAATAAAACGAAGATAGGAGTTGATATGGTGGATTAGTATTGTTCAAACTATAATGTAATGCGTAATACCAAAAGATGGTCTGTGATGGTATTCTATGCACTGGTCAATGTGTCTGGAATTAATTCATTCGTAATATATAAATGTAATCAAAAAGAATATCAACTGTATAGTAGGCGAGCGTTTTAATGCAACTTTCCATCGATCTTACAAAAAAAACATATGATCAGAAGACAAGTCGATCAGCATATATAGAATAGAAAATTAAAGAGTCAACGATCCTGTACGCCCTGGGCTTTGCCAAGTTTACACATCCAAAAAAAAACCGAAAAACCAAATATTTTTGCATGGTGTGCAATAAATTCCTTTGTCTCGAACATTCTAACATTAGTCGTAGTAATTGTTGCGATGAAAAACTGTAAAAAATTAGTTTATAGATGAATGTTACTTTTTTTTGGAAAAATTCTAGGTAATTTCGATGGTAATCAAAATTAGTTTTGCATTTATGGGTTACCAATAAATATTTTCTAACTATTAACTGTTTTTTATTTATTAGAAACAATAAAAAATTAACTATAAATATATGTGGAGTCCCATATAACTGGTGGTTCGACGTCACCGGTGACGTCACACTTTTTCACGTCACCTGCCCAGGGTTAAAGTTGCTTCAACCTTTTAACTTTACTTTGTATTGAATACATGTTATATTTCAGGCGCAATTAGGTAATCATTACATTATAGATAAACAGAATAAAAACGAAGGAAATATGCAATATATTGTGCATAAAAATTTCGAAACAAAGGAACACAATTTCTGGAAAGCAGGAAACTTCGACAAAGGAAACGACCAGATCCAGTTAAAAGTGAGAATAACTAAAAGTAATAATGCTTTTAAGCCTCATGAAATCAATCTAGAGAAAGTTATAAAGGCCATGATAGCACGCAGTAGTAATGAAAGGGAAAAATGTCAAAAATAGCCGTACACAAAGAACCGATGGGAAAAGAAAAAAACTAGAAACCAGAAAACGATTGTATAGAACCCAACAGAAAAACTAAGTAATACGGAATGGAGGAAATAATGTGAGAATTCAAACATAGAGAATAAAGCTATATTAGATATTTATTTCTGGCACTGTTTGGTGATAGTAATCAGTCGACCAGGCAAACATTTCTACATGTAACTGAAATCAGAAAAAAAGATGACGACATTACTAAAATCGCAGTAGACAAACAATTTATCATTCCATTAACAACAAAAGAAACAAACGACTTACGAACTTAAATCCTGTACTACGGCAGCGAAGCATGAGACTCGCGCTTCTTACGTTTTGTCCTCAATGTCATCCAGACTACGTGGATCACCCACAATTTTTTTTCGCAACAATAACCCTTGTCAAACAGTCATTATCCCGCCTCAGCGTCCGTTAATTGAAAAACCTACGTGGGTTGCCGTTTTATTAGGCCACAGATCTGACATTATACGCTAAAAATTTTTCGCTGAAATATTACCTACTTCCTATTCGTTCCAAGGTAAATATTCCGATTTTCAACGCGACGCTAACATCCGTTTCGGCAGCTACGACCGATATTTCTTTTACTATTAAACTGCTGCGGAATCTGGGGGATGCTATAAGTAAATGTTTACTTAGGAAAGGGGGAAACGCTAAGGTAGAAGGTGAAGGAAATGAAGATATTGCCGAGCGATGCGGCGATGATATTCTATATTGAGGCAATTTAATGGTTCTAGATTTTAGATAATGCGTTTCTGATGGCGCGCTGTAGTGATGTATGTGACTTTTTTGCGGGAAGAGCCTGCGAAAATGTAAATAAATATTTCGGGGAAATATGCCGTTGGGATCATCAAAAATATATGCGCGTTAGGTATGAAGATTTATGTCAACCGATTTGCGACATTAACTAGGAGATACTGGCGTTAGTGCCATCATAAATTAAATTACACCAATCCAGAGATTCATGGGATGTAAACCCTTACTGTAATATATGAGTTAGTTGGAGGTAACGAAATACATGAAGTTTACAAGAGCAAATAATGTTAATATATATACATATATATGTACACTAGCTAGAAAGTCTGTTGCTATTATCTCTCGCCTACTCCAAACGTGGATACCTGAAGTGCTAGAAAAACATAATGATACCAGACTCGTCAGTGACTGTACACTTGACATAGATTTGGTTTACTTATAATTTGGGGCCTTGTAAACAAGTTACAAAACTTTACGGTCTCTGATCTTTTCAATAAACTACTGTAAAAGTGTCACCTGCTCGTTTACTTGACTATAATATGACACCATGCGTTGAAAATTCTTGATGTGCATCGAAAAACCAACGCATTAACAGCTGTTACCAAAGTGATGTGACAAAATTTTGGGCCCCAAAGTGAGGAACAACAAAAAAGAAAAAGATTCTTGGCTAGACGAAACCAAATGTAGAACGGATTATTGTTAGGCACTAAACTTACTGGTGTTATATCCAAGGCATAAAAGCGGTCCTAAAATGCCTTAGCTCTCGTCATTGGTCATCGTGGCTTTGGTGCAGATTTTTAGGAGGTTTTATGGTTGATAGAGGCTATCGAGTCGTCCTTATTAAGTAAATAAGAACAAAATTTTCTTTATAGATAATAGCATTTTGATTTTTAGTTGATTGTTTCAGCTTTCACCTCCGTCATCAGCTCGAAATTAGTCCAGGAGTGCTCTGACGGATTAAACAACCTAGGTAAAGAAAACAGAGTCGCACTATAACTGGGTACCAAAACACACTTTGTGGGACCGAAGCCGTTTTTTGGTATAAGGATGAACACCTCCAAAAAAGAACTCAAATATAGAGAAGGGAGGCTCGGAGCAAAAATCTTGCCAGCACTAAGTAGAAACAGACTAGGTATCCTCACCGGTTTTCTTAAAAATCATTGTCACCTTGAGGAACACAGGGCAAAAATAAGTCCAAAGCAAGATGGCAACTGCAGGTTTTGCAAGGTGTAGGATCACATCTAACTGCACTGCTAACACTTCCTCCTCGGCAAGTAGGTTCACCTTGTTAATCTGAACGAAAGGGCAAACTTCCAGCAAGACACATTGACGCCTTTGATTTCGGTTTAATCTCGCTTAATGGCCGAGATATTTAAAAAAACCGAAAGATTTCTATTTAAAAAATACGAAAAAAACTAGTCGGGCATTTGTCGAATTTTCGTTCTCCGAGGGGTGGAAAGGACTGTACTCATCGCCCTGAGTATTGGGTAAGTTGGTTCATCTTGTTAACCTAAACGAGAGGGCAAACTACCAGGAAGGCACATTAACGCCTTTGAGCGCTGTGACCGTTCAAACTTTCATAAATTTTCTGGACAACTTTTTCATCATATAAATATTACCTAGCTCGATAACCGTTTGATGGATCTGCTTCCTCCTCGGCAAGTAGGTTCACCTTATTAATCTAAACGAGAGGCCAAACTCCCAGCAAGGCACATCAACGCGTTATAGAGATAAATTTTCTCGAGAACCGGTTGATGAATCTGCTTCGCTCTGGGCAAGTTGGTTCATCTTGTTAATCTAAACGAGAGGACAAACTCTCAGGAAGGCACATTAACTCGTTTGTGCACTGTGACCGTTACATTTTCATAAATTTTTTTGGACAACATTTTCATCATATAAATGTTACCTAGCTCAATAACCGTTTGATGGATCTGCTTCCTACTCGGCAAGTAGGTTCACCTTGTTAATCTAAACGAGAGGCCAAACTCCCAGCAAGGCACATTAACGCGTTATAGAGATAAATTTTCTCGAGAACCGGTTGATGAATCTGCTTCGCTCTGGGCAAGTTGGTTCATCTTGTTAATCTAAACGAGAGGACAAACTCTCAGGAAGGCACATTAACTCGTTTGAGCACTGTGACCGTTACATATTCATAAATTTTTATAGAGATGGACAACATTTTCATCATATCAATAACTTACCTACCGTTACTCGATAACCGTTTGATGGATCTGCTTCCTCCTCGGCAAGTAGGTTCACCTTGTTAATCTAAACGAGAGGCCAAACTCCCAGCAAGGCACATTAACGCGTTATAGAGATAAATTTTCTCTTGTTAATCTAAACGAGAACCGTTTGATGAATCTGCTTCGCTCTGGGCAAGTTGGTTCATCTTGTTAATCTAAACGAGAGGACAAACTCCCAGGAAGGCACATTAACGCGTTATAGAGATAAATTTTCCAGCAAGGCACATTGACGCCTTTAATTTCGGTCTAATCTCGCTTAATGGCCGAGATATTAAAAAAAACCGAAAGATTTCTAGCCGGGCATTTGTCGAATTTTCGATCTTCGAGGGATGGAAAAGATTGTCCTCATCGCCCTGAGTGTTGCACCGAAGAGATTTCGGTCCTATCTCTCTTAGTAGCCGAGATATTTAAAAAATACGAAAAAAATCTAGTCGGGCATTTGTCGAGTTTTCGATCTCCGAGGGGTGAAAAAGACTGTACTCATCGCCCTGAGTGTTGAGTAAGTTGGTTCATCTTGTTAACCTAAACGAGAGGACAAACTACCTGGAAACTTGGACCAATCATCTCAGCAAAGACGTCATAGACGAAGAAGAAACATCTTTTCTGAAACCATCACAGCTATTGCAATTTATTAAAGCATTTCGACTGGTTCGAGAGTTTTGAGAATGGATAAACCCCAAAAGCGTACAGCTCATGCAAGGGGATAATAGATCAATAGGTCGCAGTACAATATCCCCGAAGTAAATTTAATTCTAAATCCTGTACGATTAGGCAAGAGGTTGGTCTCTAAACGAAATTTTCCATGAAGCTTATTCAATCACGGAGAAAATTAACCTTTGTCTTACATTTCTAGTTGCTAAAACTGGACAACTATGACAGACAAAATAGGATATTTTCGTAGAAAATGTCATGTTTCATAGAAAAGTTCTTACAATTTTTTTGAAACGTATCTTGTGGCATTAAAGCTTGATTTGCGAAAGCATGGAAAATTAGCCCCTTTTTCAAAAACTCCGACTTAAATAATACGGCAAGATAATTGTTGATGTTAGGTCTTTTTTTTTATAAAATAAAGAATATAAATGATCTTGTCCACAAAAAAAGACCTCGACAGTAGTATTCTAACCCTTATAGTTCTATGTTGTTGTATGTTTGTAATCACGAATAAAGTGATGCAAAAGTAACATTTGTTCACCTCTCTCGAACTATTTTGTAGAAAATGTGGTACTCTATAAAAAGATATTAATTTTTTTTTAATATCTTGTGCCCTTGAAGCTGATTTTACCAATAATAAACTCATTTTCGTAATATCTTTAATCTTTTAGTATCTTTAGTTATCTTTATGTAGGTAATGCTGCTTCTCTTCACTGCGACTTGTAAGATCTATTGTGAGTACCCTTAACCTTTTAGTCCCAATTAATCTCCAGACTAGTCCAGAAGTCTAAGATTTTTTCGAGGGCTAAAGTTCTAATACTAGCCGGTTCTACGTGCTCCTGTTCGAGATAGGGGAGCTTCTGCCGGACCACCGCCTCGTAGTTGCGCATAATGCGTTCCGTCATCTCGCCATGTTCCGAACCTTGACCATCTTCTTCAGGTGATACCTAAGAGGGCCGTGACCAGTAAGTAAACCCGTGACGGTGCTGTTTCTCCTGTTGAGCTCCAGCAGAGATTTAACCCTGACGATTAAATCTTTTTCATTGTCTTAGTTTTGGGGTGTCAACCCACTACGAAATTTTTTGTTTACTTTCCAACTGTTCGAGGTGAGTTGTTTTGTGGCTTTTGGTGAGACCACAAAATGACTCTGGTCTAATAAATCTTCTCTCACACCTCCAAAAAACTCTCAGAGAGCATTATTCTGACTATTATAGTTTTCCAGTTGTATTAATTAGAAAAATCCGACAAAATTTAATTTTGTCTATGTTGAGCAACCTCCCGAAGCAGGCAATTTTTTAAAATTTTAATCGATGAACTTTTTTATTTATCTTTTTCTTTTATTTGGTGTTCTACTTTTGATGACACACCACTTTTCATTGCTAGGCTAGTGGCCATCTCGCTGCTCTCATATTCTAGATGTTCTGATACCAACACAATTATAACTGCCTTTTTTTAGGCTACAATTTAGCAGAGTTGACTACCATTTATCAATGGTTAGGCAGTTATCAACCAATAGCCCTTGAAAATAGGTGGAATAGTGGTATTTGCAGATTGACCAGTAAAACTAATATCTTGATCATAATATTGGTGATGATATTAGTGAAGTCAAAAAACGGAAGCTAAATGTTAATGACCTTCAAACTATAAAGGCAGGAAATGGCTACCTATCTACCTATTTATTTTTTGTTTATCTAAAATGAGTTTATGAGTTACTTTATGAACGTACGCACTGTATATGTAGAAAAATTCCTAAAAGATACTTTAGGGGGCAATTCTAACTTTTGGAGATCATTATTTCAGAGCATTATTTTCCGAGAAAATTAGTTCTCTACTAAAAAAAATTAACTGCTGCTTGATATTGTATTTTAATGTTTATATTTACAACTTAGGTACACGTCACAATTCTATTTTTAAGTAGATGAATTATAATACGAACCCATTATTAATTTAAAGACCGAAGTTTTCAAGCAAGTTGATCCTCATTAATAATCTTAATTCGGACATCCAGACTCCCTAATTTCCAAAACTTTACCCGCACCTCGCCCAATCGAGACAGCCTTTATCCACTTCGCAAAACTTGCAGCGCAATCATACCCTTCTCCTGATGAACAACAGCCTTTTTAAAAAGAATTATACTTGACGCGATACAATCCCTTAAATCATTAATTTTGCGAGCTCTTTCAAAAACTCCTCCAACTAAACCGGTAAAGTTCAGACGCGTATAAGACCTACCCTCATCTGTGTGGAAGTTTTGGCAGCTGCGATGTGAAGGCATCCGTTGTTGTCGTCGTGTACAAAGTTTCTTTCACCGCACAAGAGAGAAGGTTTGGCGGGATTTTATTCGCAAATTTACTACACATACATATTTAATAAGCTATTTTGTCCCGGCAATAAAACGAAAAGTGGAGAAACATGTTACGGTGATGAGTTAGGGTTTGAGAAATGTTCTCGGTGGTTAAAAATAAGAATGTCATGTATTTTATACTGAAGAATATATTTTTTTCTGTTAAATCCACATCAAGCAGAAATATTACTCGAGCGAAAATATTCTCTCAGATTTGTAAATTTTTCATTTATTTAAGAGACATTTTGATGGACAGCACTCAATTTTAAATGAATAGCGATATTTTTTTGCGGTTCGCTGTATAAATCTTAGATGAAAGTGAAGAAATATGGGCCGAGATTTTATTTATATTTAACTGATGGTATAAGAATTATTGTAATCAATGCAAGCCGAGTTTTAAAATAGAAGCAAAACGTATGACAGCATCAACATAATGAACGGCTACCTCAACCCACCTCCTATAATAAATTTATTCACTATCCGTAGCTGTCAAAGTCAAGCTTTTCAACGCCTAGACTTGCCTACGCATTATCGTCATCGCTCATTGTTAACAAGCTACTCACGCTTCAACTAATGAAACGTGTTAAGCAGCAAAGCAACAACGAAGAAACAACTAACTCGCGATCATGAAATGCTTTATACTAGCACTAACGCGCCCAATTCCAAACGAACTTGGAAACCAGCCTTGGATGTTCCATCCCCCCAACATTGCACGGCTTGAATTTAATTCCCTTTGATTAGTGCAGAGGGCGTTAGTAGGACACAGCTACGTGGGGAGTCTCGTTAGAGTCGGTGTAGTGGGACGTAAAAGCACTCTACCGGAGAAGACGAAGAAGTTAGGGTAATAGAGCGAGAGGGATGCCAATATAAATATTAATCGTTGTGGAAACCGCAGACATTTACCGATGCTTTTACAATGTTGCCAAATGGGAATGTAGAATGAACGTCAAAAATTAAAAGAGAGAGAGAGAAAGGGGGAGTCCAAACAATTATCTGCTGTTTGTTTCTGTATTACAGAAGCTGATGGTTAATATTTCGTTATAAGCTGGAAAATGGAACTGGTTCATATTCGGTAATGGAAAATAGATTAATGTGGTGGAAAAAACAATTTTCGTTGGAAAAAAATGAGAGTAACCGGAGAGCGGTTATTGCGAACGCAGCAGATTATGAATTATAAAGCGTAAAATGTGCTGAAAAGCGTAGTTTAAAAAATTTGAGTTTATTATCACTTCATTGTAAATTTATAGAGAATTCACTAGCTACTCATATTTTGATTGGTTAGTGAAATGGTTTTTGAAAAAACAAATGTAAGTCGTTTACTGATGAATGGATACAAAGGTAAACGAATGAACTATTTAATTCCTATTTCCTACCCCAGCAACAAAGCTTTGTACGAAAGTCAATGGATATAAACGTTTAAGTTAATTAGACCTTTGCATGGATAAAAAAGGGGAAAAAAACAAATTACATTGCTACGGTTTGTAAAACAACCTTAATTGACGTGTTTAAAATTACATGCCCGTTACATTTTATGTGTTGTTTCTCAAATAAAATGTATCTGAAGTAAATACGCCAATTTTAACTATACTTTAAAGTATTATTCAAGTTTAACTTAATACTAACGTAATACTTTGGCTATTTCATCACCTCATTTTTAAATGTCTTCGATTGGAAGATGGCATAGATGATTGGAACTAAAAAGGCCACTTCTATTTATCTAAATCTTTTCCTTCCTGTTGTCCCACTTCCTCTTTCTACAGCTAGTTTTGGCTCTAGATTTACAAGAAAATGGTTCTAACATATGAGTCCTTCGTCTCGTTCCATATTCCGTGTGATCCGCTATAGCCAAGGCTCTCCTGATCTGCAATTTGAGGAGGTGGTTTGTCCAAATCCATTTCTGTTAGATGTGAGATCAGCGGATTTCAAGGTGCAATGGTGCTATCTAAGGTCTAAGTCCAATCGGAACTGAACGTTTCTCACGTATCAAGGGGTACAAATTATCATCCTTAGGTCTTCGAGCTTCTTCAAGTGAGACTTAGCTAAGCTTGTCCAAGATATATAATACATAATAGGATTTTAAGCTATTGACCTAGCTGATAGGTAACTTTTGAGTTATTGTTTCATGTATTGCTTAAACACACAAAGATGTTATCGTGGATGAGTTTTCGTTTTGTTTTGAACAGAACGGCTATATATTTAACCTCATTTTATTTCAAGCCCCACTGTGATTCTCACTGACCGATCGAATCGATCTGACTTTATACACGATGATACGTTACCTCCTCGCTTCTTGATACACTGTGGTATCATCCCTGTAAATGGCCAAGACTCTTCGATAAGGCACTCACAAGCAGCAATCCAGCGATGACACTCCGGTAATAGAACATCACTAATACCTAATTCTGATTCTCTGATTTCAGATATCCATTAGCAAAGAAGATCTACCAAGAGACTCCAAGAAGCCAACCCCTCAACACCCGAGGACCAGCAGAAGGAAATGAAGCTGGAAGAAAATGAGCCCACTTGTTGGAAAGGTTGGACAACCAACGCGTCAGTTGAGAACAGAACGGTTATCAAATATCTCTGCAAGAAAGGTTTATTACCGTAAGAAATTCATATGGATATGGGTAGTACTGGGTGAATCTGCACCTTCATATCAGGTGGTGAAGAATTGGGCAAGTGATATTAAACTTGGCAGAGAGACCTGTGAACAAAAGCGTATTCGAGAGAATGAAGATGAAACCTGCGTTCAGTATTATGATTCTAAATCAAAAGGACAGAGTATGGAATGGAGGCACAAGGATTTACCACCCTCTCGAAAGTTTCGTGCAACGGCATCTGCAGGGAAGACCATGGCCACAGTGTTTTGGAATGTCGAAGGAATTATCCACGTGGCAATTTCAAAATTGTGTAATTTTATCAAAATAAAAAAAAAGGAGGTGTAGGAAAATTTCGAAGCCTGCATTGCGACCATTGACGTAGCAGATCTTTTAAATTTGGATTGTTTAAAGGCTACATCTATTAAGTTTATACAAAAAGGGAACACATAGAAAACTACAACTAGGGAGTGGATAAAACTAGCACATCTCCCCTAGTTGATTCGGAAGCTTCCATGAATTCCAAATTTTAAATAATATTCTAAACGATTTTCATCGCTTAATCCAACACTACAATATTTATATGATGACCTAGCTAGGTCTTACCTCTCGGGATTTAAATTTACGTTAAACGTACATTTTCTCCATAATTATTTCTGTCTCACCTTCCTCATACACAATTAAGTGTAACGATGAAATTATAACAAGGTTCATTTAACGTTGTAATAGCCTCGCTTTTCTCATTAAAACATTGACAAAGAATTCCCGAAGCGCTGTTGAAAATCGTTTTATTTTTTTTTGTCAAAGCCCTACATTAATTATTCGAAAGAACGATACTTTAGAAACGCTTCGTGTTGAAAA
The DNA here is from genome assembly GCA_023690525.1 of Holotrichia oblita. Classification (NCBI taxonomy): domain Eukaryota; kingdom Metazoa; phylum Arthropoda; class Insecta; order Coleoptera; family Scarabaeidae; genus Holotrichia; species Holotrichia oblita. Next base: position 11,807,357 of record CM043021.1, read on the forward strand.
AAAAATCAAATATGAGATGCCATATCCAGTTACGACGAACCTTTTTACAGAATATAAGCACCGAGAAAAATAAATAAAAAAAGAACGCTTTCAGCTTCTTCATATTTTGTTCTTGCGTTAATGCAGAAATACGTCCTTTTTTCACGCACCTATCAAAAGCACATTTTTGCCGCTCCGTCTAGTCGATGCTGCTTTTTGCTCGGCTCACCCCCCAACTCTTCTCGGTTTACTCCAACCAGAGACCCCAATTTGCTTACGCTTATTCGAAGTGACGTAACGAGAAAAGGAAATTTCCGTGCCCCTTTTCCATTCTCCTTTTTTTTACTCTCTCGTTTTAGTTCGCACGTTCTCTCTCTCTCTTTACACTCTACCATCATCTTATCTCTTCTGCCTATTAAACCTAGGATTGACATACAAACGTAGTGTGACGTCGTGTAGATTTCGTGCAATATTTATCGTTTTCATTCACCCTTGAGTTTTAGTTGCAGGTAAGGGTGAACTAATGAGGTGGAAGATGAGGGTTGTATCCGCAGATGCAGCAGTTCTTACTACTTTGATGTGCTGTACGTACTCATTAGAGTATTCTACGCATTTTCTTTTTAGAGTATTGTCAAGTAACAATTCTTTCCACTTTTTAGAATGCTTAGAAGCATCAACTAGAAAAAAAAACAGCACACTCAACAAGAAATATTGTATCTGTGATTGTAAGTTTAAGTATCTAACTCACAATCGCTGATACAGTATTTCTTGTTGAGTGTGCTGTACGTAACAAAATTAATGCCACCACTCATATATGAGTATGTATTAATATCTGCTGTCTGACTGTTGTCCAGAAGTTTGACCAGAAGGGTGAAAGCATCATGCTTGATCTTTACTTGGTTTGAAACTGATGCGGACTTTTTAGGTCGTATTGTTACTATGGATGAAACTCGGAATCAAAGCAATAATAGATGAATAGAGACACTCTGATTCTTCAAGGCCTAAGAAGTTTCGTGTTCAAAAATCTGCTGGAAAAGTTTTTGCTTCAGTTTTTTGCGATTGCCATGGAGTTCGACGTTACTGACCACTTTACGAGAAAAAATTATGGAGAGATAACTTTCCTCAACTGAAAAAAAAGTTTAAAAGGTCGTAAGTTTTCTTCCAACGAAGAGGTGATAGAAACAGTGGAGGCCTAGTTTGCAGAACAAGATAAAAAGTTTCCTTTTGAAAGGTCTAGAGGCATTGCAGATTCGTTCTAATAAATGTATCCAATTAAGAGGAGAGTATGTTCAATACTATTTTAACTTTCAAATTTTGTTTGCTTCTATAATAGTAGTAATAATCATTCGATTAAACTGAACACATCTATGTAAGCAATTATACAAACGTAGTCCACACTTACATCGAACTGAAATATTTAATATTCTCTTTATCGGGGGAGGTGACATTAATTTTACCGGCGTTAGTACAAGATAAAGGAGGTCGGAAAAATTGGATGTTACTCTTGTAGTAGCGGTTAGCTTTGACAAAGGACAGGCACCCTTTCGGGTTGGGCGACGGTTACAACAATTTGGCGACGTCGGATGTAATCTTGTAAAGAGCGTCGCTACCGGCGTGTTATATTTCTACTATAGGGACCCGAAACATTTCAAGATAATGTCGGTGTTAAAAAATTGATTAGAAATAGGACGGGACAACGGCGATTAGAGCGAAAGAAAACGCTGTCGTAAAATGGATTTCATTCAGTTTTAGGTGTCTTCCAGCAAATCGAGATTTCATTTTCTGTTGGTGAAACGTTGTTGGGAAATCTTCGAAGATGGTTATCTTTCTATATTCAGAACTCTTTGAGAACAAACTATTTCTGGGCAGAGGTGATCAGCCTTTAAAAAATTGAATTTTGAAAAATGATGATTAAAACCACTGCAGAAACAGAATTATAACAAAAGCCCTCTCAACAGTAATACAATTTTATTAGGTCTTTTATCCACTTTCTTTCCCTATCCGATAAAAGAAAACCCAATCCCATATATTTTCATTAAACGTCAGCACGACAAGTATAAAAACCCTATCGAGCACTGGTTCTCGATACTGGAACTCGAGCTTGACTTTTTAATCTCATCGGAGGGACCGTGGAGCGTAAATTTCTCCTTTGGTGCCGTAACAGGAATTCGTTTCACCGCTTCTATACAAAACAGGCAACGGATATATCGAATCTCGGCCGCATCCAGCAGTTCAACTTGCTCCGTAAATTTCACAGTCACAGTTGTTGGTGTTGGTGTTCGGGGAAGGCAATTTTAAGGCAAGCCCGCGGGACTTTTTCCCTGCAAAACGTACGATTGACGGTTTACCTGAGAAAAAACGCTAATGTTTCCGCCCTATAAATACGTTTGACGAAATACCCTTTGGGTTTACGGATATCGCTGGCTACGTCGCCTCTAATGGAGAAAGGAAATAGCTTAAGATTTCGCTTGGGAATATACAAAAGGCGTGGGAATTAAAGAAATATAAGGAAGGATTTGTTTTTGTTTTCTCCTTTATTCGTTATCTCTCAGAAGAATGTTTGAAATTGTAAAATGAATTGTGGAATTATGTTAAGGTTTCCTATCATCAGAACTGAAGTCAACCTTCAATGTTATATGATCTATGATGGGACAATTGTGGCTACTGTGTTGCTTCTTTTATACTCTTCAAACCCAGCGCACTAATATGTTCTGATATGACCTAAATTTCCACAAATCGTTGGAAGAATCTAGAATCTAATTGATCTGCTGTAAACCAAGTATTTTCTTTAAGATTTGCAATGAAGCAAGATTTATTTAATTGTCAGTTGTTCCATTCGTGTAAGGTGGGCTTCTAAGCTCGTTGGATGAGCGTATGCAACCAATAGCTGGGTGAAATAAGTACTGTTAGAAGGCAATAAAACCTAATAGAAAAATTCAAATGTGGATAAGCAGATTGTCTTGAGTCTATCATTGCAGTACTTTTTTTTAAGTTATATTAAATGTTGGTGGCAACGAAAACACCCAGAAATAAGCGTAAGAACATGTAATGTAATAAGTACTATTCAAGGGGGAGCCTTTAAAAAATCTAGTAGAGGTAATGGAAAGAGATGAACTGGAGACACTCGTATTAGAAGTGCAACAAACTAAGCAATGAAAAGAATCAAGACTAACGGAAGAGCTTACATAGAAGAACGATAAAATTAAATTGAAGTGGTAATGACAGAAGCGGCAAACTTTTGTTTGGAAAAACAAAACAAAAACAAGTGAAAATGTGATTGCTCCGATGAATAAAAGAAGGAAATATTGATCGAGAAAAATTATGGATAGAAGAAGACAATTCTTTGAACAACTGCTATATGAAGGAAAGGAAAGCCAACAATAGCTGCTAGTATACAGGGTACTATAGGGCTTATCGAAGAGATGAGTCTAGGTGACTAGGGGATTTAGAAAAGCAAGAACAACAATAGACCAAGTCTTCATACTCAAATTGATTCAAAATAATTATTATGAGCAAAATTTAAAACTAGACATGCTGTTTAGTGGACTCGAGAAGACCTACAACTCCATCTAAAGCTTCAAAAGAGTTAAACAAACAAAATTGAAATCTGAAGTCTATCTGGTAGCATTGACTGCATCAATATATAAAGACTAAAGACCTCAACGCAATTTGCACACCATTAAAAGCACAAATCAAAAGCTGCAGCTGTAGTCTTGACAAGCAGGACAGCTTAGGAAGCCGCTACGGCTTCACTCACGACAGAAAAGTAATTTAAAACGTTTGAAAAGTTGGGAAAGACTTCTTTATGTTTATTTTGTATAATATTGTATGTTTATATAAACGTTAGAAAGCTTCAACATTCTAACAGTTGATACTGTTTTGAGTTTATAAAGTCCTTTTTGGTCAACGCCAATATACCATAAATATAAGCTGTAGTAAAAAGAAATCTATTATTTTTGCATGAAATTGAAGGTTTTAATTACCATAGAAAGAATGATCCGATTTAGGTTAAATATGCGCCGTTTTGTTCAATAACTTGTTGCCATTTTGAAGGTAATTTCATAAGTCCTCTCTCATAGAAGCCCTCATCCCTATTGGCAAAAAATCAAGACAGCCGATTTTCACAAACCTCTCTTGAAGCAAATTTTTCACCAGTAAAATTGTTCACCATGGACAGGAACAGATGGTAATCACTGGACTATAAGGTGGATGCATAAGAACCTCCCAACCAAGCTCCCGGAGTTTTTGGCGAGTCACGATCGATGTGTGTGGCCTGGTATTGTCCTGGCGGAACACAATTCCTCTTCTATTGGCCAAACCTGACCGTTGACAGTACAATTCCGAGTAGATAATTCCCTGCCAATCCCACTAAACACACGGCAAAATCTTCCTGGCCGTCAGTCCTGGCTTGGCCATTGTTTCCGCCGGCTCACCGCGATTCGACCACGACCGTTTTCGCTTGATATTGTTGTAAGTGATCCACTTTTCATTACCAGTCACCAACCGCTTCAGAAATGAGTCGATTTTTTTGCGCTTCAGCAGCGATTCGCAGATGGAAATTCTGTCCATGAGGTTCTTTTGCATTAACTCCTGTGGCACCCATACATCGAGCTTCTTTTTGTATCCAGCTTTAGTCTAATGGTTTCAAACGGTTTTTGGTGCAACCTTTAGCTCTTGGGCAATCGAAATAGCGCTTACATGATGGTCGGATTCGACAATGTCCATGATTTTGTCGATATTTTCGACAATTGGCCTTCCAGTGCGTGGTGCGTCTTTGACATCGAAATTACCGGAACGGAATCGTCGAAACCGAAAACTGCGCCTGATTGACTGTTACAGTATCAGGACTATAAACACTGTTCAAATTTTCAGCCGCCTGGCTTGCGTTTTTGCCTTTATCGAGGAAAAATTGTAAAATATAGCGTATTTTCTCTTTGTCAGTATCCATTTCGACACGCGCTCAAACAAAACTGAGTCAACTAATCACAAAACTGTTTTTTAGTGCGAAATCTTATCTTTCTAACGCCATCTAGTGGAAACCAATCGGACTTATACTTGCGAAGTAACTCATCAACTTAGCAGTGGAGCAGCTAGAAAATAAACAGTAAATTGTATAGAAGATGTTCTTCAAGTCGTCGGAAAAGTAGGTTGTTTCGAGATTTGCAAAATAATCATCTGTAGTGACGATGACCTCCTCATTTGAGGCAAATCTCTTTCCTGCCAGCAGTTTCTTCAGGTTTGGGAATAGGAAAAAGCCTCTGGGGGCTAGGTCCGCTGAATATGGAGGATGAGAGACTAATTCGTAGCTCAACTCATTCAATTTGGACACGACGATGCAGGATGAATGAGCCGGTGCATTGTTGTGATGGAAAAGTATTTTTTTCCGCTGTAAACGAGGCCGTTTCTCCTTCAATACTGCATAGAATCGGGTCAATAAATAGCTATAATAATATAATAATCGTCCTTCACTTCTGCAGATAGTCGATGATCACTCCTTGGAAATCCCAAAAAATGGTCGCCATGACCTTTCCGGCTAATGGAACAGTCTTTTACTTTCTTCGGAACTGATTCGGCTATTCCTTGGTCTCCGGTATGTAGTGGTGGATCCAAGTCTCATCCACTGTTACGACACTCATAAAGAAATTCTTTGGATTACGTTGAATCATGCCCAAATACTCCTCCGAGACGGTCACTCACGCTGAAAGCTTTTTCATGCCCAAAATTTTGTGTGGAATATGGCCAATGCGTTCCTCTGAGATACCTGTTATCTCTGCTATCTCTTTCAGTTTCAATCGGCAATCGGCTAACACGACATCATGAATTTTGTCGACCATCTCATCGTTGGTCGTAGTTTTTGGACGACCACTGCGTGGTTCGTCACTTGTGTTTGTACGGCCACGTTTGAACTCGCTCACCCAGAAGCTGATCGTCGAAAATGATGGAGTTGATCCGCCATGAATCTCTAACAAAATATTTTGAATTTCCATGGCCGTTTTCCTAGCCATCCAGAAACGTTTTATCACTGCACGAAATTCGATCCACTTCAATTTTTGTGCGCCATCTCTTGCCGAATCCCGAAACATTTCAAGTCGCCTTCCTATCGTTAGATCATTTTGCACCAATTGATCCTTTCTTTTTAAAGGTGTAAAGGTGTGTATGGATTTTAGACACAGTTCTAAATACTATTGCATCACATCCATCCATGTCGGTCTATAAATATTTTCAAATGGAGCAGCTTCATCCGGAATTTTGTAAATACTTTTCGAAGTATTAGCTGCCATAGAATTAGTATTTTCTGTATTCGTCCGTGTAAACTAACAAAAAATAATTTTTATTTCTAATAAATAAACGCCAACAAACAAAAATTAAACATGTCAAACAAAAAATTACACGGTGTTCCAATTTAGACTGTGTACGGATGATCTATTATATTATAGTTAGTTAAAATTGTTAGCTGTAATAGAGAATACCACACCACTCTAACCCTTGTACCGCAATGTACCGAAAGATGTAATATTGTAACTTTTGTTAGTGGTGAACGAAACCGTAGTGGAAACTTTCTACAACAAAACAAGGGTAGGTGCCTAGCTGAACAAGGTGAGCGATTTAGGTAAAAGCATTCGCTGAATCTGACCTTCGTAAAGGCGTATAATTTCAGCAGTTTCAGTATGCGTTTTTCTCGGATAATTTACTAAGTTAAGAGTTCTAGAAGTTCCAAGGCGTAATAATTCTCTTAAGTGGGTTAGTTTTCGAAGAGGGTGGCTGTATAAATTAGACACTTCGGATTCTACTCTGGAAGTTTATTATGTCAAGCAGGTACACGCTCCTTACTGACACGTTCAAACAATTTAATTGGATATTAAAATGTGAGAAGCTTATTTAGAGTTTAGCGTCAACGCATATCATATAAGATTAAATCAAAACTGTACGATATTTTAAGGAGGAGGAATTGTAAATTTCAAATATGTGTGAGTATAAAATTTGCAAAAGCGCTAAACATATATTCACGATTTTATAGCGCAAGCAATCGGGACAACACAACATAAACACTTTACGATTTTAATTCAGGGCGTAACTTCTCTTCGCCAGTACTACGTTTTTCGCAATTTCCGCTTACTCTGCGAAAACAACGCCGTAACATAAGTTATCATGTAAGCTGGCGGTTACATTACACAAAACACCGACCGAACTCAAACCAACAATTCTTTGCGAAAGATAATATATACGTGAGAGAACGTACAAGTGGAAATTGTATTTGTGTTTATTACTACAGATTCCTGCGGATTTCCTCCGGAACTGAAGGTTATACATGATAAGAATACCACCATAGTAACATATGTAATATTATTTCCTTGTCTGGCTAATCGTAATAAAGTGTGAATATTGTGGATGCGATACTTTTGAAAACTTCAAATTCTGACAGCTATCAAACATAAAATCAAATCCTTCTATCTAAATAAAACATGTAAAACGCAGGTTAATGAAACAAACTTAGATGCTGATACTTTAAATAACTTCTTTGTTATTACAGCTAGTGAAATCCTTTATAAACTTCCATCTTCTAATATTGAACCTTTGTCGTCCTTTGGAAACTTTTCTGCGATACTTATGTAAGATCAGTTTTTAATAGTCTTAAAAATGTTTCCAGAAGGGATGCATACAATATTAACTCTAAAATTAATAATAATAGAAACGATAACAAATATCGTTATATACCCTTTCATTAAACTAATTAATAAGACTATAATTAAAGGTGTTTATCTTACAGCACTTGAAATGTCCTCCGTGACTCCCATACATAAAAAAGATTGCACTAGTGATGCCAACAATTACCACCCAATTTCCATTACACCTGATTTTTTCCAAGATTCTAGAAAAAGTACTGAAAGATCAGATAACTAATTCATTTCGAAATTAATTCCCTCTATAAAATCTCTAGAAAATTTTGAATTTAAAAAGTATACTTCCGTTAGTTTATATGACCTAACCAAGGCATTTGATTGCGTAAATCATAAAATTTGATGTGGTAAACTAGAACAATATAATTTTTCTGAACTGTCTGTTCAACTAATAAGATCTTTTTAGCAGATAAATCGTAAAATATAATAACATGTGATTAAATATAAAAAATATTATACATGGTGTACCACATGGATCCGACCTTGGTCCCTGTCTATTTTTTATCTATATTAATGACCTATCTCATTGTGATATTAATACGAAAAATTTATCCTTTTTCCCGATTCCATATTTCCATTTACTATGCGATGTTGGCTACTGGTAGCCCTAGCGGTGTAGGGAATGGAAATTTGATTCAGGCATTCCGTTTGTTAGCCCACTAATGCTACCGCATATAAGCCGTTTGAAAAGTAGTCTCAATCGTATAGTAAACGCAATCTTCACACATGCCTCCGATTCCTATACGATCAAAACGACATCAAGAAAATACTTAAGAACATAATTTATTAGTGTGTTTTATAATTATAATACTTTTTGAAAAATATTTCAGTGACTGTGAGCATTTGTTGTGTTTGTATAAATACTTGTCGTCAGCGATCTCTTCTTTCTGGGTCGTTTTTTCTTGATTCCCTCTATTTTAGAAGGTCGTCCTGTTTGAATAGCTCTTACGCCTCCATGCAAATTTCTGTTATCTCTTCGAGCAATTGATGTGAGTTGAACTTTAATTCTTCTTGACATTTTTATATTTGCCACAGAAGAGCAAATATTGTAAAAAGATTCCTCGTTATCAATAGAATCTATTTTGTTGTTCATGTTGATTATGTGTTTTAGCATATAATTTGAAGGGTGTGATTGCGCAAAATTATAGAGATTGTTTAAATTATGCTGAAGTCTTCCTAATTCTCTTTGAAAATGCTCATTTTCCACCATTTTGTCAATACTACTGCCCCTAGCTAACACTTCACCTGCAGTTGCCTCCTGGTTATCTGTTTGGTGTTCTTCGAGCTGTACTGACATTGGTTTTTCAAAATCTTCAGCAGAATTATTAGGAATGACTGCATTTTTATCCATTTCCAAATAAAAGTCTTTATCTATAGTATACCCCAAGACCAATGTTGCTAGTTCTAACCGATCTTGAAATTGTAGGTCAGGGCTATTCAGCAAATTTACACCACTATTATATACAGCGCATAGATGTTTGCAAAATGTTCCTCCAGCTCCGTCTGAGCAATCGCACTGCTCAATTGACGCATCAACAGTATACAACAGCTTTTCATCTGTATAACTCTGAATTCAAAATCTGCGATCCTTGTTACTTTAAGTGATTTAGACTTGTGTGAAAATTTCCTGAAGAAAGCTTGCAATTTCATTCCTCTACAATTGGCAAAGCTAATTAATTTCTGTTTATAAAACTCTTCCAGCGAAAAGCACACAAAATCCACTTAAGACGCTGCATTAAAAGCTTTGCATATTTGTAGCACTAATTCTTTGAATACTCGAATAGACACTTCTATTATATTATTTGTATTATGACTCCTGGTGTGTATATTATTGCGAAAGCAATTACACCATTCTGTTCGTTTTTCCCACATGTTATTAAAATAATTACAAAATCCCTCATACTTCATTGCAATGGAGCTATTGCAAAAAGTTTCCTTCAAAAGCTTACAATCTATATCATTCTTAGCATACAAAATTTCACGAAATTGCAACATCAGTGGCCTTCGGTCTTCCTTTTCAATACAGTTTGTAGCATCCCATAACCATCTCCATGCTGCCTGTAGTACGTGGAATGTACATACATAATAGTGTTTTCGAATTTGAGAAAACATTTTTCAATGCATTCCTTTCAGCTGTACTGTCATCTGTCATAAGCACGGCTGGCTGATCCTTCACATGGCCTCACAGGAAATAATCGAATAATCCATTACTCGAAATAAACTTATCGCCAAATTTTGATTTCAATAAGTCGACGGTTGTGTTGAAACCACATCTCGTCCGGATCAATGTCATCCATATTTTAAAAAAATCATTGTTGAAAATCATTTTTGAAGAAATAAGGTCCATTGATGCCACCAGCGTATAAACCGCACCAAATGCTGCATTTTTCTAGATGTAATGTAGAGTCTTTTGTGGATTGCTTTCACTCCATATGCGGCAATTTTGTTTATTAACAAACCCGCTAAGCAAAAAACGAGCCTCATCGCTGAACACAACTTTGCGATAAAACATTGAATCAGTTTCCAACTGTTCTAGAACACAATTGGTGAAAGAACGATGCATATGATGGTCTTGCGACTTTAATTTCTGCACCAGCAGAATCTTAAATGGGTGTAGGCCAAGATCTTTGCGAAACATTTTCCGGGTAGTGGACGGACAGAGGCCCAATTCCTGCGACCGACGACGAATCGATAAATTTGGATCTTCTTCCACACTTTCGTTTACAGTGAATTAATCAAACACGATTACTTTATTTTACTATTTAAAATTATGAAATCAGTTTGTATTAATTTATTATTAACATGTTTTTTAATAATAAAATTACGTAATTTCTATGTTCAAATTCAATTACAAAAAATTTGTATGCCTGCGTGATTAATTAAAAGGCCTTGATAAAACCACGAGTGATTTTATCATTAAAATTCACACGTGATTTTATCGCTATAAAATGAATGTCATTGGCTGTTGCTAAGGAATTCCAACTGTGTGATTGGTTGAGAGAAATGTGAGTGATATAGTCAACGTAAATCTGAATAATTTGATAGTGTTGTTCAAACGTCAATCTATTCATGATGATTTGCCAGGGTATAACCATATATATATAAATGTCAAAAGGTGAGCGCAATATGACAGTTCGTTTGACAGTTAACCCTTTCGTAAGTTCTATCGTGCTTGAAAAAACATCTTATAGTACTGTCAATGGCTTTTGTTTTTCTTTTAATGTATGGGGGTGGTGCTTAGTGCTTAGAATAAAATAGATAATAAAGACATTCTCGACAAATACTATTTCTGATTATTGGTTCCATCTTTCTGGCCGTTTCAATAAGCAAAATATGAATGTGGTCGGTAAAAAAACTCCCACAAATTCATAGAAACATCATTACATTAAAAAAATAGGCGCCTGGCTAACAGTTTCCAGAAGAAGACATATTGCCAATCTTGTAGAAAGAGGAAGTAAGAGGCAAGCAAACGGTAGAAGCTGCGGGAGATGCCAATCGTATCCGATGTTATTTTTCAAATGATTCCGGAGACCGTTAAAAGCTTACCAAAAGGATTTTTTTAGTGAGCAGACAAAATGACAGTCTCACACTACCAAATCGTAAGAGATCCCAAGCGATTGGCGTGCATTCTTAAGCATCTACAAAAATATAAAATCTTGTCACCCTATCAGTTGAGTTGCAGAAAGAATTACAGCCACACTCCTGCTTTACTGAAGGTGACAGATGACACAAATGAGAACTTAATATCATTCTAATAATGCTTTATTTCATCAAAGCCATTGATGCAATCAATCATATTCCTCTGGTTATTGTTCACTACATTGGCTTTAGCACAGCTTCTTGAATAATATTAAAATACCTAAATGGAAAGTTGCAAGTAGATACTCAGCGCCTCTTCCGACAACCCTGCTGCGTTCCTCAAGGATCTCTACTGAGACTTCTATTATTTTCAATCTTATTTTTCTGAGGAACGATACAGATTTGCATACAATAAATACTCATATATTTCAACAATAATCAATAATAAAGACAGAACAATTATATCTTATACACCATATTTCACTTTAATCCCTACTAATAATATATACCTGCAGTAACATCGAAACGAGCTTCAATTGGAAGGGTAAGCGTCCAACCAGAAAGCAATACATCTCATTTCTCGACTCGAATTCTCATTCTATCCCCTCATCATTCAGAATTTCGTTGTACCTAACTGCACGAACGCCGAATTCGTCCGATCTATGGTGATCAAGTCATCCATGAAACGAATCTACTCTAACACATTCAAATCCGTTTAAGGTAACACATTTAGGGTTAAGCGCGATTTGCCACCGCTGTCCACAGGAACTGGCTGTATAGTTTCGTTTACGATCCGGGGAAATACCCCGATTTAGAGTTGATCGCCAACTGTCTACTATATTAATTAGCTTCTGTAGTGTATAGCACCCGTTTATTACTTCCTGATTCGAAAACGCTGAGCGTTTGTTTCGTTTATCTCAGTTCGCAGCTAGTCTATTTGATGAGGAGGAATTAATGCATAAAATTACATCGAGTGGGCGCGCTTTTACTGGAGTTCTCAAAACCGAAACGCTTACCGTCGCATTTTAATTAGGAAGTTCTATGAAGAACTTGGCGATGAGGACGTTCTTTGAAGTGGAATTACATTTACATTTAAAATTAGTCTTAGCGATAACAGGGATGGATTTCGATTTAATTGAGCGGATTATAGTACATGATAGCCTAATGCAATAGCGTTAAAAAATTTATAAAGTCGTAATGGTACTGACGTAATAAATGTTCTATAAACAATTAAATACATTCTACAAATACTTCCAGCTAAATTAATTCATTCCACGCTAGTCCGGTCACAATGGGTCACAATATAAACTTGAACAGAAGCATTTAGCGTCTGTTAAAGGCGAAGCTATTAAATTTACGTAGTAGCCAGCCAAATAAGGGAATAAACATAATATAAGCAACCCTCGCCTGCCCTACGAGAGCATTCCGGTTTATTTAACTTGGTTATTGAGAGACATTACATAATAAATAAGTTTAATTTCCGGATATAATTCCACTTTTAGGTCAATAAAATAAGTGATAGAACACTACAAAACTACATACAGTAGAACCTCGATTAACCGTCACCTTCGGGACCAGGACATGGTCGGAACGCTAAAAAGGTCGGATAATCCGAGGAGAATGAAAAACGCCATTGACAGAGGTCAAATGAATGTAATGAATCAAAATCGAACAAACAGGTTACACAACATTCTAAAACGTTTTTTGTACTCGCTTATCAAAACCTGTCAGTTCACGATTCAATTTGCGTGCGTAAAAAGTCACTTTAAACACGAGTGCGTAAAAGTAAAGTTGGTACTTCCTGGAACTTGATTAATTTAGTGACATTTTAAAATCATAAATCCCTAACCTTAATACTATGGTCATAAACGCTAACGTATTTAACAATATGTATTATTATTATAGTTCTCGTACAAAAAATATTGTACAAACTTCGTGCGTGAAACATTTCGCAAATTCGTGCCCATAAAGCGCTCGCCTCCGCCTCGCGCTTTAAAATTGGTCACTCATTCGCGAAATATGATTTCACGCACTTGGTTCGTAAATAACTATTGTTGTTTCAACTTTTTAAATCTAGACATAGCTGTTGCATCACACCACTTCTTTGCCCATAAAATGTCCATAGTTGTAGCAGTTGATTGTTGTTCTAAATATTTGAGGGCAATCTTTTGCAGCAGAGTGGCCGATTGTTTCCTCTTCCTTTTAGTCGTCTTCTTCTTCTTCATTTTCTTCATTGCCAGCCTGTTCCAAAACGAGGTCAATAATCTGGTCATCTCCCATTTCTTCTACTGAAACAGCAGCAACGTTACTTTCTCCTAGCCATTCTTCAACATAAGCAGGCTGAATATCTCGCTGAAAAGATTGCAGATCAGTCACTAAATCTGCTGTGTCTTGGTTGAGGCTAATCTTTTTCCATTTTTTGAAGAGTGGTGTCTTTTAGTTCGTCCCAAGCTTAAGCGCAAGTGTAAATTGCATCTTTTATTTTAAAGCTCTTCATTGCTTTAAAGAGATCGCAACCCTCTTCTGTTTTCTCTAACAAAGCACTCACGTATTTCCTCCTGTAACGTCGTTACAGCCATTCTATGACGCCCTGATCGATGGGTTGGATCAAAGACGTCGCGTGGAGGAGGAGGGGAGGGAGAGGCCAAAAACATGGCTTTTATATCATTATCTTGAAGTTCGTCTTCAGAGGGGTGCCTTGGAGCGTTGTAGAGCAATAAAATTGCACGGATTGGCAGATTTTTTGCCTTTAAACAAAAAACCATCCATCCAAGCACTTTTCTGAGCTCTATAATAAACAGGGAGTGACTCCATGTTGACGTTTTTAAACGCTTTTGGTTTCTTAGACTTGCCGATTACTAACAACGGCAATTTATCATTACCACTAGCGTTACTGCATGTTGCTAAGCCTGTTCTTAGCCAGTTTTGTGCCTGCAACCGTTTCATTTGTATATGCTAGGGCTTTTTTAGGCAACAGTTAAGGCTGACAAATCATTTTCTGAAATTATCTTATCAAACTTTTCAATAAACTTCCTATACGCATCATCATCAGCAGAAGGTTTTTTGCCAGAAATACAAACTTGTCTAACGCTGTGACGGTTTTTCCAACGATGGAGCCACCCCTCACTGGCGGTAAAATCAATTTCATCGCCACCCAGATTTTTGTGGAGCTGAAACGCTTTTTCTTTTATAATTGGGCCCAGGAGAGGGGTCCCTTTATGTCTTTCCTGGCAAAACCAAACCCAAACTACGTCATCTAAAACCTCAAGTTTAGGTTTTTTCAAAGTTCTTCTATTTTTTACAGCTTTTTCTTCTTCCACTGTGAAACAAAAATATTCTGTCTCCAGTCTTTAATCGTTGTTATTCCTACACCTGTTTCAGAGGCTAATTTAGCAACTGACTCACCTTTGTTTAGTCTTTGCTAAACGTTTAATTTCTGTTCTATTGTATGTACACACAACACGGATTTGAGGCCATTTTTAGTGTTCAGAATCCTTAAAAGTTTTTAACACAACGTATGAAAAGATGTTGAGATAAAATTGCACAGAGAACATAAAACAATGCGCACTGCAGAAAGACAGTGAACTGAGCACGGAGCGTAAGTGATAATATACATGAATGACTCATAAGGTAAACAAATGTGTTGTGACTTGAGTGCAGTCAGCCGATAACGCTGGCCGTGAAAAATAACCACGCAACCGTACGGTCGGTTAAACCGAAGAATCGGTTTAAAGGAGGTCGGTTAATTGAGGGTCCACTGTACTCACATATTAAAGTGTACATTTTGCTTTGAAAATCGATAATTTATACTTCACGATACAGGCAATCCGATTTCAATATCAATTTATTCATAAATTGTAACCATAGTACCAATTTCCAACTAACTCCAACCCTAATAAAATATTCAAGCAGCTTTATTTTCATTAGAGCCTCGCTAGTGTACACTCACGCGTGTATTTAAAACGCGCTGGTATATACGAGAAGTTAAACAAGTACCGTTCCCTCAGTGGGCATACTCTTACAACCCCCACGTTTGAAATTTAGTCATAATTTTCATAACAATACCGTGCTTAAATCACACCCGATTAGCGAAATTTAACCGGGAACGTTGGAGCTAGCGAGTATATTATGTAAATGAGAACCTTGGAGGGAATATACAGATTTCTTTTTCCGATTCGCGCGTTGCGAAAGCTGTTTATGGTAAAGGGTATGTGTACGATATTCTGCTCGGTTTCCATTTAGTTGTAAAAACAATGGCGTATCAGTCTTTGTGATCCTCTTGCTTTAGCTGCTTTCGGATTCGTTTCATGGAACGAGTATCATTGAAGCTGCGAACAGTGCAGAGTTTCGACATAATACTGGATATAGCAGAGAGTTGGAAAATTTTTTATGCATGTGGTAACGGCAGCGTAAAATCTCTTTGATTAGTGGGTCTCGCGAATATGTTTATGAAGCAAAAGGATTTCGTATAAACACCTGTTTAGTAGATTAAATAGCGAATTTTAGGTTTATTTAACTTTACCAAATTAATAATATAATAGGTCGAATAATTATATAGAAATTTCCATTCTAATAAAACAAAATACGAAATTTTATTACGCAATATCATCTCGGAAACAACGAGCAACCGGCAGCTTCATTTATAATTTACAGCAGATAAAGTTTTCGTTATAACATGACAGGTCAACTAGGACGATGTTAACATCTCGACGTTAAACCTCCTATCTTTATTTATTATGTTCTTTGCTTGCAACGTACTTAAAATTTTATGCATACTTCAACGTAAAAGATCATAAAAATCATGTTTCCGTTCCTTCAACACAGCCTTCTCTTAAAGTCCGCGAAGAGTTCATCTATTATAAGATGATGTTTTTCTGTTGAAACTAAATTTTTATAATAGGAGTCAGTTCAACCTAGTTTTTCTTCTATAACCTACACCATCTTTAATCGGGCACAAATTATATTATCTCATTAGTTTGGTGTAGTTCAATAACGCTACAACGCACTCTCTTGTAGAAGCAGTAGCGAGACGAGGTATTTCATCCACACTCTGTCGGTGGGTAAAGGCCAGTCTGGAAAATAGGGTGATCATATCTACAATAGATGAAGCCACCTTAACAGCAAGGCCTGGAAGAGGTTGCCCACAGTGAGGGGTACTGTCGCCTCTACTGTGGGCAAACCTAGTTGATGAGCTGCTAGAGAAACTGTCAGCTAAGGGCTTTTATTGCCTCGGATATGCAGACGACCTGGCAATCGTAGTGAAGGGGAAATTTGAAGTGATTTCTGAACGAATGCAAACAGCCCTAAGTATTGTGAACAATTGATACATTCGAGAAAGGCTGTCTATTAATGCCATGAAGACACAGATTGTTGCATTCACAAAAAAGAAAGACCTTAGGGAGTTTAAATCGGTAAGGCTAAGGGATATAGAAATCCCAACAGCCAAGGAAGCAAAATACTTGGGGGTTACCTTTGATCAAAAACTCACCTGGAATACATCCATGGCCCATTGGCAGATGCAGAAAATTGTGTGGAAAAAACTGGGGATTAAACCCAAAAATGACCTTATGGCTATACACAAGGGTGATCAGACCTATTATAACATACGGGTCAGTGGTGTGGTAGCCGAAGACCCAACAGGCCGGAGTAGCAAGGCTCCTATAGGAGCCTCGCTACTCCGCTTGTACACCATTTATAAATGGCAGCGCTTAACGCAACAAAGATCACATCAAAGCTGATATGGGACTGCGTATGCGCAGTAAATGAACTAGGGGCGCACAGCAAGGTGACCCTAGCTTGGGTACCGCGGCACGAAGGTATTAA
This sequence comes from Holotrichia oblita, assembly GCA_023690525.1. NCBI lineage: Eukaryota > Metazoa > Arthropoda > Insecta > Coleoptera > Scarabaeidae > Holotrichia > Holotrichia oblita. Next base: position 11,824,417 of record CM043021.1, read on the forward strand.
AGGAAAAGGAGAAGGCTGATGCCCTGGCCAAAGAAGGAACCTCTAGGCCACTCATTGGACCTATACCATCGTGTGGAACCACGAAAAGGGAGATAGCCAAAACCATGGAGAAATGGTCGGCAAGTAAATCCCTCGAATGGTGCAAAAGCTTCCAAGGACAGCGGCAGGCTAAAGAATTCATCAAAGAATACATGCCTAAATACACCGAGGACTTTCTGAACAAAGGCAGGAGAACGGTTAGGCTAGTTGTAGGCCTTTTAACAGGACATAACAGACTCAACAAGCATATGAGCAACCTTGGTCTGGCGGAAGACGCCAAGTGCAGAATCTGTCAGATAGATGAAGAGACCTCGCGGCACATCCTGTGCCAATGCAAGGGACTAGCCAGATTGAGGCTACCCACACGCGGCGAGCTACATGAAGACTAACCCGACAAGGCTGGAAAGCCTCATAAAAAAGGCTAAGCTAAACCAGGTGGTCTAGATAATAGGGAGCTACAATAGATCTATAGGTCGCAGTAGCAAGAGACCACATAGCTATCCCACGTAATTATCTATCTATCTATCTAGTTTGGTGTGCCAGAATCTATTTCTCTATAAGACGAAGTTTTAACAGAATCACATGTGGTTGGAATATAACTGATTTTTAACATATTTCCTCTTTATTACTATATGTGAATTAGGTATTATTGATCATCAATTGTTTATAACGGCTTTTTTATTAATTTAATTTAAAGTATTCAGCACTTCAGTAGAATTATAGGGGAACTAAATACGAAGCAGGCAAGAATATAAAAAAAGATTGCATCGATTGACAATAGGCAGTGTTTTGGGGCCTGTATTGCCTCGAAAATTCTTAATAAATAAATAAATAAGTGATTCATACAATCAATAAAAAATACTATTTACATAGATAGATAATAGATAGTTAGGAACAGCATTAAAATCTGTTCTTCTTCTCTACTTTTCAAGATTATCTTATTTTATACTATATCTAACCCATACTTGTTTTTCGTCAAACAAGAAAAAGGAAAAAGTAAAGTAAAGTAAAGTTGTCTAAATTTTGCAAAATTTCTAAAAGCTCCAATAAATATTCGAACATTTCGATAGGCTTTTTTCTTAAATAAAGATATGTGTCATGAAAAGAGTAGATTAGAGTCAGTCACAGTCCAGCTGTGCTTTTTTCGCAGTAACTACAAGTTCCAAAACAAAAAATGTCAGGGCAAGGCTAGAGCAAAGGCTTCATCAAATAGCAAATGGAGTTAGGATGAGCAAAAAGACATTGTTTGACACCGTCAGAGATGTAGAGTTAACTGGAAACGTATATTCGCCACCCCAGAAACGTATATATGAAAAAAAGTGCGATTAGGAGCATTAAATGTGTTCTATTAGTTTTCATAAAGATGTTATTCTATTTACTACTGGGCAGTCAATTATCAATCAGTCGATAAAAAACTAATTTTAAAGTTACCGCGGTTTTTGCAAATCACAAACTTGTTCTTCTCCATTCTTATTTGGAATCATCTGCTCCATTCTTATTTAGAATGGACTATTCATTCTTAAAGTTAAATTGTAATTGGTCTTAGTATCTTCGGAGACCTTAACCAAAATCAAGAAATTGAAACATTTTGAAAGTGTTTCTTAAAGTCCCAACAAGACGAAGAAACTCAAAATTAAATATTACATTTTTGTAGCAAGCAACAATAGTTCTATCTACATCAAAGCAAACAAAAGATCGAGAAATATAGAAGCAACTTCTTCTTTCAATAGTGCCTTTGGAAGAAGTTATTCTACATCAAATAGCAGCCATAATTTTTAGCTAAAATGCAAATCTTCCTCTAAGAGTTCATTTTTAAATTCAATCAATATCTATACTACAGTTACAAGACCAATAAATGTCTTTAGAATATATTTATTGCCTTTTATTTTGTATTTAAATGTTTAATTTTCAGTATTGTTTGTAAAACAATGCAAACATGCAACATTGGAATGTTTGGACAATCCCTAAATGGTACAAGTTTCAAATTATATTAGTTAACATATCCGTTACTACCATAAAAGAACTGAAGCTGGTTTTTGTGTACATAAATGAAGTGATAAAGATATTTCAGTTCCCCCTAGTGTTGAAATTATGAAAAAGAACTCTGTACTATTTGACAACTCTCAAATATTTTGACAGTTACAAATATAATAACACAAACAACTTGCCAATTGTTCCAAAGTTTTTTTGTTTGCGACACTCAATTTATGACAAAAGTAACTGATTTTACAATTTGACAACTATCAGAAGTACATCTTGACAGCACTGCTTCCGTACATGCTAGTACTTGTCGTTGTCGCTGTGTTCTGCAACGAGTAAAACAAGTAATCAATGAAATGTGTGATCTCTCAGACTTCGAAAGAATTAGTTTCATGAGCGACAGTATCCACCGTAATGACAGTATTAATAAAACGTGGCAAAACAAAGAATAGTGGGCGAAACCCAAAGTTAACTGACAGAAACTGACAAACATTAAAATTAAAAAGAATAAGCTAACACTCATGGAAGGGCTTCAATTGCCAAACTCTTTATAAAGGAAACCAACGCTAAGCTGCGAAAAAGGTGGTGCCATAATCATGACACTTGATGATTGGAAGAATGTGGTAAGGTCTAATAAATCATCGTTCACATTGATTCCTACAAACCCGACCGGTTTTATTTGAAAAACCCCAAAGCCTACGATCCGGACTGCCTCCTTCCTACAGTGAAGCATGAGAGCGGCTTCGTTATGATTTGGGCGGCTATTCAGCAGCTGGTCTTATCATTTATATCACTGAATATCTGGACACCCTCAATGATAAAGTTCTTATCATGACTAGTATATTGTTGCCAAACACTCCAATTCCAAGATAATAATATGCCCATACGCCCACCCAAAAAGATTCAGTCTTGGTTTGAAGAGCATCAAGATAACATTAAGCATCTTCCCTGGCTAGCGCAATCGCCTAACCTTATAATAATTGAATCATTATGGAGAACTTTAGAGGAGCCAGTGAGAAGCAGATTTCTAGCGCCAACATCATTGAAACAATTGACAGATTTTTTATCACATTCCAAATTTTCTTCTTCTTCTGTTTAAATCACAACCTGTTCCTCTCTATGGTGATAACTATGGTGTTTCAATTGAAGTGGATATCCTGCTGTCTTTCCATCCTTCTAACGGTTTTTCCAAAGCCCACCCTCCTTTCAATCTTTGGCCTCTTGCAATATTTTCCAATTTTTTAGTTCCATCTGCTCTTTGTACATGTTCGTTCCAAATGGAGGGTGGATCACAAATCTCATTGCCGGTCCCAAATCCGGATAAAAAAGCAGGGTTGATGGATTAGACTAGCAATCTATCCACTGCAAATCGAACCAGATGCTCACAGTACCACGCATAGCCTCAGAAGATATTCTAAATCGTGATAAATACAATAAACGACTGTCAGTAGCATATTGAGAACAACGTTTATCAAATCTAAAAGAATACTGGTTCTATAATTTGATAGCAATCAGAAGTGTTTTGACAGTTATTCCTGTTAAACCCATAGAGAAATGATGTTGGTCATGTAGAAATAAATAAATAATAAAGTAAGTTTAAAAAGGGATGACACCAGAAGTTTTTCTGCTCGTTCTGCTAGCAGTTTAGTCATCCTAAAGAAGCTGACAGCTTGAAGAGTTAGTTAAACGTCAAATATAACTTTTGTCACACTCAGTATAACCGGAAAAGAGTTTGTAAAACGATTCCAAATAACAGCATACACTTATATAATAATGATTATTCCATAAAAATAAGAAACAACACCCATAACCATAGTAGTGCATTAATTAAAACCATGCTTGCAAATACTAAATAAAATTTATTAATCATTAAATCTATTAGTTCATTTCTATGAAAAAGTAATTAAAAATATCGATTATGCAAAGCTAGACAAACTGCAGACCTTTATTACGGATTCATGCAACGTTTCATTTTATACTATCCATGTATAACTTGTTTCATAACGGATACCTTAGTGGTATTGCGACAATTGCCAACACGGACTTCGTAGTAAGCCATCCATGTGGACTATATTACATAGATTATTGCGGGAGTGTATATGATTTATATAACGCGAATTATGTAAACGCTTAAACGATTTCCAACCTCGTTATTTAGGTTGTATAACTGTCTCTAAAACTAGATATTCTTTTTAGAAAATATTTAAATCACTTCTGCCCTAATTAATTTTTAATTAAATCCTGTTTTAAAAATAATCAAATATGTATGAAATACACTTATTCAGTCACATATACCTACAATGTTATAATTCAATTTGGCTGTATCATGACACCTTTCATTCCCAGCACATCATCCGCTTCAACAATGACTCTTATACACCGTTCTCCCAATAATTAGTCTTCAGTTTCGCAGATGTTGTTTCTGAAAACAATTTCCCGGCTCATGACGTCGATCGTGCACCCTTGTTAAGACAGACACAACAATAACGCAGAATTTCTCATCAGCTTGCCTCCGTACAAGAAAGATGACACTCACACTATACGGAAACTTTTCCCCATTGTTTCCCGAGCGTGAATGGAAATACGCTTGTGAGAGACGATATTTAAGGTTTAACCCCCGTCGGACGAGGAAGACGAGGCCTGTTACGACTTCGACTAGAAAGACGCTCGAGACAGTTGAAGATCCCAAAACTTAAACGACGGAAATCCAATCGAGCAGAAACGACTATTGAAAGAATGAAGGAATTGTTTAGTTCGAATGCTGCGAGAAGGATTGATGGAATTAATTAATACGGAGATTGGGCGGAAAATAGCGACAATTTCTCCTGAATTAATATCTCTTTAATTTAATTTAAAACGGAAAAGTAGAGGATGTACCTTTTGCGATACAGTCTGTACAGTCTAAAAATATCTCTGGCTTTCTGACGATATTTTTTTTAGAATTTAGGAGGAAGTTCAAGAACAGCAAACTGATGTTGTCACGTGAGAATTTAAATGAAAGGCGTCGTACCCAAAATGTAATCAAAAGAATAGGATAATTTAATAGTAAGGTTTTATCATTTTTGGAACAATAATTATGTCATCATCTCATTTGAAACATTGCAGTTTGCAAAAGAACTTGAGCGTTTTAAATTTGGTGCTAAGTTTTGTAAGTGAAGAGGAAATTATATCAAAATATTTAAAACTTAACTATCAAAACTTTTCTGATACGTCATAGCATATTAGTCAAGTTCAGCAGTGTGAAATCGGTAGCTCAGAAGAGAGAACTATAATTGGAATAGTTTTTGACCGAATCTGAATTGGTGTAGTTTTTACAAGTTTCTGATGTCTAAAATAAAGGGTTGCCCATAATGTAGGGACACATTTTGAAGTCTAATAACTTTGCCTTTGAAAAACCTATAGGTAAGTTTTTGGTGTTGTTCGATAGAAACACTCAAAAAGTTTCTTTGTATTGCAAAAAAAATACAGGGTGTACCAAAGTATAAAAATTGTAATCAAAAGTCAAAAAATTACTAAGTAAAGTGACTTTCTGTATACTACTATTTTTTTGAAGTGTAACCATAGAGATTTATAACTGTCTAATAGACAATATCGTACTGACGTTTTCGAAAAATGAATAATCTCGCTCATCATCGCGCTTTTATTGTTGAAAATTTCTTGAAAAATAACGAGTCTATTGCCGTTACTCGGCGCCAGTTTCGCACAAGATTTAATTTGAATTCTCCGTGTAGAAACACAATTTTAAAATGGGTTGATCAATTTAGAACCACAGCATCATCTCTGAAGAAGAAACCTGCAGGTAGGCCTATTTCAGTTAAAACTCCTGCAAATATTGAAAGAGTTCAAGCTGCATTTTTAAGAAATCCAAAGCGATCTGCAAACAGACAATCTCAAACTCTAGCGCTCTCAAGAGCCAGCCTGCAAAGAATATTGCATAAAGATTTACGCTTAAAACCATATAAAGTTCAACTTGTGCAGGAGCTAATGGACACCGATTTTGCAGCTTAGAGCTTTTAGAAAACAATGCTGATTTGTCCGAAAATTTATTTATGTCTGATGAAGCACATTTTCATATGTGTGGCTATGTAAACAAACAAAACTCTCGTTACTGGTCTCAAGAAAATCCGAGAGAAATACACCAAACTCCTCTTCATAGTCATAAAGTTACTGTTTGGTGTGCAATGTCAGCACAGGGAATTGTGAGACCTTATTTTTTTGAGGATGAAAATGGAGAAAATACCACGGTAACTTCGGAACGTTATGTGAACATGTTGGAAACCTTTTTTAAGCAAGAGTTGCGGCGCTTTCCTGAAAACATGTGGTTTCAGCAGGACGGGCCACATGTCATACTGCCCGCGCATCCATGAATGTCCTGCGGCAAATGTTTCCAAGACGTCTGATTTCAAGGTTTGGTGATCTCCAGTGGCCCCCGAGGTCATGTGATTTAACACCCTGTGATTTTTGGTTATCGGGCTATTTAAAATCCAGGGTTTACATCATTAATCCGCAAAATATCGACGAATTAAAAGAAAATATTCGAACAGAAATTCTGAATATTTCTCCATTAATGTTGAATAATGCTATGCGAAATATGATGTCTAGAGTAGAAGAATGTTCAAGAAGAGAAGGTCATCATCTTTTAGACACAATTTTTAAAAATTAGGCTAGCTCTTGTTATTAAATTTATTGAATTCCATATTTTGATTGAAACGTTTTTATTACTTTTGATTACAATTTTTATACTTTGGTACACCCTGTACCAAAGGTACAGCAATACAAAGAATCTTTTTGAGTTTTTCTATCGAACAACACCAAAAACTTACCTATAGGCTTTTCAAATGCAAAGTTATTAGACTTCAAAATGTGTCTCTACATTATGGGCCACCCTATAGAACGGGATTTACTGGACCACATTAAAAACACTACAGAATAACTAAGAATTACACTACCAGTAAAGTTAAACAGAGCTTCTTCTTTCTCAAATTCTTCCTCCTTCTTCAAGGTTATCTTGTACACCCGAAATTGTAAGAATAAGTGAGTTTATTTATGTAAGTCAGCTTTTGGACACGATCAAGTTTGGTTAGCATGTAAAAGATGATTTACTTTGTAATACACGACAATATAATAACTTCAGTCCAATCCAGGTGGAAACCAATGGGTGACATACGACGGACCAAACACTTCATCAGAAAGTATCTGGTCATTAGTTGGTTCTATACCAGTACTCAAGAATACGGCCTTTATTGGGGAGGAAGTCCAAGTACAGCAAACTGATGTTGTCACGTGAGAATTTAAATAAAAGGCTAGGTACCCAAAATGGAGTCAAAATAGTGGGACAATCAAGTGGTAAGGTTTTCATAGAAAAATAGATGTCAGAATAACAAGGAAAAATTAAAGTGAACTTGCGATTTTTGTCTTTATGACTTTATTCTTTTGAATGGTCCAAGTGGGAGCAAGTGGGTGATATACAACGGCATAAAAGGTAATTCCTTTTTCTTTATGGTTCACCATCATAATCTGCGTCACAATATTTTTTTTGGATAGATTTGCAATGAGGCAACATCATTAAAAGTATTCTATTTTCTTTTGCAAAATTTAAGGCGGCAATATTTAGCTGACTCCCATGGTTGATTGTCAAGTATGATCGTGTTTGGATGGATCCTTAGATGATCTCTCCTATTGTGCAAATGCTGGAAAACTTGTAAAAATTTTGATATTTTTAATAAAATTTTTGACAGGTGGATAATACAGGTGTTCAATGAATTAGAAACTTCTAGGAAAGTACTTTAAAACTTACTTTCGTTGTGAATATCTTCTATTCCCGGAAATGTCGGTAAACATACTTTATTGTTTATAAATACCACTTTTCATCGTAATAGTTCCTTTTACTACCCTTCGCTAGCAGGTAGAAATACGAACATCGCAATATCGTCTCAGATACTGTCAATTGCGTTGTCGAGAACAATTACTAATAAGTGTTTTTTTGCGAAATTAGTGTAAATAAATTATAAAGACATTATTGCTTCATTACTGATTGAAAACAAACTAACCCAGCGGGAAATAGCGAAAAATGTGAAAGTTTCATTTGCTATTGTGTCGCGAATTTCGAAACGGCTAACATAGAACTTACCACCTACCACATCAAATAGAAGGAACTGTCGCAAAAGGAGAATACCCACTTCTCGAATGCAGAGAAAAATAATATCGACGGTTTTACTAAACCGTAGGGTACCGGCACGAACGATACTTCGGAACCTGCATAAAAATATCACACATGACACTGCGTCGTAGACTCTGCGAAGGCGGCTTAAAATGTAGACGTCCGGTTAAGAAGCCCAAACTAACTGCATGCACTGATGAAGAAAGCGAGATTGCAATGGGCTAAACAGTATCAGAATTATACTGTGGATGACTGGAAAAGTGTTAGTATTTTCTTTTGTTGTTACAAAAGTTATTTTCGGTAAACAGTGTGATGTTTGGTTACTTCTGATTTTTGTGTTCTGGAACCATGAACCAAACTCAATATTTGAAGATGCTGAGGGATGTTTTTACCATGCCATATTTGCAGGTATATGTACAGAAGACAAGTCGTACACATTTATGCACGACGGTGCTCCATGCCATACAGCCAAAACTGTAAAAAAGTTGTTAGAAGAGCAAGGTACGGCATTGCTTCCTTGGTGTGGGAACTGCCGGATTTAAACCCAATAGAAAACTGTTGGGCTGTATTAAAATCGAAAATAAAACACTTCATAATCCAAATATAAATGTATTGAAACAGAGAATTGAAGAAATTTGGGAAAATGATCCATTTATTAAGGATGCGATTAAAACCTGTATAAATAGTATGCCACAAAGAATTAGAGAAGTACTGAAAGTCAGAGGTGGTAGTACCAAATATTGATTTACACTACTTGTATTTTCAATTTACTACTTGTTTTGTATAGAATAAAATACATAATATACGTACAAGGAGTTTTATTGCAATATTTTGTGAAAACCATAAGAGTTTCTAATTCATTAAACACCTACTGTATTACTTCGTATAAATTTCATTTCTGTCTTTACTATCATCGTTTGGCAGCATCCTGCCGTTGGGAAACGTGCTAACGATGCTAAAAAATTTAAATGCCCTTGTTTTTGGTGACTATAATTCGCAATTCTAAATTTATTGTCAACCAAGCTACCAAAAATATTAATAAACAATCATGTCAATATAAGTTACAACAATTTATTGCAATAGTTACAGTTTTCTTCCTTGGTAATTTTAAATTATGTTCTCACGCATTTAGCTGATGAAATGATTGTTGTTATCTGTATTATAATAGAGCAACGAAGATAGTAATAGTGGAATCTTCTGCAAAGGCACTATTAAAATTAATTCCCGATTTAGTACCTAATATAAATGTAGTGCAATTTATCTCAAGAATATAAAAAAATCCTTCTGATTCTACTACATGCATCAATTAAATTTATGTAAAACATTGTTGACAAATTGAATGAGAATTCTTGTCAAATAATTATTTTGTTCAGATTTGCTTAAAGTAAAAAATCATGCTTCGACCATCCTGACATCATTTGAAAAACTATTACACAATTAGTTATAAATCATCTGCGAAGGAGATACAGAAGTAATAACTTTTAGACATTTTCCGACAACTAATTGAACACTCACCCAACTAATTTCGCACACCTTTCAAAACTCAATTATTTTAATAACAAAAAATATCGATTTATTGTCGTTTCAAACCAGGATTTCTAATCCTCTCTGGATATCCACATATTTTTAATTTTAAACAGTTTCTTGCACATAAAACTCTTCCAATCTTATGCAGTAAACTAACTTTTAATTTTTCCAATTAGCATAAATTTAATAATTTGTGTTTGTGTTCACGTAAGCCTATTATTACAGATGTCACACTAATTAAGTTTACACCTTCTTTTTCGATAATATCACAATAATGAGTACTAAACAATCTGGCATATATGATTGTAAGACATGCATGTTAATTTTTTTTAACGCAGCCCCTAAGGAGGTCGCCATATACATATACTTCGGGAGCCACTAGTATACGATATCTTGACACCTGTATAACGATGAGCTCGTTATGATATGCTAAGGGTTCGTTGTAGAATTCTCGAGCAACATGATCACACTTATATGCATAACAAATTAGCGAAATTAACACTAACAACATTCGCCTCCGTGTTGAACAATCTCAGGCCGTGTTCGGCAATTCATTTAAAATATCGAGCGTTGTTATGGAAGGGTGACGGCTAGATGAGGAAACAGGCACAAATGGTAATAATTTGGCGTTTTAGGTATGTAAATTGTACGGAGTTCTGGTTGAATAAATCATTTTTTTAACGTTTTATTTTAATATTTAATATCTTTTTTCATCTGTTATAATATATGCAACATATCTAAATAAAACAGTTGAATAGTAGTACTAGTACTTAAATGTAATAATAGATTAAAGGACAAAAAAATATACATTGATATCGACTTAATGCTAGAGGAACAACAGACTCACAAAAAGGTACAACAAGGATAGCTACGAAAAAAAATGTGGCAAAAGAAGTAAAATGAGGATATATGAAACTAATAGTATGTAGGAATGAAATGGTATGGAATGAGAAAAGGGATAACTTTAAAATAAAGATAACAAAAATTGAGCAGTGGAGATAAGAAAACAATATGCCAATGAAGGAAACTAGATACCTACTGAGATGAAACTGACAGAAAGAATAAAAGCAAAAATGCTAAAGGGCAAGATAAGAAGTTAAATAAAGCAACAGAAGAAGCATGGACGATAAAGAGTATCATGAAATGGTGAAAAATATATGGGAGAGACTTAAATGGATAAGATCAAGTAGAGAAGAAGATGGAAAGAATGTAATAGGGAAGAAGATTTACCCAAACCGCCAAAAGTAGAAATTAAAAATTTGGAAACGAGGATGATTTTATTTTATCGGCATCGTTTAGAAAAGGATTTTTCGAAATTTCACCTCGGAGAGGGTGACAAAGTTGTTTACTGTTGCATTAATGGATTCTTAAGCAACTTCAAATCACTTATAATTGACTCAAATTCATATCTAGATATCTCTATCCGCTCTAAACTTGACCTAACTATGACCAAGCCATAATAAAATTACGTTAGTTTATTAGTGTTTATGTGTGGCTAGGTGATATTGGTTAAGATGTTAAGATGTCAATGCCCTTCTTAGAATAAATACAAACCAAAAAGGAAGACCGACATATAGAAATATACCACCAATGAAAAAGAAGGCATGGACAAAAGCTTTGCGTGAAGTGCGATTGGATGGAATAGGATACTACCCCGAAAAGCAAGAATTAAAAAATCCTTCTAGATGTCATTATCAAAACTGCGTAAAACGTACTCGATATACGTGCAAGAAATGTAAGGAACCAGTGTGCCCTGAGTATCTTGAGTCTTTTCATCAATGAACTTTGGCAACATGCGTGGACAGATATTTCTTCTTATTTGTTCCGTTCACTGGTATTTTTCAGTTTCAATAATTTTTCAGATCAATAAAAGTTGAATAACATTTATGACCTGCTTTTTTACGTCTTGCGAAAAAACCCATCCCTGAAGAGGTTAAGAAGGATGATACTTTTTCCTCGAAGTGTGATCCTAAAATGGAACGAGTTTTTACCGATGATACTAATGTACCTCCTCAAATATTCAAAATGCCCACCATCATTCAAATATCGCTAGATATGTTCATAGGTAGTTAAAGTAGTTAGGCCGCGAATGGAATTTCAAATTCTGTCTTGCATATCTTACCATGTCGTAGGGCTCGTTTGAAAGATAAGATCTTTTACTCGTCCTCACAAATAAAAATAAACAAGTCAAGTCGTGTGACATCGTTAGCCAAGGGAAAAGGCTTCTCCTTTGTTTATCCATCGGTTTGCCTGGTTTGAAACAGCACATTTTCCTATAGAATAGGTAACTCATTATAAAGGAACTTCAACAGTTAATGTTAAGAATGAAACACCTTAGTTTTAGATTTCAAAGCTCCCCATCCAGTTTAAGAGCTTTAATAAACTGCAAGAAAGATGCCGAAAGATGGTTGCAAAGCAGGTATTTCCTTTTCGTCCATGACATCTTTACCGAGATAATTAGCTTCGGTTTCCGTGATGGCAGTGCAGTAAGATGTCAGGTGTTCCGGATTTTCATCCTCCACCCCGCAAAACCTGCAGTCGCTATTCTGTTTTAGACCTATCCTTGTCATGTGTTCCCCAAGGTGGCAATACCCTCTAAGAAAACCTGCAAGGATACGTAGTCTATTTCTGCTTAATTCTAGCAAAGTTCTTGCTCTGTGCTTATTGTAGTTTCCAAGGAATATCTTGGAATGTCTCAGAGCGATTCTTCCAGAGGGATGCTTTCAGCCTCTCTTCTCTATCTTTAAGTTCTGTTTAATTAGCTTCTTCGTTGGCTCTGATTCCAGTATCTCGTGTTAGCCAGCATAATGCAACTCTATTTTCCTTGGCTAGGTTGTTTAGATATTGTTTGGTTGTTTGTTAAGATATTCATAGACTAATTTCGAGCTGATGGTGTTAGAATTCACCGCCTTTATGGCTGTTTGACTATCTGAGAAAATTGCAGTTCTCTGCTTCCGATAGTTCCTGTCCAGGTTCAGTTGAGCACATCTTCTAATGGAGTTGATCTTCGCTTGGAAGACACTGGGGTATATTTCTGTTGGCTCGGAGTATTTGGTTCCTGGCCCAAATATCCCTGCACCTGCTCCTTTGTCGGTTTTAGAACCGTCCACACACCATTTGATGGTATTTTCTTTTAAGGAATACGTGGAATGTTCTCCTGCCTATTATCTCTTATTGCTTAAAATTACCTTTATTTGGGCATGTTCTCATGGCTATGCATACACATGCTAGCCGTTGCCGCTTGTCAAGGGTATTCCTGGTTGTGACTTTTGTGACCTTCTGGAACCAGTACGTTACCACCACACAGAGTAAAATAAGGATATATGAAACATATATAATAATATTTGATTCCTGCCCAAATATCCCTGCACCTGCCTTTGTCTTTTAGAACCTTCCACATACCATTTGATGTTAATTTCTTTTAGGGAATACGTGGAATGTTCTCCTGCCTATTATCTTTTATTGCTTAGCTTCGCAAGCTAAGCAATACAGCTTTCGAAGCTGTATTTCTTGACCATATAAGGGGGTGAAGTCAAAAATTACCTTTAGGGCCGCTGTTGGGCATGTTCTCATGGCTCCGGTGACGCATACACATGCTAGTCGTTGCAGCTTGTCAAGGGTATTCCTGATTGTGACTTTTGTGACCTTCTGGAACCAGTACGTTACCACCACACAGAGTAAAATAAGGATATATGAAACATATATAATAATATTTGATTCCTGGCCCAAATATCCCTGCACCTGCTCCTTTGTCGGTTTTAGAACCGTCCACATACCATTTGATGTTAATTTCTTTTAGGGAATACGTGGAATGTTCTCCTGCCTATTATCTCTTATTGCTTAGCTTCGTAAGCTAAGCAATACAGCTTTCGAAGCTGTATTTTTTGACCATATAAGGGGGTGAGGTCTAAAATTACCTTTAGGGCAGCTGTTGGGCATGTTCTCATGGCTCTGGTGATGCATGCACATGCTAGCCGTTTCCGCTTATCAAAGGTATTCCTGGTTGTGACTTTTGTGACCTTCTGGAACCAGTACGTTACCACCACAGAGAGTAAAATAAGGATATATGAAACATTAAGACCAGTAATGATACATGCTTAACTAGTACAGGAAATAGAAGAGAATAAAATTGCTTGGCCATGTATAGAGGGGAATAAAATCTAATATAAAAACAAAGCTAACATGGAAACTTAGAGGCGTAAGAATAGGAGAACGAGCGAGGTGAAAGTGGATGGAATTATATATATATGTATCTATAATGTATTGGTTTTTAATAAAGTAAAGAAAAAAAAACACATAACACGACTATTTTATTTAATTGGATATATATTTGCTTTAGAGCAAAGTTCGTAGGATTAAGATTACTGCGTGTAAAAATACATTTAATCCTGTAGCAAAAAGGTTTCATCGTTTCTATTTGTAATACGCCTTAAGTATATTGTGTTCATCCTTGAACTTCATTAGTTGTAGAGGTTAATTTTATCTTTAATTAACTTACTCTAGACATAATACGTAGCTTCTAATTCATCAACATAATTAGTTTAGTTCTTTGATCTTAACTATTCTACAATTTCTACAATTCTTATTCTACAATTTTTATTGCATTCGTCGACAATATTTTTGAACGGAATTATAGATTTTTTGGGGTTATCTATTTCCTATTACACGACTTCTATCCGCCCAAAGCTAAAACCTACTTAAAGCCGCCTACTATTGACATTGGGATTCGATCTCAGACTATGATAGAAACTATGAAGGGGAATTCAGGAGAGAAATCATTTCGTATTAGTGCGAGATGAAAGCTAAGTTCTATAGAGGAGAGAAATAGGTATAATATTCATTTAGTTTCGTAAAAAGCGGAATTGGAAACGTGAATAGTGAATAGCAGAATTTTGATTAATTTATTAGAAATGTCACAACGAAGATTTAATTGAAATAAATGTTTGATACAAAAATTTCATAAAATGTATCATATTGCTTTAATATTCTTTATTTCAGTAGACTTCATTCTATCGTTTCCAATAAGAATGTAAGCTTGTCGAACATCATTTGCAATTCTGAAACTTTAATACTGTACTCGTTTCACTCAGAGATTGATGTAACTCCTGCACTGAGGACACGGTTACTTTGTGACCTACTTGCAATAGTTTCAAACAGCATTTGCGTATATACGAGGGGTTACTTCAATTTAATGTTGTAATATAATTATACATGTTCTGTTGAAAATTATATTAATTTTTCATTTCGAAAAATTTCGAGAAATGATCGTGTTTGCAAAAAAAAACGGTACTGATTCTAGCTTATTTTCATTAAAATGCACTGTATAGCACAGATTCAAGCAGCAAGACAAAAAAATTTCCTTGGACATCATTTATCTCCCGTCGCGAGCGCAAAACAACGAAAAGAAAAAGGGACAGATGAAATTAAGAAATAAGGTAAATCCAACGTTCTACATGTGGAAGACAACGATCAATTTTCCCTCAACGACGTAATCTTTTAACTAAATTAGATTGTAGGTATCCAATCTCCGTATCTGTTCCTACTCTAATTAAGACGCAACTCCGTGATAGTAAGAGTTAGATATCTTCCTTCATTAATCTAGAAGTAAATCGATATTTTTTGTTATTAAAATGATTGAGTTTTGATAGACGTGTGAGATTAGTTGGGTTACTGTTCAATTAGTTGTCGCAAAATGTCTAAAAGTTGTTACTTCTGTATCTCCTGTGGAGGTGACTCATTGTGTAATAGTTTTTCAAGGGATGTCAGGATGATCGAAGCACAATTTTTAACTTTAAGCAAATTTGAACAAAATAATTATTTGACAAGAATACTTTTGATGATTTTGCCTCACTGCAAATCTATCTAAAAAACATATTGTGATGCAGCTTATGATGGTAAACCATAAAGAAAAACAAATTTTATGCCTTTCTATATCACCCAGTTGCTTCCACCTGGGCAATTCGAAAGAATAAAGTTATGTAAACAAAAGTCGCAAGTTCACTTTCATTTTTCCCTTGTTATTCTGACATCTATTGTCCTATGAAAACGTATTCTCTAGTACTGGTATAGAACCATTCAATGACCAGATACTTCCTGATGAAGTTTTGGTCCGTTGTATGTCACCCATTGGTTTCGACCTGGACAACCAGAAGCTGGACTGGACTGAAGTTATTATATTGTCGTGTATTACAAACTAAATCATCTTTTACATGGTAAACAAACTTGATCGTGTCCACAAGCTGGCTTAGATAAGGAAACTCACTTATTTCAACAAATTTGTGTGTTCAAGAAAATTTTGAAGCAGAAGCAAGAATTTGAAAGGATAAGATTATAAAAACAAAGAAGAAGCTCTGTTTAACTTTACTGATAGTGAAATTCTTAGTTATCCTGTAGTGTTTTTAATGTTGCCCAGACGTCAGAAATTTGTAAAAACCACACCAATTCAGATTCGGTCAAAAACTATTCCAATTATAGTTTGCATATTATGAAGCAAAAACATTGAAAGCTAATTGAATGAAAATAGTATCACTAGTACAATTTCAGAGACTCATTTAGTAAATCAATAAGTCTTTACCTACATTTATCAAAATTTCATTCATGTCACTAAAATAGTTCGTTAAAAAAACTATTAGTTTGTCTTCTGAGCCCCTGATTTCACACTGCTGAACTTGACTAATATGCTATGACATATCAGAAAAATTTTGATAGTTAAGTTTTAAATATTTTGATATAATTTTTCTCTTCACTTACAAAATTTGACACCAAATTCAAAACGCTCAATGTTTCAAATGAGATGATGACATAATTGTTTCAAAAATTATAAAAGTCTTCAATCACCAGTTAACAAAAATGCTATGTATAAACAAACAACGTAAAACGTAAAAGCATATCGTCACTACTCACACCTGCATTCATTCATAATTCTTTCGCAACAATATTACCCTTACCTTAATCACACTGAGTAGGCGACGGTTTGACTTGGCTCTTTTGTTTGATTGGCTGTTGGCTTCGATTTGACAGGTTACACGGATGACCGGATCTTAGCCCGCATCTATCTTTTTAGGCCATGTACTATGTATATATATACTATATATACAGGTAGGTACGTATTTTGTTAAACGCTCAGAACACCAACAGGTTTACTCCGATACTGGCAGGAAGCTTTGATGTTCGTCTGAACAACACGTCGGATCATAGAGTGCGCCCTCAATACTTCTGCGCGACAAGATAACACGCTGGAAACAAAAATCGATAGTAAAGCGAGATATACAATGGGGGTGGAAAGTATTAGTACGCCCAAGAATTTGCTAAGACGTAGATAACCAGAAATGTTTATATAGATTAATTTTATTTTTTATTTTTCTATCTTGGACAATTTGTTTATATGTATGATCTGTCTATATGATCAATTTGTTTATTGCAATGAGCAAGTTGGTCTTCAGGTATGAATTCGTTAGAATATGCTTTAGATATGATGCAAAGCAGAGTTACACCACATTCATAATCCGAGATATTTTCATTAGAGTGCTTTAAAGAGAGGAAGGCAGCAATATTTCAAAAAAACTTTGACCAATTCATTTCAAGCATGTCTAACATATTATTGTTAAGTAGGTAGGTTTGGTAGTTAGAAAACCAATTGAAGGGATCATTGCAAACGCTGGCGAAATCACATTGTTCCCGGTATTGAGATGTACATCGCCATCTATGTTAGAGTGCACAATATTTCTTAAACTAGATCTTCAATGAGGTGTCACTCCAGTGCAAGAAGTTTCTAACTTACTGAGATTGTTTTCAAATCGATTATTCCTCGCTAGAAAGCTTTCCTGTCAATTCAAGACATTTTTAAATGTTGTTTACAATGGAAAGTGCGTTTTTAAGAGAGAGATTTAATCTTATCTCGGGAAAGGTACCTGTAATGTTTTCACAAAATTTGTAGTCGATATTACCAAGACCAAAATAGAATCTGCTTAAGAAGCTTTCAAATCGAGCTATCAAAGACTCAGAGATATTTTAGTGATGAAGCCAAAAAATTGGTATGTTTCAATTCATAACCTAAAAACTCAAAAAGCAACAATGCCTTAAAAGGACCTCAAGACGTCATTACTTGTTTATCTGATTCCAGAATAAACAATGAAGAATTCCACCAGCACCGACTTAAGATATTTTCTAACAATCGGTTCAGCCAAAGTTGTAATCAAGTTGAAGTGTGGCAAGATATTCAAAAATGTTGTTTGATAGAGACTTTACTGCAATTGGAAGAAACAGACATCTAGTGAAGGGGGTTGGTAATGCCGACGCAGATGTAAAAACCCATTACTGTTAGGTATATTGCCCATAGTCTCCTAGTAAATGGATAGTTCGACCCAGGTGACAGATTTATCAAAATGCAAATTTTCAAAAATTGTCTGGAATGGTACGCAAACACTTCCATGCCAGAAAATGTTTCAAATTGGAAACTTTGTCAAAGAATGACGATAAGCTGCGCAGAAATGGAATTAATAGAATAAATAGAATGTTGAATTTTATAAAGCACCATTTATTAATGCCAGAAATGTCATCAACGCCAAACAAGAAAACGAATGGTACCGATCTCGTGATAAGTTCCCATCATCAGGCCATTATAAAATATCCAATAAGAAAGAGCCTTTTTAAGCGTAATCGCACTGAAATTTTGCGTCCAAAGCTGGATATAGCATTACACACCCATACAATAATGTTGACATGAAAAAAGTTTGTCCAATCACCATAAAGTACAGGCTTACATATCAATCAACAATTGCATTGGCATTTAACTTACTTATTTTCAAACATAAAAAGTTACCTTAGCGGTCAAAGATTTTCCTTAATACTGGTTGGAGAGATAATTATTTTGATAGGTCTGACTCGTCGTATCATAATGATGGGATTAAACTGCTTTAGTATTGTGAGTGTATTGGGAATTAAGATTTACCCCTGGTGACGCCACGATCGTTTACCAAGATGGGGACAAAGTTTTGTAGACTTTTTTCTCTAATGGGATGCCCCCATACTTTGTTCTACAATCTGATTAGCGATGGAATTTGTGCCTAAATAATATTAATGTCTGGAAATTGAAATTTTTACCAATCACAGCAGAGTACTCTTTACCAACTCTCAACTGTTGGCTTCCCTTAAATGCATCTATTGTTTCGATACATAAATCAAATTAGATTAATTGAACTGTTAGTTGAATGCTTGTAGCCATATTTAGAAATAAAAATAGATACTGAATCAATAATAAATACCCAACCGAAACGAATTCCACAGGGACTTGCGTTTCGCTAACTTTCTTTAGGTAGCACACTTATTAACCAGACACATATAAGTAGGGATATATAAATACGTAAAAGTTTATTTTTTGACATCGTAAATTTATGACGATACATCTAAATGCACTCAGAAACCCCTTGTCTGTTTACGACATCTAACTCTTAACTAATATTATTCTAGACGACGATAAAATTATAATATAACCAACCCTAGCTGTAAGGTGTACCGAGTACCTAATTTTGTATTCACTTTAAGCTGTTCTTCTTGCTCTTTGTGCCTCAATTTCCTCTATCTGCGTCCGTAAAAAAATATTTATTTCGAAAAAGGGATCTTAATATTCAAGTGGGGTATAATTTCGTGAACAAAACGAAACAGATACTAAAATAAATTCAGCGTCCGAAAGTGTACTAAAACGTGGAGGAAATGCTATAAGCGTCCATTTACCGTTTTAAGAGTACAATTTGCCGTTTCGCAATGTAATATAGGAGAGTATTTTTGCGTAAACTACTTACGTTAACTTGAATTTTGACAATGTCGATGACATTCACAACCACAACTGTCATCGTGTCATTTTTGATTGTGCAAACGATTGGTTATAACGCGGTATTTCACGTCAAGTCCCACAATGAACATTATGATCGTTGCTTTAGCCACTACCACATAATGACATTTATTATTGGCATTTTCTTGTAACCAAAGTTTATAACCTCAAATTAAATGTCAAGGAATAAATGCCATTATGTGAAAGTGGCTAAAGTAACAGTCCATTCACATAGCCTACTCTAATTACGATTTTTTTCGATGTGTCTATATTATTATTATGAGCATTATTTCCGTTAATAGTAATTGCTACAACAATATCAATAAAGCCTTTTATTACAAAACTTAGCTACTTTATAATATTTCTAATTAATTAGTTAGTTAGTTAATTAAAAATCTTATAAAGTGGCAAACTTTTTAATAAAAAGTTTTATTGCTGTAGCAATTTGTATTAATGGTAATGATGTTATTTGTTCATTGAAGGTCATAAACTATAAAAAAATATAAAAGAGCAAAACAAAAGTAGAAGACAGTTTTAACTTCTTACGTCTTAACGATGGTCTTAACGTCTTTGCAGAGACACCACAGCATTTTCAGAAAGTGACTGTTTGCTGCAGTAGTCGAAATGGCAGCGTTAACCATCAGGAGTAAGAGGTGTTAACTTGAATTGTTTGTTATATCGGGAGAGCGAGACCGTTTGAGTGCATTTGGCAGCTCTGGTTTATGAATATACCTAACCTGCCACCAAATATCCAACATAGCATATATGACATTCGCAACAACTATGAAGTTAGCTTATCTAAGTCAGGTATGCCAAATGCGTTCAAACAATCTCGCTCTCCCTGTAGATTCGCTAATGCCTGTACTATAGAATAATCATAGTACTTACTACGTAGCACGTCAACTAAAACATAACACATGGTGTTATGTTTTAGTAGCAATGGATGATCAACTTGTGCTAAAGAGAAATAAGATTTTGGATTCAATTTGATGTTAATGACAGATATCAATTTGACATCTATCATTAATTCTGTCATCGTCATAACGGATCGGTAATAGCCGCAATGGACTATCATTGTGACAGGACGGTAGGTGCCGGGGTTCAATTCTCTGGAGGGACGGTGACATTTTTTCAGAGAATTGGTAATCCGGATCGACTTACCATTCACTGTTGAGAGCAAAGTGGTTAACAGCGCGGCATTATAAAATGCGGTATCATGCTGTCACAAAGCCATTATTAATAGAATTTACACACACAAAACGGAGTCACTCACCATTGCAACTAACCATCCACCACAGATAAGAAACTTTACTTTTATCACATGTTAGGACCTAAAGCTTCTTTCTCCATCGGTTATTTCATGCGAAACTCATTTATATAAAGGCCATATTTATAGTTTGTGCTTGAGGTTGGGTTGTGTTGAAGCTTGAGCACGCGATTTTGACATATTCTAATGACATTTATGTCAAAATCGCGTGTTGAAGCATCGACACCTCACGCAGGCCTGTATGGTGCCAATGAAGCGAATTGGTCGGAATAAAGGTCACTATTAAATCAACGAACACTCAATTACTTCTAGTTTGAGTGGTTCTGCCAATTTATGCATCACAATTAAAAATTTTGAAGAATAAGGATGTCAACGGTAGATTTGGCGAATGTGTTTCTGATCTAAATGCTTTAGTTATTCCAATTTTGCAAATAGAATCAAATTCTAGAATTAATTCTAAGTCTATCTTTGAATCATCTCTTCAAAAATATTATATTTACATAAAAATAGTTTTATTCTTACTTAATATGAAACATGTATACAAGATGAACCAAATAAAGTGCACACAATTAATATCTTTGGTTCAATTAATGAAACAGTAGTATGGACATCAATTCAGCAAATGACCACGCTTGCAGTCTCACCAATGTAATAGAAGATCACAACCAAAATGTTTTAGGGAAGCTTAAATACCGACAAACCAGTAAACAACAGACAATATATCCAATCATTTATCTAAAAAGGCTGAAAAATTTCATAAACTCTCTACATGACAAAACCAAAATTAATAAATAGACTTGCTAAAGAAAGAATTTCTTTAAGATTGAATCATGGATGGCCATTTTTTATGGCCGCTAACAACACATTTTGAACTACATCAAGCAGGTGAAAGACTTTTTCCTTCGGTAGCAAAAGTGATTAAGACTAACCACTCATATCGTTTTCATTTAACAATTGATTCATATCAATGGAAAACGTAATAGATTAAACACAAGCTTCCTAAAGAGTGCACATGTGCCACCTGGCACCTCTCTATCGACGCTGATGATTATAAAGGTGTAAGAGTCATTTTTTGGCACTTGAGCTATAGAACAATCTTTTACCCACTCATTTCATTGATCTTAACATTAAGTGTTTTTGGTGATATTGTTTGGCCACTACGGAGTTATAATTTCACGTCCTTGAACTTTTTCCTAGACTGTCTGTAGACATCGATGTTGTATTAATAAACCAGAAGCGATTAATGTAATCGAGAATAATAAATGGCAATAGATGGAGCTACTTATTAAATTGGACTTCAAAAATTGATAGAACAATGAAACAATTTAAAAATATTGTTCCTGAATCGAATAATTTTGCTACGTTGCCATAAATGCAAAGAACTTATCTACAGAGGGCTGTAACACTCTCTGAAGAAGATGCTTTGTCTTAGGCTGCCAACCCCTCGCTCACTTCTATCATCAGTTTCACCTCGTCCAGAAGTGAATCCCATGAAGGTGTTCTTTGAGTTTATGAAAGATGTACATGGAAGTCACTAGCGGCCAAATCTGGAGATTAGAGCGGTTGTTGGAAAATTTCGAAGCCTGCATTCTAAATTGCAGCCATTGAAACACAGCTCCTGTATTGCAGGACCGTTGTCCTTTTTTCGATAAAATGACGCAGTTTTAAAATTAAATATTGCCCATTTATATCCCAAAAAAACTGTGGCCATAATCTTCCTTGCAGATGCTTTTGCAGGAAACTTTCGAGGGGGTGGTGAACCCTTGTGTTTGTGTGCCCATGATTTGATTTTGATTCCAGTTGATAATGGTGAACCCAGGTTTCATCCACAGTAACAAATCTTGCTAGGAAGTGTTAAGGACCTCGTTTGATGATAGCCAAATTCGTCTATAAAGTGACCTGTCGATCTGGCGTCAACATTTTCGGTATCCATCATGCAGCCACCTTTTTAAGACCTAATTTAATTTATGTATAATGATTTCTATGATACCTATTGAAAAGCTACAACTCTGAGTTATGAATTTCATGGTGATTCGTCTATCTTTCAGGACCATGTCATGGAACAGATCAATGTTTTCGTTGCAAACAGTTTATGTATTAAAAAAAAACTACACGAAGACATTTTCACAAACATTCTTTTATTAATAAACATAATCACGTAATAATACAACCTTCTATAAAGAATTATAATAGATATATTAATTACCATAAACACTTCCATTCCAATATTTACACAGTTCAGATATCTAATAGCATGCCTAAAATACCAGTTAAAAGGGCTCTGTACAAATTCTACATTCTCTATTATTTTACTACATATTGCATACTACACATTTCTTCCTACATATACTATTAAATTTTATATTTATTGTTTAATTTGATTTTTGTATCTTAATATACAGGTATAGGTAATAAACTGCTCAATCGTGTATTAAATTATTGTAGATCTGACTTAGACATTTTCTATAGAATATTGTCAATTAGTTATAATAAAGAACAAAAATCATTTTGTTCACTATTGTACATTGCAAAAGATAAAACTAATTGCGTTTCGTTTTAAAGTTAAGTTCTTTGATTTTAATAAAATAAATATTTTAAAGTAATAATAAGAGGTAAACATCACTTTTCTTTTTTCTCTGTGTCCATACCGTTCGTATATGTTATTCCTTGACCGCAACCCATTGCATCCATTCCAAAGAATACTTGGTTACCCTGAAATTGATACGATGATAATTAAATAAGTTATCAGAACAATCATCAATGTACCACTTACTTTTTCCAGATAAGCCTTAACGTAAAAGTTCCCGAAGAGGACAATAAAGGACATCATGTATATGATCAAAGTGTAATGCATCCATAACGGAAATTCGCAACCGGTCCTAATACCATTCGCTCCTAATATCAGCGCACACGTAAATTGGATCTGTAAAGACAAATAATTTAATTTTCAAATATTATCTTAACTAAATTAATTTTATATCGTTATTAATTCTAAACTAAAAAGAAAATGTTGAATCAGCGCAGCACGCTCATTACTTGCCTAAAGGTTTAACGTACGATAATATCGCGTATACAACATTCAGTTAGAGTTAACAAGCGAAGTGAATCGAGGGAGAAAATTAAGTAGAGATTGACCGTAGGACATGTTTTATTGTCCTTTTTATGTATCATAGAGTTAATTGGATGATTTTAATTAAAAAATGTTTTCCAACTTATGTTCTTTCTCTCGAGTTTCTTTTTTTTTCTCCTCTTACTTTAATTCATTATATTTCGTTCCTCGTCTGATTGTTCTGATTCTTTCTGTTCTAGAAATCTTACGGCTATACAAAAGAAGACCAGTTACCATAATTGACTGTGACGCCAATGCCCACCATGTTGTTTGGGATAGTACCAAGAATTCCAGATGAGGTGAACTAGTCTTAGGATATTTTGTAGCCAATAAACTAATGTTATGTAACGCTAAGAACAAAGCGATTATTATCGTGACTATAGGAATCACTTCTGATTGACATGTGTTCTATCTAACCATAGATAATTACGATTCTGACTGATTAAGAGTGCTCGAGGACTGCCCCGCTAAGGTAACCAATAGTATAAGAGTATTAAAGTTAAGGGCAAAAACACGTTAACCGTTAACAAGAGCAAAGGGGACAGAAGATTAAGGTAGGTATAGACCCAGTCTTACATAGTACAATAAAAACATCAAGAAAAACAACCGAAATTCATTGAGGAGGTGTTGAGAATTAATTAAAAAGATTTCTGAATCCGTCAGATTTCATAATGTGCTACAAAAGAGACATTGATGTGGACTAAAATCATCAGTAATGTCAAAGCGACAGGAAACCGGGCTCTTAAGAATCAAATAATAAAGACAAGGAAACAAAACTGGACTCTAACTTAAGCAACATAATATTTCCCAGCATATGAATCTAAGCTAGAGGGGGTGGAATCTTTCTATGTACCTATAATACAATATAACATTAATCCTGCTAAATGTCACTTAGCTTATGTTGGCACTAGTTTATGTCCAATATTGCAATGAAATGGTTTTCACATTTAAACCGGGTAAAGAAATCCATGTACGGGCAAAATCTTGCAAACCAATTGGCCTAATATCGTTCCTCCAAAAGAGTTTGGATCGAAATATCAAAAAATTACTCAGCCATGAGTAGAACGCCAACCGGTGCTATGGAGATACTACTGGATTGCCCCCTCTGTATCTCTTAGTAGAAGAAACAAAAGCTTCTGCCTCACCAAATGATTTTAAGTTGTTGCCCCTGATAGAGATAAATGGAGCTGTGGAAGCTATAAAGCGAAAATGGAGGGTCTGGCAGTATATGCAGACGAATCTGAATTTACAAATAAATCTACTTATAAAAGAAGCATGTTGTCAGAAAATTCTTTGTAGAGGCAGACAGCAAACCAGCTATCGTTGCGTTGGAATCCCAACAAGATTAGTTCAGGACTCATTCATGAACGTCTGAAGTTGGTTATGGTAAACACAGTAAAACTAGTCTAGGTTTTTGGGCATTCTACTATAGAAGGAAACCAAATCCCAATATACGATCCAAAAATGCTTTAACTATGCTTTTAATAGGACCAGAACCAACCTTTGAGATAACTCTGAAGATTATCAATTCCAGAGATGGATATAATGTTACAGCAACAACAGTACTACGAATCTATTTAAATACAGCAGGAAAAATCTGAAGCAAGCAACGAGGGCAATAACCAGGCAGTACAGTTTGAAGAAAACATTTGTGCAACTTATCAGTAAGATGATGAATTACTTCTTCATGTAGTGTGGCATCGAAAAGCATTAAGGAGCAAACCCTGCATCTTAACAAGAAAAAATCTGTCTTGGATAGACATGACCTGAACGAATTCTATATGCCTACGATCTATGCAATTATGTGATAAATGAAGAAAGATTAGAAAAAAGTGGACCAGCCGAATCCAGAGCTATTATAATTGGCAGCAAAGATCTACTTCTCCAAACATGGGTTTCGATACATCCACAAATATAAGCTCCTAAACTGTGACCGATTAATGTGAACTCATCATAACAAAATCTTAAATATAGTCGTCTACAATCTCCCCGATATATTGTAGTCTTAAAGAAGACATAATGTATCCCTTTTTGGCGATGTTGCTCCAATCAACAACAAATACGTTGGTATCAATTGCTTTTAGAATGGCTCTTCTGACTGAGGCGCCAAACTCGGTTGTGTGGGTATTGTGCCAGCCGTGAATGAGAAAATATATGAGCAGATTAATATTGACACTTGTGGCGAAACAAAGATTGACCTCATCTGACCCTAAAGCTGCAGGTTCATTTAAATTTTTCGTATACAGATGCATAGTGACGTCTAGAAAGATTGTACTGCCAGGCTTCCCAAAGATCTTCGTGGTACAGTTGTCCATGTTTGTCCAATGCAGGCAGATAATGCAATCTTAAAAGAATTGGTTTTCTCCTGATTTGACTATGTCTCTTTGTGGAGACTGGCGTGTGAGCAATAAGTAGTAAATAGATTTTCTTCTTTTGCTTTTTCTAGATCATTCTTTCTTTTTAGATCATTCTTCCTTTTTCCTCTTTATTTATTTTTTTCTTTTGTTGATTTTTGTTTAATTGTCCAAAACAATGAAAAAAGGAATCCTAAATAAGTCCAAGAAAAGAAAGTAAAGCTCACAAACCACATCTCTAATATGGTGGCCAGTAAAAAGAATGACAAAAATCTACTACTAGCAACGTTAATTTCAAAAATATAATAGATTATTAAAAAGTAAATATTAATACATTATATTTAAATATTTTTAGTTGTTTCGCACAAAATAGAACTTAGCTAAAAATGTCAAAATATGTTCTTTTTTATTCCAAAACCGCATTAAACAAAGAACCACGGGCATAAACACCATAGCAAGTGAATTTCAATATTTGCAAAAGAGAATATATTTGCGAATAATGGATTATTTAGTTTAAGTCAGCCAACTAATTAGTATTTTAAGTATACAATTTTCGTAATTGTCTGGCATAACAATAACCGGTACATATTTGCGAAGAAATATTTAATCTTCCCACCATCAACTCCGAATTTCTTTCCTGGTAAATTGCGCGGATAATTTACCTGTCACGACTCTTTTGGCGGAATATCGAATACAAATATTTACGTAGGTACCTAATACATATCTTTAAC
Source organism: Holotrichia oblita (assembly GCA_023690525.1). Lineage (NCBI taxonomy): Eukaryota > Metazoa > Arthropoda > Insecta > Coleoptera > Scarabaeidae > Holotrichia > Holotrichia oblita. The sequence continues at coordinate 11,851,413 of CM043021.1, forward strand.
CGTACGGTTCCGTTGGTAACCTCAATACGTCAATTCGGTACGAACGGATCTGTTCTTCTTTTCGATAGTCTTGAGGAAGAGAAAACGGAACCTGTTATAGAAATAGTTTCTCTGCAATTTCTCTTTCACTAATCAAGGTAATATTAGTAATTTCTAATGGAGCGCATTTCATTTTTTTTTATTCATCTTATTATGTTAGTTATCTATTACATCCAACCGCATGATACTATTGAATTAGAAATTCGCATTATAATTGTTTATTAATTGAGATAATAGATGGGATGCGATTTCCAACATTGCAGGGAAGATATATCTATATATCTACATATGTGTATTAATTTTTTACTTTCTTTTTTGCGATTACTTTTAAAAAGGAATTTCTTCACATAACATTAAATTAAGTATTTCCGGAGATAAAATTAATATAATAAAAATTTTATTTGCTTTAATGTTAATTTTATATTCGCGGTAGGATAATTTTGTAACGAGCTACCAATGAATTGCCGATTAAATTTTGCTTACCAGGCATCATTTTTTTTTCATATTTGTCGAGAAAACAACTCCGTTTTTTTTTCTTTTTCCCGATAAAAAATAATTTTTGCGCAGTTTTTTCTTTGAGTCGTGATGTCAATAATGCAGAGAATTGTTTAAAAGTGAACAGCATCGAAGGAAAGTTACATTTTTTAAATCTTTTGGATCAGATGGTAACTTTGGATGAAACATTGGCCAATTTTTGAATGATTCTATGGTGTGTAGCCATCAAAGAACCATTCAAGAATGAATACAAGTTCAAGAGTGTTAATAAATTACTTTAAACTAAACTAAGTTTTAAATTGCATGACCACCCACTCTGTTCTACAATATAATCCAAAAAAACAAAAAAAAAACTTTAAAAGGAAAAAGATTTTAGGCAAGTTAGAAGAAAAGAAAATATTTGCCAAGAAATGCTTCATTTCTTTCTTTTAATGACATTTTTATAATGTATTAAGATCATAATGGAATCATTTTTGAGTCTGTTACTGTTAATCCAAAAGCATACCAACAAAGCAAGTCGGTCATATTTTTGCCCAACCATATAGTACCCAATAGATTTTCTGCATTTTTTTTTTCTCTAAGCATAGTGACATAATCGCTTATCACACTCTATTATAAAGGTATGATAAAACAGCTAAACAGGCAATAAACATTGATTGTTCCAATATGGTTCTTGAGTTTAGAGAGCTTCAACATCCAAATAAAATTTAAAAAATGATGATATGAAATTGTTCCATCACCATCCATACTTGACAGGCCAGTGGTCAGTGTTTAGCTTGTTTATCAAAGTAGTAAGTCATCAAGAAATGGGAGGAAAAACAGATTAATCTTAACAAAACGAGGTAGATCAATCGGATCTTGATAAAGAAATTAGGGAGAAAAAGAAGACATCGGAAACAACAGCATACGTTTCTCTGAAAGATGAAAGTCTAAACAACCAATAGTATTGGCCAATACGGACTCTTCTTATACAACATCTTCAAAGTGTTAACTTAATTTTTGTCTGAATATTCTGCTTTTCCAGTTTGTTTTCAAAAAAAAAACATAATAGGAAGAATTTTCTATTACAAGGTATTCAAAAAAAAATTTTGCATGCTATGCCTACCTCCTTGAAATTACTGATGTAATAGGTCCAAATACCTCAAATTTACCTATTTTCTTGAAAGCTTTATCCTGACCGACTGACTGAGTTCTGTAATCCAACATTTCTACAGTACCAAACTATGCAACTAATGCGTTTAATACCACAACCAGTTTGAGACAGATACAGCAGCTTTTTAAGCTGTATTTCTAGTCAAGACTACCGCTACAGCTTTTACTGCGTTGATATGTTTTCATGGCCTTACCAGAGCGTAATCTCACCTTAAATAATGCCTTGTTAATTACGTCGCGATAGCAATTAATACTCACTATTGCTAAAAATTCAATTACAAAATTCTACAAATTATGCCAACCAAACAGCAACAAAGCTTCGAGTATTCGAAAAAATTCTTGTTGTTTATCATTTTCTCAAACGTAGTCATATAAAACAATAAGAATTACGTTTTCCTTTATGTCAGTAAAACACGGCATTTTATCACTATTATTCTTTTTTTTTCCGAGAAGCTATATTGAAGATGTGATAAATAACAAAAAAACTCGCAAATACATTTAAAATAACGCATTTTCTTTCAATAAATTCAACATTTTATTCTCTTGCTGTATAGTCTGCAATCCCTGTTGTATACTCGTACATAAAGAAAGAAACATCCTCGATTTTATAGCATCTTTCTATCTTTATCCATGTGAGGTTTTTTTGTGAGATAAAATTATTATATTACATAATTAATTCGTCTATTATATCTCTTATATCCATGACATTTTGCATTAATCTTATGCCCTTGTAAATATTTAATTGCATCTTTTCGGTTGCAAGGTTTTGCAAAACTCTCTTGACAAAAATAACGGAATAAGGCATGGTTGCAGTCAAATAATGCTTCCATTGGGTATTGCAGAAACATCCACGATTATTTAGATATAATATAAATAAGGTTAGTGGGAAGTGGTTGCCAAAACATCAGTTGGCAACTCAAGACTAGCGTTATCTTGCGCATGTTCCATATTTTTTTAATCTGTGGAGATCAAAGATATCTCTTCTAATGGAAGTAATGACCACAAAAACAAAAAATTTTGAAAACCACAATTCAGGATTTATTAGTCGACTAAAAAAATTTGGGCTAATGACCAATAGCTGCTTTGAGATCGAAGATCATAAAGGCATTTATCTTCTTATAGACTTTAAAAATGAATGTAACACTAGAAGAATTTTTTTTTGCATATTGCTTCAGAACCAAGAGAATGACAAGGATCGAAAGAATGAGACGTAAAATAATTAAAAAAGGTAGATCAGAATTGAACAGAAAAGACTAAAACTGAACTAAAACAATGACGTTTGTTATTGAAGCCAAACAGTTTAGATCTCAATCTCATATTTGTCACGAGAATAGGATTGTAGTTGTGGTACATTGCATAGCAATAAAGAAGCTCATTCCAAAACTATAATTAAAGCAAAGAAAGGCAAAGCTGCTTTCGAATATGCATAAATGGTTTCAATGAACTAATAAAAAATGTAATGAAAGCCTTGAATAAAAGAATGTGGGCTATGAATAGATATGATTGATGGACCTCAAATTAGTTAGAGGGCCATCTTCTACACAAAAATATAAATTCAACAATGATATTGGTAAGATTCAAATAAAAGTTTGTTGGTTGAGATTAAATTGGTTAAAATCTGATCTGAATTTTGTATTTTGGGCACTATTGAACGACGATGATCTTTAAAATGTGTTTGCACTTTTTAATATTCCATTTTGGACTTGCTGACTTAGTATTTACAAGAAGGTAACCTCCATCCAGAAAACCCTATTAAAAAAAAATTACTCACCATTTGCAAGATCGTTAGATACTTCTTCCACCACAAATATTTGGCTACGTTAGGTCCTAATGTTGCTAAACCATAATAGGAGTACATGAGGACATGGATACCTGAATTAACCATAGCTGGTAGGAAGGCTAAACAGAAATTAACAGCATTAGAATAGATATACTAAGACTTCCGTAAAATCAAATTTAACTTACTAGAACCACTTGGCACCCACTTAATTCCAATCCACCATAATGAAAACATGGTAGAATGATGGTACACGTGCAGGAAAGTTAATTGTTGTTCTTTCTTCCTCAAAATGAAGAAGAACGTGTCACAGAACTCCAACAACTTCGAAAAATAATACCACCATACAGCATTGGTTATCTATGGATGTAAAATTAAAGAGTTGCATTTAAGAAAGATAAAATTTAGAAATAATTTACTTGTAATTCGTCGGGGTGGTACCTCTGTCGACATGGCTCGCAAATGTAACTATATCTTAATCTAGTTGAAGCTGTGAATAGCTGAAAATATTTTTTTATTATATTGAGGAAGGATTTCAATCGGAATTTACGAGTGGCTTACCATGACGGCAATATAACCATTTAACACAGCCATTGCTAGATTGTAAGGTATGAGTACCCATCTTAGTTTAAGTGGTTTCCTATCTTTCATTAATTTTGGTCCTAACCATACTATGAATAAGTATATAAGTGTATATATAACAGTTGGGGTTGGTGAGTCCACCATTAACCACCCTTTCGTTCTCTTATCTAAAAATTGATGATTTGATGTACTTACGTAAATATTTGATAATTGTATTGTAAAACAAATTATGACAAGAAAGATATTTGAATTAATTTATCTGTATTTTTTCCAGTACATATTTGCCCATAGCTGTTAAAAAGAAGCATACAAAACAGTAATAAAATATGGCAATCCTCTTCACGCGCTAATTGTAAGTACTACTACTACTAGTAACGTGTATCTACAATTTAAAAAAAAACGATTATAAATGACGTTATATCGTTTATTGATTTAGAAGTCAAACAATTCAAGTTAGATCTATTAAATTTTACGATTTATTTGAGTGACAAAAAAAACAAGAAATTATATTCAAATATCCTTCTTAAAATATTTAACTACAAGTATTTAAAATATTAATTCTAACCTGACAACGATAAGGTCCACAAATAGTAATCGTAGGCATCTCTCGCAAGAGACTGCGTCGAATTGATAATGGTAGTCATCCTAATCTTATTTGTACCAAATTCGAAGATTAGTTTCTTCTATTTCAAAATCTGAAACAATATTAATCTCTTATAGAATTGTATACATTTTCATTTAGTAAAATTTTAAACGAACTACCTTAATTAACCTCATCTACACTACCAGTCTTTTATAATAACTTAAGTAGATCTTAATGACATATTTAATGTTATCGGTATTCGTTAGAAAAGACATACTTTCAATATTATTTACTTGTTATGTATGTGAAATGTAATACAAAGTTATGCATAGTTAGCAAATAATTGTTTAGAAAATATTGCAAGGTGTGTTTGTGCAGATATGTTATATATACAGGGTTATTGCAAAATATGAAACAGTTCAATTACTAAGGCATTTTTAGGATTATTTTTCCTTATTTTATTCAAAATATTTTCCTTTAAAAGCTGCAACTTTTTCTCGCCTTTGAGGGATCACATGAATTCCGTCCCAATAGAACCACTCATCTTTCGCGTCCAAGAACGTATTGACCTAATTTTTGCTACCTTCAACTGAAGTGAAGCGTATTCCAGACAAGGCATTCTACAAATGATAATCAGAAGACACAATTCTTGCCCCATTAAAAGTTCCACTCGGTTTTACCAACTCATAATACACCACACCCTTCTGATACCACCAAATACACAGCATCACCTTCGAACCATGGATATTCGACTTTGGAGTCGATGTGCTGGTTTGGTCTGGATCATACCCATGTTCTTTAGACGCAATGAAATGGCTTGCCTAGTCATTCCTAAAGATTCAGCAAGCTCTTTTTGAGTTTGAGATGAGTCTTCGTCCAAGAAAGCGACTCCAACAACTTCAAACGTTACTGGCTTTCCTTCATGCTCTAACTGAACGGTAAAACCAAAATTCACAAGTCGAAAGTGATATGAGCATGTTCTGCATAAGCCTGGCACAGCATATGATGTTTTGCTGCACTTTTCTTCAGATAAAAACAAAAAAGGAAAGCTTCCAGCGAATAGTTTTGTAAGTACAAAAGTTGACATAGTCGGAGCTCAAAAAAATGTTCATTATTTGATGAAATTTAATACTACTAATCCCCTCTGTTGAATATCCTTCAAAATATACTACTGCAGTATTAGAAAAGGAATTTAAGAATAATGCCAAAATAAAAGGTCAAAAAATAAAAGTAAACAACATGTTAACTATAAAGGTAAGGTGGTAGAATCAAAGGTGCCTTCAACTGGACCAAAAGCATTGAGCAGGAAAGATAGTCACGAGAGAATAGGGGGATTTAAGGGAAGAAAATTCTATCCCTAAGAGTGAAAAGAATGACCATAGAAAAACAAATATCAGAAGGTATCACAAACATACTAGAAAAAAAAATACCAAGAGAGAAAAAAGCATTAAAGTCATAAAAAGAAAATGAGGTTGAATACCTCATAAAACGATTGAATATAATAAAATCAAAGGAGAATGCTGAAAAAAGAAAATAAAATATTGAAGCAGAAATACTAGACAAACTAAAAAGAAAACTTAAACTTTAATTGAAGATAGAAATTCTTTAATACAAGAACAAAATCAACTCCTAACACACGTTTTGTAATTAAATGCAATTTGCTACTGTTTTTTAAAAATCAATTCATGTTGTGGGCAACTTTCAGTCGTAATTGTTTTTCTGTCACTTATTTACAGCTGAAAGTAGGTTATTCTGTATGTAGAATTGGTTTTTATTTGGTTTTATATAGAATGAATATATTAGCATTAAAGGTGAAGAACAAAATTTATTGTTAATAAATAAATAATTAATCATCGATAAACTTAATACACTTGCATATATTAACCAAATATTATTTAAAAATTGATATCTTTATAGTCTATTTAATTTAATTGACAACAATTATATAATATATAAAAGTACAATTTGTGTGTATTAAGTAATGTATTCGCCTTTGAAGAGCATGTCGTTTGGTTAAAATATTCTTAATACCCAACTATACATCTCAAGGAGCATTTACGAAAACGACCAAACAGGCATGAATGGAAGGAAATTTGATAAGCGCTTTGAAGAGGAAGACATTACTTAATACACAAACTGTACATCTCAAGTTCAATTTTCAAACTAGCACAAGTGGTATGTTCATACAAGGAAACGAAGCAGTTACATTTGAAATCAGTTGCAAACCAAACATGTGCATTAATTTTCGAACACAAACCAGCAAGGAGAAAACTGCACAGAGGAAATATGATTGGAAAATAAACTGATGACTATTATATAACCATTACTACTTCATTAAAATTAGAATATGTCAACCAAGGAATTGATTCCACTTTAAAAACAATTAAGAACAGCTTTCAAAATGCTACTAACTGAGAAGATAACCAGAAGGTTGGAAATGACTATCATAGGCATGTAAAAAATTAGCAAAATATAGGATAACAAATGAAGGAAGACTGATTTAGTCATCTAAAAACTTCTTTTGACCTTGGGAACATTTTATGTTTCGAAGACCCCAAACTGGAACTGGAGCTATATAACAAAATCCTTAAATTGGTTACCTAAAGGGCCAAACACAAAAGAGTACTTTATAATATTTGTTTAAAGAATGAACAGTGGAATCGGTGATGATTTTGTAAAAGAAAACCATTGAAACTAGGACTTAATAACAACTTACCCTCAGATTCACTAGTATGAATGGTTCCAAAGGAATCAATGATAATGGAACTGTTTATAGATGTGACCTCTCAATTTTCTCGCTTTAAGACTAAAGAATTTGCTTTATTAATACCTAGCAATGTTAGTAGTGGTTCTTATGCAAGCAAAATTAATTCTTGAGGCACTTTTTGTACCATCGTTGCAATCAAACTTCATCAATCAAGAAAGTATTGAATAGAAATACTAAACCAGTTAATTTCCGAAGATAATGAAGGAGATTTAAATAATATGCTACATTTATCATTTCAAGAATTACTGCCAAAACCTATGCACAATTATTGCTAATAAATAAAGATCTAAAGACTTGTTTGTCAAAGAAAAACCATATTGTTCCAAGTCTAAAACAAACCCTAATCATTTTCCAAAGATGGTTTAATCAATCAGGAATTAAAAAATTCTGACAAGACAATTCAATCAATTCAACAAAAAAAAATTATAAACAATTGTATTAGAAAGGAGAAACATATTGATGACATGAGTTCAGAAATGTATTGTTGCATCATACTTATATATGTACATGCTAACAATTATATTCTAATCTAACCATCCATCAGAAATGGAATCCATCAGGATATCAGGAAATGCTTTCACCAATAACAATGCGCAAGCATTTGACTCATTTTTATTGCACATATTCACCTATAAAGAATGAAGCAGAATTTCCAAACAAGTTTATTACTTCTCTAAATAAATTAGCACCACTTCCTCGAAATTGAATGGTAATAGTACCAGGTCGTTACCTTGGTATTGAAACATTATTACATTGGTAGAAGATATTAACGCTTTCTTTTCAGGAGAAAGCTTTCATGTTCATTAGCGCTAGCTTATTTTCGGTATATTTTTCAAATTCAAATTACGTTATAATCCGCTTTTATGTCTTATTTGCATAAAGTGAAAAGTAAAAGTCGTTAAACAGGTTCTGTTTGATGTTTGCGTAAACAAACATAACATTACATTTTAGAGGTTGCTCGGAATTCATCTGATAATGACATTGAGTAATAAAAGGAATTAAGTGCGTTTAAGAATATTTTAGATGTCGTTGAGATTTGGATCGAGATTGTATTGCAGAATGATGATGATATGATGATTAATGATTGGGTTTATTCTTATTCAATAAAAGAGAACTTTAATTGCCTCTCCTGTTCTTCGTGAAAAGAAAAGAAAATCTAACATATATCCCTTATTAATATCTAGTAATACATAGTTCTGTTAAAACACATTTTGCAGAATTTAAGCTTGAGTAGATCAAAACCTAAAAGAACTAAACCACCAATATGAAGGGTTTAAACAAAACCAAAAGATTACAGACATAACTTTTATCTAACTGGTAATAGATGATGAAATCAAATTTAAACTTAAAAAAAAATCATTTAAAATTACTTAAAAAAATAAATATAATAAATATTTTACTTACACAATACAACACCAATTCTAGTAACCAAAAAAGAACCAAAATAAAATCACTTTATATCATTGTGAATGCCTTAGTCCTACTTCATTCAAACTGGAGGCAGTCGTATCTAGCCAAGCGCAACACGGTCCAAAAACTCACTGAGTGTACTATCTTACTGGTACCTTCCTATTATACCTTTTGTTGGCAGTAGCCGCACTTGTGCGAAAACGCATCTAACCTTGCCGGCTAACTAGAAGCAAGTGCCTTTCCTCGGACAACGTTAAATGAAATTTACTATGGCGAGAAAGTTAAAATAGTAGGTCGACCATTGCTATACCTACAAACGGTTCCATTTCTTCTACCCATCTTACAACGGTATCGTGTTTCTATCATAATTCACGTGCGATACGATAGATATAGTAAAATTAATATAGAAAAGAATGTTAAAAGAATATATCCCCTATTACATGAAGCAGTTGTTTAAAAGGAAAGTCAGAAAAGTGAAACAGCATTCAGTTATTGTTCTGATTTCAGTTTCTAACCATTTATTTATACTATTTCGGCGTTTTCACATATTAGGTTTTTAGAACGAAATACTTTTTCTGTATATGTAATATATGAAAGTGAAAAGTTGAAAAGTAAATTTGAAGTTTTTGATTAAGAAGCTGGTTAATAATCAAAAGCCTCCTTAAAAGTCAGATTCCCAAAAAGTGGAAATTTATGAAGACAATTTTGCTTTGATTTAGGGTAGCTTGAGGCTGGCCACAATCTTTGTTTAAAATTATTTGTTGTTGCAGACCTTCAATTATCTAATGGTAACAATTTTGCTTAGTTTCTTATTATTGATATTTTAATACAATATTTGCATTCATAACATGCTAATTCCTATAGAAAACAAGTTAAAATTTATACTCAATATAAAATATATGGCCCATGTCCTTCAGGATACGTAGCCTACTGAAAATTGCTTTACAGAATAAATGGTAAAGCGGTTTATGGAATTACATTCTGTAACAGCTTAGAAACCGCACCAACTGCACCCACCACAGATAAAAAAAAATATATTTTTTTAGTTTACATATTGCCCTATGGTATTAATCAAGTAGAGTGCCCAAAAGAATACATTCTTTTCTTTATGAGTGCCCAAAAAGAATACATTCTTTTCTTTATGTTATTTAACACTAAACTCTACGCTGACAAGTATCTATTCTTGAAGAGATTCGTCTAATTTTTGGTTTCTTGTTTAGTATTGCCAATGTTATTTAGGTTGTTTGGAAAAGCCTATCGTGGTGGTGGTGCTGACATGTTTTTTGACATGGTATGGTGAAATACTTGTGTGCAGTTGGGTGCTCTGAATTAAGGTGTAGAATATGGAAGATTAAAATAGATTAAATTAGATTAGATCTGAGGGTGGCATTGCTGCCTTTAGTCACCACAACCTGCACGGGTCTATTGGAACATTGCCCTTCTGGTTGTTAGACTAGTTGGCGGCTTTTAATGAAGCTCAGAATTAGTCTGGAATTTTCGTCGTGGATGTCAGTAGGCGTTAGCAACGGCCTACTGAAGTGTTGATGTCGAGTATGATCTTCAGCTAAGTGGTGCTTCAGGGCCACATGACCTGTGAAAAAATCCTGCCAGCAGTCCGAGGTCGCCTTTGCTGAAAGATAGCAACGACTGTGCTGGTCCTGATAACAGTGCATTCGTCTGGTTTGGTCCTGGCAAGATTAAAATAAGGAATTGGAATAAATAAAACTTAACATACTTGGAAATCGCATCTATTACAAAAAACCGTTTCTGCCCACTTATGCATAGTTTACATCTTCTTTTTTTCTAGATTCAATTTTGGCCGATGCAATAGCAAATGAAATGATTTTAGTCGAAACTGTATAACTCCTTATCAAGTTAAAAAAAAACCTGTTTAGCCTCTATATTGAAAGCATTATTATTGTTTTGTGTTTTTAAGGTTGTCGGCAAGGCATTATATGCTTTTATTGCAGTATAGAACGCACCGCGTTTGTGAAAACTCAAATTATGCTTTGGGGTTACCAATACATTAGCGTCACGAGTAGTCATTGCTGTAGAGATGTCAAAATTCATCAAGAATAAGGTCTCATTCTTTCTTTGAAATACAACTAGATGATAGATATACAGAGATGGCAAAGTCAACATATCCAGCTCCCTAAATTTCGAACGGCACGACATTGCAGAGGTCAAACCCAACATGCATCGTATTATGCGTTTTTGCAAGATAAATAAGTTGTTTATATATCATGATGCATCCCAAAAAATAATGCCACAAGCAAGCAGAGACTGTACATGGCTGTAATAGTATGCTTTTAGTGTTTTCAAGTTTACAGAATTCCTGATTTTACAGATTGCATAAAATGTTCTTACAACTGATCTACCCACAGCTAGAATATGTTCCTTCCATTTCAATCTCGAATCTATAGTTAAGCCCAAAAATTTGTAATCATGGAACTGTTCCAGCGATTTGCCATTTAAGCTGATATAGATTGACACTGGTCTGACCAAAAAGTAATACTTTTGATTTTGTGCTATTCAGTACTAAATCATTCTGACTGCACCAATCCAACATATACGTCTAGCAACTATTTTTCCCTCATTTGACACTTGATCAAGAGTATCTCATATTTACATATTTATAAAATGCAATAAGCCAACAACTAGCTTTTGCTTTTCTTCTGTCCACTGTTGTCTTATTTGGAAAACAGGAACACAAGAACTTGCTAATATAAGGCGACACCAATAGTATTGTCAACTTTGTAATTACAGCTGCCATGACTCCTGTTTAAAAGGACCTTATTATTTTATAAAATTCAGCCTTGCAAAGGCTTGCTTTGTATTATACCTAACCTACACAATACATAGTGAAAAAGGTAGTTAGTCAAAACATTTTCGTAGTAAAAGGGGGTGTTGATGCAAATTTCCATTAAAACTTCAGCTGCCAACTCCCCATTTCTGTCAAATTTGTCATCAAAAGTGGTATCTTCTGTAGAGATAAAAAAATAATTTCTAATTCCTGAAATGCCACCTCTCCCTCGAACATTTTTAAAACCACATTTTTGAAGTTTATTATTCATAAATTTGCAAAGACATCCTTTAGATCGGATTACCTCTAAATTCTTATTCTCAATCAGTAACAGTACAATTTTTGAAAGTGAGTAACCCTACGAAATTTTTTTGATACTTTTTGCAGGCATGATATCAACTATAACAGGGTATCTGGTTTGTAACGTCCAATTTTGGCATTCTCTTCTCATGATGATCTCTTCTCGTAATAATCTCAGTCTGCTCCTACTTGTTCTTACTTCTTGGCGTGTGCTAATAGCTGCGTCAGCCTGTCGTTCTCTTTCTTCCTTTTCCTTGGACTTAATACTGATTACGATCATTTTATGTAATAGCATTCTATATTTTAACGTTGGTTGTTCTATCATATTATGTTTATCTATTGTAGTACCTACAGTATTATGAAGTACTCCCCAAGCCTCATTCAATCTTGGGCACTCAAACAATGTATGCTCACCAGTATCTGTTCCTCCGCAGTAAGCACATTCGTCTGTAACATGTCCTGTTAATGCCTGACTAAGGCAATAGTCCAGTTTGTGATATGTGCAGCTAATTGGATGAGATCAAAGGAGAATTTATCCAATTATGCAATCAATGGTTGCAAAAATATATTCAAAGATTATAAATACAGGACGTGTTAGGGATTTATCTAAAGGCATCATAGACTTTCTGTTCTTTTTATTCACCTTCAATAGCACCCTGTATTAGCAATTATTGTAAAAATGTCTTTATCAGTTTTGTAATCGATTACAAATACTTCTTCGATCACATTTTGATTAATGTTCATCGTGATTGATCACAATGTTTTACAGGATTCTTAGGTGATGCAAGTGATTCAAATTCCTTCCTTTACTGAAGAAGTTAGTTTATGAGCTAAACTGGATGATAGCAATTCAACTTCTGAATTCTAATCTTCATAGGCCACTTTTTCTTTAACGCTTAATCTCGCTAGTATATTCTCAGGCCCAATATCAGGATTTATATCTCATGCCACTTCTCCTTTTCGCTCTCACATTTGGATCTTGAGGAACTAACATTGCAGTGCAATCTACATTTCCTTCATAAAAAAAGCATTTTGTATATCAAAGAACATTTCGTAACAAATACAAAATTTGCACTAGCGAATTCCTTTATTTTCGTGCAAAATCATCATTGAGAACACACACACATAGGGGATACAGAACAACGTCTAAACGTTTATCATTAGTACTTAAATGAAACCACAAACAAATATTAATTTTGCTATAAAAATTATTTGGTCAAACTAGACATGTTCTCCAAGTGCAAGCAACTGCAATATTTGAAAGGAAGCAATAAAGGAGGATTGGGTTTGAAACTTTCTGACATTTATAAGTGTGTGCTTTCCTATTTTTTTTATTCAAGTTTTCAGAAGCATTTAAAAATATAATTATTTACTGAAAAAAAGAGATGTCATAAATTTTCCTAAAATTGATTACAATTGATTCCCAATAGATTAAAATAAGTTTTAAGCAAATATAGATCTATTTATATTTGTTTATATTCGTTAATAATATTTTTGAATTAGTAATCTTATTCATATTAAGGCAGATAATAAACTACGATTTTTTTGTCCAACTTTCAACCTTATATAAAGAGAAAATTATGCATCAAATCGACTAAAATATTTTATTACGTCACTTATACCTATTCGAACAAACTATTTATTCTAATGGTACCACATCATAAAATTTATTTAATAAAACAAAACGAATTCGCCAACTGTTAAAAATATTTATTCCGAGCAAATAGGAATATGTTTGATCTAACATGTTTATGAACTTGACAAGAGAATGACATTTTGTTAGCAAAAATTAGTTGACTCAAATAAATATTGATGTAATGGTAAATTCAGCAAAGTCAAGCGACGTCATTCAAATAATTAGAATTGTTTAGAGATACAGGGTATTCCAGTAAGAGGTTTCATTTTAATATGTAAAAAAAACTAATATTTTTAAACGAAATCATTGGATGTTTATTTAATTGTAAAGAGGAGGGTATGCCTTTAATAATGGAAAACAATATCCATCGTTAACGTTACGAATTGCATCTTTGAGGTCTTGAATCGATTGTGGGTCATTGGCATAGACCTTATCTTTCATGTAGTCCCAAAGAAAAAAGTCTAAAGGTGGGCAATTGTGATCGCCTTTTCGAGAAATCATACGGCCAGGAAACTTTTCACCCAAAAGAGCGATGGTATTGTTACTTGGCCACATCAATATCTTCTAATTCCCGCCATCGTTCGATAGCACAATCCATTCACAGTAACTGTTTCTCCAGCCTCATTTTCGAAAATGTAAGGTCCAATAACCCTGCCAGACCAAAAACCACACCAAACAGTCACACGTTGAGAATGAAGAGACTTTTTTTCAACAATCATTCAGGTGAAAATGGGACTCAAGATGATTTTTCGCTGAAATTCCGAATAAGTTTGATGCATTTCAAGGACCCAATCAGCAAAGACACGACATTGTTGATGGTCGGTAGGCGTGAGTTATTGTGTTAACTGAACCTTAAAAGCCTTAAGACCTAAGTCTTTATGCAAAATACGGTGTAATGTCGTTCGTGGGATGCCCAATTCCAAAGATCGACGAGAAATGAACAAACCTGAGTTCTCCTCAACACTATGGACTATAACAGCAATATTCTCATTTGTTCTTGAGCGACGTGCACGAGTTCGATTCTTCACTCAACTGAAAAAAAAGCTTAAAAGATCGTGAATGTTCTTCCAACGAAGAGGTGATGGAAGCTGTGGAAGCCTGGTTTGCAGAGCAAGATAAAAAATTTCTTTTTGAAAGGACTAGAGGCGTTGCAGATTCGTTGTAATAAATATATCTAATTAAGAGGAGAGTATGACGAATAATAAAATATTTTGACTTTCAAATTTTCTATTGAATTTTTCAATACCTCTTCGTATAATAGGGTTATTAAAGGAACATGTTGAACTTTCTCTTACCAATTAGTACAAGCTGACAATTTTGAATGGAGAATTGAATTTTAAGGAATTCGTATTAACCAAATGTGGAGAAAAAGTTTTTTTCTAAGAACCATCATTTGGATTAATGAAGACTATTTGCAAGTGCCCCTAACATGTCTAAAGCAATTCGAATCTACTTTCATTAAAGATTATTAAAATTAATTAATAAAAGCGCTCATAGGACAATGTTAAAAAAAAACATAATTTTTAAAACTTGTTTCCTTGTTGATTTAACGATAATACCACACTTACATTATATACATACATATGTATATCTGACTTACTTACATCTACGTTAACTAAATCATTTACCTGATTACTTTTATCTTAAAACTTAATTCCAAGTTAATGGTGTACACCAGTCGGTAGCCAGCCAGGTCGTATATTCGATGATCTTGTGGAGCAGACGCCAGGCGAAAGTATAAACGTTAAAAAATGACTTTATGTATATAGATCAGAGGCGCATAATCAAATTACCACTGGCATTGCCATCTTACAACGTGCATACATATATGTACACGTTTTAATGCGAAAATTTACACTGGATACTTTCTCTCTATAATTTTTATGTAACTAATGCTCATGTTAGATCTGTGTGTTTGTATATTTTATTCTTCGCTTAAAAGCTATTTAGAGTAGCTCTTGTGAAAATACTTTAGCGATTATATAACATATTTGTACTGAAATTTATCACTTATACACCGTAGCTACTATCGTGTAATTATTGCGTTATTTTTATTACGTGTATTTGAGAATTCCAATCTGATCCTATTTTGTGTGTGTGTGTGTGTGTGTTTATATAACTGACCAGTCGAAAAGCGTATGATTAGCAATCAAAAATGGAGATGTAGATCTACTAGATATATGCTATTTACTTACATAATATGATAATTATTGAAGTGTGATGATTAAGTGTTTCTACTTGTAGATGAATTTTAAGAAAATATTGAACTATGGTTTTGCAATATGCAACATA
Source organism: Holotrichia oblita (assembly GCA_023690525.1). NCBI lineage: Eukaryota > Metazoa > Arthropoda > Insecta > Coleoptera > Scarabaeidae > Holotrichia > Holotrichia oblita. The sequence goes on from CM043021.1 coordinate 11,867,249, forward strand.
ATACATGTGTATAATCACATATTCAAAAGTTGCAAGTATTTGTTAATTTATCTTTACGGTTTCTGTTCCTGGTGGGTACCATAATTACTACTCCATTGCAGTAATGAAAAATTTTTTTTGTTTACAACATACTTTAATGTAAACTTCAAACTCTTACAATTATAAATGTGATGACATCGTTTTTCCATTCGTAAAATGAATTGTTAAAAACTTTGTTTGACAGTATTATCAGAAATTAACAACACATACACACACATAAAAGCTTGATGCACAACTGAACAACACCATGAGAATTATAAACAGAACACTTAAATCAACCCCCTGTCGAATGATTGCCCATATTAAGCCACATCCCACCTTCAGCCTTTCGACAAAAAGCTGCTCTTTGTATACAAGATAATCCTGATCTTCTTATTCATCAAGATACAATCATCGTTGAAAGACGAGGCTTCGATCTAGAGAACCAACCATGAAAACTGGATAGAGATCCAGTCACCTTCCCATGTATCAATCAAGTTAAACTGCAATGTATGCAGTTCTGAGCCAGTTTTCATGGTTGGTGCCCTAGATCGAAGCCTCTTTCTTTCAAAGATGATTGTATCTTGATGAATAAGAAGATCAGGATTATCTTGTGTACTTTTAAATTCTTTACAAAGAGCAGCTTTTTGGAGGTGGAGGTCGACTCTTTAGTCGACCTACACGTTGCCAAAATCTGCTCTATATAAGAACGAAACTCCCCACCTTCGATCAATCACGAAAAATATGGACAGAAGACGCACTAATCATAGAAGATGCGTGGACTCGCTACATAGATGGGGCAATCCTCCATGTTCAAACAGTGAGTGCGGGGAAGCCAAGCAAACTGTGCGTCACATTGTGATGGATTGTCCCAACAGGGGAAATGATTTCCTGATGGCAACTGTCAAAAATGTCAGTATGTACACCATTCATTCGTACCATCAAACGGGATCAATCAGGACACAGGGATCAATATCAAAATTACAGTCGGGAAATGTTAAACACTGCCTTAAGACAATACAAAAGAGACCAGATTACTTTAACTGAAGCGAATCAACTTTAGAAAGACATTCAAAAAAACAACAGGGAAAACAAGGTGGGCCAACCTCATTAACATTACAACAAGAGAATAGGTTAGTCGAATTCATTGTCTTAGCGGGCGAGTAGGGTTATCCAATGGAAAAAATCGATGTAAGAGAAATGGTTAAAAGTTATTTAGATCGAAATGAGGTCATCAATAATTATTTCGATCATTTGGTAACCACTCTCGTAGACGTTTCTCCGGAAGCAATAATTAACTATGACGAAACGGATTTAGTTGATGATCCTGGTAAGAGAATCATCGTGAGAAGGGGTTCAAAGCACCCTGAACGAATAATAGACTCTACGAAAAGCAATACGTCCGTAATGTTTAGTGTAACAGGATCCGGACAACTTCTCCCACCTTTTGTTATTTATAAGAGTGAGCACCTATATAGAACTTGGATTGAAAATGGGCCCAAATGAGCAAGATATGGGCGAATAAGTTTGACCAACCGCTATTTGATGATTGGTTTTGCCATATTGCATTACCCTATCTTGTCAGTCACTTATCTTTTAACTTTATTCAATTTTGTGAAATTGTGCTTTCCACCAGCCAACTCAACTGATCTAGCATAACCATTAAATGTTGCAATATTCCGTCCAATAAAAGCAAGTTGAGAAAAAAATTGGAAGCTTGGAAAATTAAGCATCAAGGATCCCTACCAAAAGAACATTTTCCATCTCTACTATCATCGGCTTTGAATAGTGTAACAAATATGAAAGAAAATATTCTGTCAGGTTTTGCTGCAACTGAAAAAATTCCTTGTTACAGAGAGAAAGTTCTGAAACGATTACCAAAGCCGCATCGGGCTGCGAAAGATCCTGATGACCCCGATGTTTGGACAAGTTTATTGATTGACATGTTCCAGCAAGCTCGTAGTAGTGAAAAACCTGTCGTTCGTAAAAGAAAGAAAATTTCTGTTGAACCAGGGAAGAGCGTTGGCGTGGAAGATTTAAGACCAAATGAAGATTTTCCATCAACAAATGGACGTTACTCCAATACAATATCTGGCGCTGATGAAAACAAAGAGACTGAAGAGATTATTGATGATCTCCCTGAAATTGAAAAAAGTCAACGAGGACACGACGTGGAACATGATTCTCTGGAACATCAAGAGTGCAATGAAGCAACTGAAATAGTTTCTGTAGAAGATCTACATATCATAAGATTTTGTAGAGATCTGCAACAAAACGTATAAAATGGCATAATCATAAGCAAAGACGAAAAAATAAAAATAAAATGCTTGAGACCCAACCAAAAAATTGAAAATTGTTTTTTCACATGTTGAAGATTTGTGTGAAATTGATTTCGACCAAATAGTCAGTAAGTTTCCAAAGCCCACGTTATTACGCAGAGGAGGTTATAAATTTGCTTTATTTGAGAAACTTAAATCTAATAGGTCTCAATTAACCATGTTTGCAAAAGACATCGTTAAATTGAGTAGTATTTGGTGAATGTATTGTAAATTGTACAAGAAATATGAACATAAAGACGAAAACTTCAATAAAACTTGTTTGATATAGTATCTCATTTTCGTTTCCAAAAATATGTTTTAAATGCTGACATCCCTAAAATGTTTTGGTGGACAAACATTACTTACCGTATCAGCAAATATTGTGACTTGAATGCGAAGCTAAAAACCTTTGAAATTAACTACAATTACTTACGGCACTGCTCCAGTCCCAACAAAAATTAAAAAATTATGAATTTGAGATCAGAAACGAAGTAATTGGTATCCTAGTAAAAGCTCATTACGAAAAGAACCATATTATCACTTATTTCAAAAATCTTCAATTAAATTGGGACGAATTACTATCCCAGAATCTCCAAAACATCTGGCTTAACTGTTTCAAAGAAACAGAACGTCTCAAATACTCAAAAATCTCCACATCGCTGTGTAATTGTGTGTGTGTGAAAATGTGTTCAATAGCCTTGTTACAGCACTATCTCGCCGAATGGTGGATAGATCGGGATACAATTCTCACAGAAAAATGTTACCACTGCCCTCTTGAAAAATTGAACCCCAGTTTTTAGCGATCTCTCTGGGCACTCACCTAATCACTACGGCTATCTCCTCGTTTTAAATATAATAACAGTCATAAGTAATTGAAAGTGATGTTTTGAAGGTGATCAATAATAGATTAGGGATAGATTAAATAGTAAAAATCATTATCCTTCAAAACAAGACGCCCAATGTGGCCCTCCTAAAGCACCCGTAGCAAGTATCCCCGGAACCGTCTACAAGACCTCAGGGTGCTTGGGTTGTCTTAGATATCATGGGGATTAAGAGTTCGATGGGTTGTTGTCACCGATCTTTGTCACAATGCAGCCTGCCTCTCCCTGTCTTCAATTTCTTTTACCTTCATGAAAGCCTTTTATCATTTTATGTATGGTATTCCATTTCTCTTCCGTAGATATCATAGAAAATAAATTGAAGGAAGTTCTGCTGCTTTGTGCGGAGTGGGTGTTTCCATTTAAAAGTTATGATATCAGATTTATAGTTCAACAATATCTCAACAAATTATGTAAAAGAGAAAAACGCTTCAAGGACAATCGTCCTGGCGTCGATTAGTTCAAATCCTTTTTATTGAGACATCGTAATTTAACAATAAAATTAACAATGAAATTATCGAACAATATTTTACTCATTTGCAGGAGTCTATTGAGAGTGTACCGCCTTCTAACATAATAAATTATGACGAGAGAAACTTTTCCGATGATTCGGGTGCCGCCAAAGTTGTGGTTAAACGAGGAGTGAAACATACTCATCGAATTATCGAGACTCCAAAATCTAGTGCCAGTGTTAGGTTTGCAATAGCTGATGATGGCACTCTACTCCCACCTTACATGGTTTACAAAGCTAAACATTTATAACCAAGGTGGACAGAAGGTGGTTACCCAGGGTCAAGATACAATCGATCAGACAGTGAAACTTTTGAGGACTGGTTCCTCACTATTGCTTTACCATATTTTCGAAATTTGGATGGTCCGAAAGTCATGATTGGCGACAATTTGAATAGTCACTTGACGGTCACTGTTATTCAACAATGTGATAAAAACAAAGTAAGATTTGGAAACGTGGAAGTTAAAAAATCGAGGGGTGCTCCCAAAGACTTGTTTTTCTCGTTTGTTAAATGAAACTATTAACAAAATTGGTGCTGAAACCAACACACTTGCCGGATTTTAAGCCTGTGGAATATCGCCATATCAACCAAATGCTGTTTTGAAAAAAATTAAGCATCTTAGAATAAACCCAGACCAAGAATGCAAGCACCAAGAGTAAGCATGGTGCAGTACAGTTCTCGACCATCTCAATCAAATGAGAATTGAGAGTAGGGAAGCTCCAAAACGTGGAAAGAACGTGAATGTAATAGCAGGAAAAAGTGTTTCGGCGTCTAATCTTATACCAACCCTTATAGATGATGATATGGAACGTCACAAGAACCAGGAAGATTTGATTTTTGATGATGCTGCTGAAATATCAGAGCAGGAAGCAGTACCGTGTTCGTCTCATTCGGAAGACAATCAAAGTGTGGATAATGAAATTGAACTTGATAACTTTTTTATTGTGAAATTTAGTACAAACAAGAGGGACAGGTTGTGGCCCAGATGAGGAATTTTCCGTGAGTGTTTTAAGAAAGAAGTTGTCAGCAAAACAATTTTTTTTTGTGATCCACTTCACTTCATAGTTATGCTAATGTGGATTTACTATGAATTTAAGAGAGTGATCCACTTCATCTCTATATAAAATAGCAATAGTTGACGGCCGAAATTTTCAACAATATGCTTTTTGTAGAGCTGAAGAGTAAGGCCTTAATATATTTTTTTAAGATTCTTTTCTTTATAAGGAATCACTATTTATCGATAGTGATTCGTACGTATAGACCACCCACGATACAGCATACGAAATCGTCGATTCGCATTTAATTTGCAACTGAGTATACATCGGTATATCCTAGAAGATAAATAAAATCTTTCAGAAGACCAATTTGCAATTCACTACGTCACTAATCGATATTATATTATTTGAATCTATATTCACATCGTTTAGGAAGAGAAAGAAAGTTACACAATTATATTGATGGCAAGAAAGTTAATATTGTTTCCGGAAATGCTACATATAATAGCTTCTTTATAATAGTGTGCTTATCTGATTAGAGCTAGTAAAGTAATACGCCCAGTATAAATGTTACGATGCATTCACCGTAACGAACATCACTATAAACATCGTTGAATATAATAGAGACCATTGCCGCAGAACATAATAGTACTTTATATAATTAATTAACGAAACACAAAACCATCGTCCAATGACAATTTAACGTTTACGCATCGTAACAACATCGTTTGCAAGATATTTTGTCATCCTCAGAAAGCATATACAATTTATTATGTTCAACGACCTGTCGCAAATAATATTCTGAAAGAAAAACGAAGTGGAGAAGGTAGGTATAAAAATGATATTGCACAAGATAGACCGTAAGTGCGCTTGTAGTCTGCCGTGATAATAAGAAATAGAAAGGATTACTTTATTTGACAAACGGCGACTCTTAGCGAAACAAATTATTACTTTCCATTTTTCCAAATAACCTAATAACCCAAAAATTACATAAGAATAATAGCAACTATACCTCATTCCAAATAAGAAACGAGCGTTATAAATAGATAGGGTCTAAAATAAACGTCTGTGATTGGTTAAAATCTAGTTTAAACAACAATAATTTGTCAAAATTGCATAAATGTCAGAAACATCAAAAAGGTTATATTATGTGAGCGTAGTTTGTGTTCTATTGCAATTATAGGGCTTTATTGTTTTCTTTATCCATTTCATCTTGATTCGTCATACAAAATGGTTTTTTTTAGATCTTCTGAATAGATAGAAGGCTAGATACTTTATTTCTCGTAATAATATACACTATAGATAAACAATAAATGCTATATTGTAGTCCCAGAAGCTGCAGCTAGTATGAGAAGAAATATATTCTTGCTGGAATTTATTTCTAACTATTCATTATTCCATCCATCATGTTTGTACTTCCCATTTCCTTCAATTTACAGATCAATTTTGTATTATTTTCTCGGAAAATAAAGATTTAGCTGTTAAAATACACTGACAGTGACAGTTGTCACATCACATGTCATAATATTCAGTTATTGAAGGTACTATTTGAACAGTTTTGCTTAAATGTTCTTATTTATACATCTTATGGTTTTGATAAACGCCAATACGTGAATATGTAATTATGGCTGATGCTGCTCTCACAGGTTCCTCAAATTGGGATTAGCAAAAAAACTGTTTAAAGACACCATCGGAGATATAGAGTTAACTGGAAAAGCCGCCAAAGAAACGGATATGTCAAATGAAATATGACAAATTGGACGAAGCTCATAAAAGTGCAATTAGAAGCATTAAATGTGTTTTATTAGTGTTCGTAAAGATATACAATAAATTTAAACAAAAACATATGTTGGCTACCAATACTAAACTTACACCATATCATAAACAAAAAGAAAGGAGAAAATATGTAAAGGTAACATTCCATCCATCTTGGCAGTATCAATTATCCAATCTTTTAAAAAAATTCAACCTACAAGCAGCTTTTTCCAGTCACAACACACTACGAAAATGTTTAAATAAGAATCTAAATAATGAAGTGAAGCCGTTGGATAGATCTGGAATTTATCAAATTAATTGCAAATCTTGCAATAGTTGCTATGTAGGCCAAACAAAGAGATCAGTAAATATAAGAATCAAGGAGCATAAATTGCATTTAAGAAATAGGGACTCTGAAAAATCAGCTATAGCTAGACATTTTGTTAATACAGGACACACCTTCAGTGACAGCGACGTTAAATTACTCAAACAAAGTAGTATACACATAATCTAAATGTTTTGGAAGCTGTGTACATGAAAAAATTTAAGAATAGACTTATGAATTCAGACTTATCCCCTCTGTATAATTACAAGTTACTAGAACTTATAAAGACGATTTAGTTTTTTAACTACGTGTATAGGTATATTTTTATAGGTTTGTAATTCCGTTGTTTAAATGTTTTTTAAAATGTTGTATTTAAATATTGCATGTACGAATTTGCTTATCTTTTATCTCGGACCTTGTATCAGAAATTGTTATATTTTTCATATTTTATATTATTCACTTTTTGTGTATCCATATGTGTTGCGCTCGTATACCGCGCGTATTAGTTTTAGTTCTGTGCTGATGATGCAGCGTGATGCTGTGAAATGTACATATACATATAAATTAAAACTTTTGTGAAGTTCCTGGAGTTTTTGTTTGAATTTATTTGTTCGTAAAGATGTTATTCTACATAGTGGACAACAAACAAATTTTAAATTTACCGCGATTTTTGCAAATCACAAACTTGTTCTTGTGTGATATGTGTTCCGATTGTAGCGTCATCTGCTCCATTCTTATTTGGAATGGACAATTTATAGTTTATAAGTATTTATTAAGTGTTTACTGTGTTTTTTTTGTCTGTTCTAATTTTGTAATAGCGCCTCGTTTTTGTGCATGCAACGCAGGAGGAAACTATTTTGCGTTTCAAATGCATACTACACTTATTGTTGTAAATCTTTAATTAATTATGTTTAATGATTGAATGCAAAAATGTAAATTTATAATTAGAATATAATACGCACTGTTTTCGAATTTTATATTTCTAATTTCTGCTGGTCACTCTGAGGAATTCATACCTACCAACCCCATCTCTTAAAAAATCAGTCTTGTAAATTCTTGAGAAGCGAATATTATTATTACAAGGTGAGGTAGGTATAACTTTAGAAATTCGACTTTGTCATTTCATAGTTTTTAATTCAAGAGGTTTAGAGTTCAAATTTTTACTTTATGAAAAAAATTAACTCCTAAAACTGCGCATAGATCTCACTTGCCTCGTAGCGTAAAGCACGTGAAAGCTACTAATGAAAAATAAAAACCTATACGTTCACAGAAAGCCAACCTTTTCTATGTTGATACATTTCTGCATTATCTCCCTTTTAAGACTAAATTTTCATGTATATGCGAGCAATTGCTTCTCAAACATTTGGAAAAACTTAACTTATTGAAGACATCCTGTCAAATAAACGCTACCAAAGTGACAATTGATGTATTCAGCAGAAACAAACGGTTACCGATGGATTGGTAGCACTGTGAAGTGATTGGTGGCAAATTAAATTTCACTCAATCCTCAATCATATCGGAGTGCTACCAAATCCATTGGTAACTGTTTGCTTGAACTGCTGAATGAAAGCGGTAACATCTGACAGTTATCTACCACTAATCATAAAATAAAATTTAGTAGCATAGTCAACAGCAAATCTATGAAGTTGCTATTAGCGCTTCTTGATTTTTTTTTCTAGATATCGTCCTCAGGTCTTCATCCATTTTCAGTATCTATCCAATGAAATATTTCTTTATAATAGCAAATTCTACTAATGGCCAGCTTACCAGTTTCAGTCTTTCTTCTGGTTCTTTCCCTTTATCTTTTCATTCGTCATACTCTCTTACTAACCTTTCAATATACAGAGTTATCCAGAAAGATGTTACCACTCATATGGAACTACATAATTTTTAATTTGATTTTTTTTTTTGATTGAAGACTAAATATGGCCACCCGACTTACTTCGGAAGAGAGAAGGAAGATAACGTCTTGGATGGAAGTGTTTGGGTCACCCTCAGTAGTAAGACAAAAATTTCAGCAATGGTTTCAAAAGAATCCTCCAAGTCGTCGAGTGCATGAAAAATTTGTGCACACAGGGTCTGTCACTAATGACTGTAAAGGAAACAGTGGACATCCCAGAAGTATTCGAACGGAAGATAACATCATAAATGTACAGGCCCGAATAATTAACAGCCAAAGAAAATCAAGTACGTGATTAGCATTGGAAAGTGAGCCGTATCACATTCAAATCATTCAGGCCCTTTCTGATGCTGATAAAGTTGTTCGTGTTCGAGCTGTAGAAGTGATATTAGAAATAACGAACATAAACCCTAATTTTGTGTTATTCATATGTCGGATGAAGCCACATTTCATATCAGTGGCAACGTCAATAAGCACAATTGCAGCATTTGGAATACAGAAAATCCTTATGAACTAAGAGAGCACACTCGCTCCTCACCGAAACTTAACGTATGGTGTGGCATATCGAAGTTTGGAGTGCTTGGTTCATATTTTTTTAACGATCAGACTGAAACGGGAGATGCTTACCTGGATATGCTGCAGAATTTTGTTGTAGACAATCTTCCCATTCGTATCTTAATATCTGGTTACTTTCAACAAGACGGTGCACCACCGCATTATTCCTCAGCGGTTCAACATTACCTAGATCAAATATTTAGATTGGAAGAGGAGACTTGACCTCTTGCGATTTCTAGCTATGGAGAATGTTGAAAGATCGCGTGTACTTTTTTTTTAATGTGTGGTGGGTGCTTAGTTGCAGTGACTCCGACTTACTGATATTAATGACCTGAAAGAACGCATAATAACAGTTGTCCCCTCTATACCTATGGAAATGTGTGAACGAGCTATGACCTGCATGGTGCAAAGACTTCACTCATTTATTGAAAATTAAGGAGTGCAGATCGAAGGAGCGCATTAGGTCTATTTTGACTTGTGTACATGTGTTAGTTATTAAGTTATTAAAATAAAAGTTTCTTTTCTTCTTTTTGGGCAACCCGGTATTTTTATGATCACTATCTAGCTTAAGTTAATTGTAGTAGTATTTTTTGTCGTTTTTTCTTCGGTTATATCTTGGGTTTTTTGATTTTATCCGCCTTTTTCGTTTTTATTTTATTTTTCTTCTAATATAATCTTTGAAATCAATATTTCTGCTTCTGTTTCAATTTCTGTTCGTTTTTGCTTATCTTGAATATTAAGCTACTGCAGCAACTCAAACAATGCCTCGAGCGCTTGAAGCAATGTTCTGTATTGGTTTAGATCTCTCCAATCCTTCTGATTAGTTGGGAGTTCTTAGTCTTTCAAGTTTGAATAATATCCAGTTATTACCATATATAAATGTGCGAACACCTATAAGCTACTGAATCATATTATTTTGACGTTGTAACTATTCTATAGAAAGCGACATCTCCCACCCTCCCCTTCCCCTTTTTTGCATCCATTTATGGTGTTTTGCTTTAGTGCACGACTATATATTTTGTCGACCAAAATGGAAAAAAATTGTTTAGTCACATTCTGTCCTGCATGTTTTCTCTGCTGGGAAACTAGTTTCGCCTTCCAGTCATGTTCATGATGGTGAAAGCAATCCCCTATATAAATTTGAGCTTTATTAGTAGTACAAAACGGTCAGATGCAATATTTGGAATGAAACTGTTTTGAAGATATCTGATACCATTCACGCATTCTGGGAACATGCTGACATGCTGACATGCTGTGGTAGTGTGCAAAATGTATTGGGGGAAACTTTTGGCGACTAACACGGGCTCCAATCGAAAATCTACTAGTACTTCGAGTTGATGGACAATTTACTGCACCTAGTACGTTCAGCTTTAATAAGTTTAGATAGGAATAAGATTCTTGTGGAATTTCAAATCTGATTTGGTCTTTCTTGCAAATTATTGTTGCTTATGGTTGTCTTTAAGATATCAAAATATTCATTGATTGAAAATGGATTTGAGTCAGTTTTTCAAAGCGATTACCATAGATTAAGACGTTTTCAAGGATAACCGATGTCTTTTTTTCTAATTATAGAAAGTATGTAAGTTATTGGCTTATACGAATTTGAAGATCATAGATATAACATCTCTTCATGGACTATCATCTAAACTGTTTTCATACAAATTTATACCAGGAATATTTTTAACGAATACTTGCCCCTAATTCTCACTTTTCTCACCTGACCTGGTTCAGAACCTATACAAAGCTTATCTGATGTGCATTATTATAAAATAAACCAAATCAATTTAACAATATGTAAATATGCGGCTACAGACTGCTTAACATGTAATTTGATGGAGATATAGAAATTTAATATTAATGAATTATCGCAAGCACATTTAGACATAATTATACACCTTGAACTTGATGAAAAAGTTACAAGAAAACTAGGATTCAATGAAGGTATATATAAATAGAAATCTGGGGACTTGCATTCTTGTTTCATGACACCATTTCCGGTTTTGAAAAAAGATAGTAATAGAAATAAACCTTCAGTATAAAACAGTAAATGATCCTTCTCAAAATATCAAACAAAATCGTGTTTTACATTAATTTGAATTGTTCATAAAAACAGTTCTTTCACATTTAATAGAAAACAACAGATTTACATCTTAATTAGATTGGATTACAATCATTGAACACACGTTGCGCACAATATACAAACTGTGTCAGTCTCGGAACAAATCGCTTACGGTGTCTGAATTGAACTTTCTGCAGAATTTCTCACAGAATCAGTGTAGTAATGTGTGGTGATGAACTCGATAGAATGGACGCCCTCGAAAACGACACTTACTACACAATTCCTCATAACTTTCACCTTGAACGCATACCTATATGTATACATAGGACTTTAACGGAAAGATGTAAATGTGTACAATCAACTAAAACATTAATATCTCCTTATGATAAAATATAAATATGAGAGGGTTATTAATTTTTTGGTTAAATGTGTATATGTACATACATCATTAACAATAACAAATTCCATAAAACTTTCCTGTTGTTGTTTGAACTCGTATTAACTTACAATTATTTGAAAATTTACAAGAAGAATGTTTAACAATAACATTGCAAATGTGGCTATTATAAAGTAAATGGTATTCATTGCCCTTTTATGTATTAATGTCAAAGATTATATGAATGATATATTACATACGTTATTTAAAACGGAGAATATCGATTGCATAAATATGTGTTATCGATTAATTATTTAAAAGGCTTTATGGTAATATTTAGTAAACTATCCTCCTTTCTAATTTAGTTTATTTTGCTCCTTTTTTTGGCTATTTCCCCAAATATTACAACACCAACGATTATATTCGATCTCTGCGTTGGAGCAGTCACAATTTCGTGCATCATCTACCAAATGTCAGATTAAACATGATATATTTCAAAAACTGTTACCAAAGTATTGAAAAAAGATTCCTGATCATCTCCGATGTTGATTTCCCTTCCAAAATGCAATACGTAATATGCAGTTTGCCTAATAAAAATTGTAGGTTGAAGAACTTTTTTCTCGTCAAGATTAGAAAATGATTAGAGAAAAAAGACCTTTGTTGGTTTTTAAAGAAACCAACTCGAAAAAGTTAGCTCAACAATATATTTTTTATTTTGTAAACGTTTTCAAAGCCGTAAAAAATTCAACTATAATAAGCGAGATCCTCATAAAAACAGCACTAATGTTTACTGGGGACGCCAGCACCATGTGCTAACAGATTTGCTAAATTTTAGTTATTTCAAGAAAGAAGCAATATTCGCCGTTGACAACATGAAATGTTTTGGAACTGAAGTTGCACTCTCAGGAATTGAAGGTAATGTTAATGCTTTGGACAAGGAATTTCTTCATTTAATTACGAATTGCATGATTCGTAATTAAATGAAGAAATTCCTTGTCCAAAGCATTAACATTAATTACGAATTGCATGATTCGTAATTAAATGAAGAAATTCCTTGTCCAAAGCATTAACATTACCTTCAATTCCTGAGAGTGCAACTTCAGTTCCAAAACATTTCATGTTGTCAACGGCGAATATTGCTTCTTTCTTGAAATACCTAAAATTTAGCAAATCTGTTTTTTGAACATTCAGTTTAGAATGGAGTGCTTGAAACCAGAATTAAAAATCTGCTCTTCATTTTCCAAACATTCCTTACAATAACCAAACTATCACCTGCAATAATTTTTTTAATTGTCTAAAAATAATTGGCGGGTGATTAACATAGATTACAACCAAGAAGGGTCTAAGTACAGATCCCTAAGGCACTCCCGACTTCACTATAAAAAAGTGTTTGAAAATGTTTCTGATTTATCTAAATCTTTTGCTATTGTTGTTTGATGTCTATTTATATGATAATCAATAAATTTATACATAGTTTGTCGGTCCTTTTAATAATAAAAATCTTTATTCAATATTTCGTCACAACTCTGAGACTTCTTCAGGAATCTAAATTCCTTTAAAAAATATAATTCCTGAAGAAGTCACAGAGTCACAGAGAGAGAATTGTGACGAAATATTGAATAAAGATTTTTATTATTAAAAGGACCGAATAACCCGTATAAATTTATTGTTTAACAAAAATACGGTCGAGAAACAACATCAACATTTATAAGATACGATTTTAATAATAATTTTAATAAACTCTCTCAAAGTGTTGTGTTCCTATAATCGTATTTTTAGGCCAAACATTCTGATCAATCATCAACGTTAGTAATTGAATTCCGATCGACCTACCATTCGCTGTTGGGAGCAAAGTGACTAACAGCAGAGCATTATAAAGGTGGTATAATGCTGTCACAATGCTTTTAACACAATTATTCAACTACACCGCAAAAAGTTGCCGTTGTTGGTCAAACAAGCGATATAGCTTAAGAAGTCACTGCAACTAACCACCCACCACAACCACACACCAAAAAAAAGATATTGTTCCTAATGAAAATCGTCAAGATAACCTTCCGTTAAATATTTTGAGAAATCAGTTATTACGGAAAAATTATAAAATCCTTTTGAAAATAGAACATAAAACGACAATTTTACAAACCATAATAAAATGGAGGATACAGGAGAATCCATGGGATAGCCAAAATGGTAAACCTGAAAGTATGTAGAGGGTAGGATATTTTTAAAGCCCCGATGCACTTGTTCGAATGCAGGGTGGTGTATTCTCCAGTTAATGACCACCTCTTATGAACGCGGTATCAACAGCTACATCACTGGGGATGTTTGTATATATTAGAGAACAACCACATCTAAGGCAATCAATTAGTAATTGTAAGGTTTGCTAACATGGTTAATTAACTTAGCAAGAGCTTTTAATGTAGTACATACTTATTTTTTTCCTGTGACATTTTAGATTATGTTTGCTAAGTATTTTAAAAGCTTATAAATGGAACTTTGTATGCAAGATAGAATTGGTTTGATTGGGTACCCATCCTTGTGTGCTTTATTTTGTTCACAGAAGTTTGGATTCCTGTTTGTCTTTACATACCTCAAAGAAGTTCTACATTCACTTCGAAATCATCAGCCGCTAAAAATCATATTGGGGAATGGTCGAACTTCTGTTGAAATGATCAGTTTTGATGCAACCTTTTTTGATTGAAAATTGATAAAGCTAACTTGAGAACACTGATGAGACACAATTCTACAAATAAAGCATTTGGTGCCAGGCTAGTCAGCTATCAAAATTGTGTAAAACTCATTTCCTCCAACCACATCAAAGTTTACTGGTCAAATCCTAACTACTCACAATCTCTGGATAATTGATCATCCAATTGCTACTGAATTATAATGCAACCTAAACTTAGCTTAAAAAAAAAAATAAACCACCAACTCAATGTCCTTTATGAAAAGTAAGCAACAAATTTATTTTCACTAATTAGCAAATTTTTTATTAAGCACCCACACAGCTGTTACGCACAATAGATTAATGATTAAATGCGAATTTTACAGCTGAAAATTTATAGTTACAATGTAGATAACAAGATTACCGTTTATAACTTATAACGTTATATTAATTACACCATAAACAAACCATCTTAACACTGTTAGAAAGCGACGGCTGAATTTCATTGCACGAACACATGGTGAGATCCTTTAAAAAGTCAAACGCAAAGCTTCCAGGTAAATTTCACCGGAAACAACAGCGTTAAATTAAGGAAGGAATGTCTCGCCCGTTACTGGTAAACAGTATTTAACATTGTCTTTTAATTGTGCGTGTTACTACATAATTCGTCATTTAAATCCTAGTTAAAGTTATACTTAAATGCACACGGTTTAGTAACTAATATATGCGTTTATGTAATAGAGTTGCTTGTTTTCATGTTTCTTGTGTTAGAGATTACGCAAGTTGTTCCGCTTAATTTACGCAGATATTACTTTCATTGTACATATGTATGACTGCAATTTTAATTGAAATCTTCACTTTATTGATTGACGTATAGACTGAAAAATGTATAAAATAAAAAATCAGGTTATCTGGAATTTTGCAAAAACTTAGGTCAATTAACTTTTTATTTCCACATAAAAACTTATAAAGTAAAAGCACTTTTTTAATATTACGTTATTAAAGATTGTTTCCGGTATAGCTTTATTCAATAGAACATAAAAAATCACTGTTTTTTAAAAGCCAATTACCCGACTAATGAACCAGGGTTGGGCATAGGAAACTGCAAAATAGTTTTCTAATTGCATTTTAAAGCTCTCTGTTTCGAATAAATTTCCTAAATCTCTAAATTCTTGCTATATGTTCCATAATATTATTCTATATATTATCCGTGTCATTTTTATAGCCGAAATAATTACATAAAAAGCTCAAACAACTTGAAATCAACAAACACAATTACAACATATCCAAAAAATAATAAAGCCTCTGTAAAAACAAGGAAACCGATTTAATAAGATTAATAAATAAATCCTATCAAGACTGAAAAATGTAATTTTCCCTAGCCTGAAAACGAGAGGATCCTGTTTAAATAGTTTCTGTTCGTTTCCGATCGAAGTATGTTGTACATACCTACAACATTATCTTACAACCGACACAGTTTAATAATCAATTTCTATGTACATACTTACCTCGTGTTTAAGCAAAGGTTTTAATAACGTCAAATATTATTACTTTCTAGTCTAAAGCAATAAAATCACATTTTTCTAGTAAAAAAGTATCTAGAAGATGTTTATTCTCTGGTCGGTTATAAAAACATGTTTGTCTTGCTCGTTTTTCGCTTTTCTAGCCCATATTGGTTAGCCTATTATAGTTTTCCGACTTAAAATAGTAATCTACACAAAATTTCCTTTAATTTGATATCACACAAGCCCTAGTTTCAGAAAAATATTTGTCCACCCCCTCCATTATTGTATCGTTCTGCTGATACTTGTTTTTTACAAAATCCTCGATTCAAACTTGCGCCACTTCTATCCAAATATTACTTTTTCCAATTTTTTTTGCAGTTTGACAGTTGCTTGACAGTTGCCAGAAATCGTTTGATAGTTACGAATATCAACATTTTAAAGAAATATACCTTGTATATAGATAGGGGGTTTCCTAATTGTATGTCAATATTTTAGGGGACGATTTTTTGGTCCATTTTAAAACGAAAACTTCATATGAACGTATGACCTAAACGTCTTAACTTTTGAGATACGGGGTGGTAAAGTTTTCAAAAATAAGTAGTTTTTCAGTAATTCCTTCAATACTACTTTAGATATTTTAATGAAATGTGGTATACGTGTACTATGTATCAAGAGGCATTATTGAGTGCACCACATTTTTTTTAATTCCACCAGTGGCGTTCGTACGGAATTTCAGCTACCTATTTTGACAGACGTTTAGGTCATACGTTCATATGAAGTTTTCTTTTTAAAATTGACCAAAAAATCGTCCCCTAAAATATTGACATTCAATTAGGAAGCAACCTGTAAATACTTCGGTATTAAAATATACCTTATTTCAAACAGAGGGCGACAAAATTCTGAACAGACCCAAATATCACTTTTCTGTTTTTTATTGGCTGAAAGTAGGGCAAAATCACATTATGCAACGTTCTGTTATTTCTGTTCATTGTCAAAGATTCTGACATTGTTTATAGATACCATAGGTCTATTTAAAGTTTTACTATAATTATTACATCAGTTTATCTACTTTCGGTGTAGATGCGTACTCTTTTACCTTGCTTATCAGAGAATGTCACATAAAATTTATTTTGCAAGTTATATATTGTAATTTGGGCTGGGGGTTTGTTCATAATTTTGTTTCTCTCTTTTTGAAATAAGGTATAATTGTTTTTACAATTTGACAATTGTCAGAAACATTTTAACAGTTAGTACTGCTGTAGCTGTCCAAAACAATTACGTATTTTGATAGTCTCAATTGTCTAATTCAGAAAAAAATACTGTTTTTATAATTCGACAGTTGTCAAAAGCATTTTAACTGTTATCCTCGCAAAACTGTAAAGAATGAAATGGTTGTCTAACTTGACAGCTGGTAGATATTCTTGATGGTTACGCACTTGAAATAAATGATCAAAAAAAAACTATTTTTACAATTTGACAGTTATTAGAAATATTTTAGCAGTTACAACTATCGTAACTGTTAAATTCTGTCAACTCTCATATGTATTTTTACAATTACAATTATTTAATCTGAAAAAAGTTACTGCTTTTATAATTCGACATCTTTCAGAAAATAAACAGCTGTTTTTATAATTTGACAGCTGTCAAAAGTATTTTAACTACTATGCCTCCCAAAACAGTGAGAAAATAACATTCTTTTATAGTTTAACAGCTGTCAAAAATTGCTTCATGGTTATGAACTTCAAGATTGCAATAAATCACTCTTTTTACCATTGGACAGTTGTCAAAAACATCTATTTTGACAGCTAAAATTTTATCTTCCAATCCCAATTACCAAGCAATCTAGTGATATCACCATTCCAAAACCCAAAGCAGTCAAACAAGCCCAGAAAATCAAAGGGTCAAAGAACGCAACTCCGATATTACTGATAAAAGGTGGACCGCAGACTTGATAGCGAATTTCTCTAACATCGTAACGTTTGATAATTTTAAGATCCCCGTGTATTGATTGTGTTAAGTTATTTTTACGTATTGGTTGAAAAAAATATATATAATTAATTTGGTATTATCTAAGTGCTTTCTAAACCAACAGATGCTTTTTAGCAAATTCAGACGTCGCGTCGTGCCGGCATCTTTATTTTAAATGGAACTTGTAATTTCACTACCGTTAGGAATGGTCAGTTTTACACACAAAAACTACCTTTCCATTATATCATCATATCATCTCGTAAATATTATTAGAATCATTGTCAAATGAAAGTATTAATTCTAAAAGTGAATGTTGCAACTATGTGCTAAAGAAGGTAAATAACATGAGTCAAATAGAACGAATGTGTTACACACACATCTATGCAAAGTAATTATTAAAGCTTTGCGAATATAAATTTCACTCATTTTCTATTTAGTCCAAGGTGCGGTGGTTGGAATATAGTCGGAAAAAATAAACAAGCATTCTTTCAATATATGTATATATCGTTTTGGATAAATACGCCTTTCCATCAATTGATGCGGCGTTTTAACTAGGTGAAATTTTATTAGGATGCTACTTGTAGGTCGCTGACCCGAAAAAACAAAAATAGAAAACGACACTTGGCTTTACCGCGGCATCGAATTTATACATTTCACTTTAACGCAAAGAAGGCGGATATAAAAAAAGTATTAAACGAATCGAATGCCAAGTTCCGTTTCACTTCCACTGTCTGCATAGTTGGCTTGCATCTGTTGCAGAGCTGGTTTCGTACTACATACAATGAATATAATTTGAAAGGTTTTCAATTATAAGAAAGGTTTAGATATTCATTAAGTGTTCTTTTTTCCATTGAAGGAAAGAAAAGAAAAACATAAATAACCCAGTTCGCAAACTGCTTTGCATTTTCCCCAGTTTAAAATTGTGCCAGTGTTACTTTCCACTAATTTATTATTCTTTAAATTATTATCGAACAACGCATTAAAATATCAATCGATTTCTCAATATATGTACATATATAGAATAATAACAATTAATACATTTTAGGGAAACACAAAAACTAATAATGTTTCCTGCCTAACAATTATTTCAAGGTAACCTCTCGCTTTACTTCAAACCATTTACGCCACCACTTCACACATAACACAAGACATCTAAGTGTGTCTTACTTAATAACGCCTAAAAACAAAAAAAAACACGGATATAGTTTTAAAGACATCGTCGTAATTTTATTATCGAGGGTAATCTTCTGCCCAATGAACAGTTTGGGTTTCGGGAGGGCTGGTATCCGACTCCTCCTACTTTTTTTTTTTAATGTGGTGGGTGCTTAGTTGCAGTGACTCCGTAAACTGTATCGCTTGTCTGGCTATCACTGCAACTCTTGCGGTGTAGTTTTGTGTGTGTATGTTGTGTTCAATTGGCTTTGTGACAGCACCATATCGCCTTTTATGATGCCGCGCTGTTAATCACTTTGCTCCCAACAGCGAATGGCAAGTCGATCCGGGATTAAACTCTCTGAAAAAATGTCACCGTCCCTCCAGAGAATTGAACCCCGGCACCTATCGTCCTCTCACAATAATAGTCAGCCGCCTAACCACTGCGGCCATCGACCCGTTAAGAGAAGATTCGTGACGCTTTGGAGCTGAGACATTTGGCGCTGTTTTCCTCGATTTCGTCCACGCGTTCGACTC
This sequence comes from Holotrichia oblita, assembly GCA_023690525.1. Taxonomy (NCBI): domain Eukaryota; kingdom Metazoa; phylum Arthropoda; class Insecta; order Coleoptera; family Scarabaeidae; genus Holotrichia; species Holotrichia oblita. The sequence continues at coordinate 11,886,764 of CM043021.1, forward strand.
GGTGTGGCATGTCGGTTTATTATTTAAGATGGGCAGTTATGGCATAAACCTCTATATAATCATCCCCATTCGTTCCTACCTGTCCGCCATAACATTTGCAATGAAAAGGTTACCACCACATCAAGAAACGCTGCTGCGGTGTACCTCAGAATGCAAAGCTCTGTTAACAATATTTGTGAGTGGGCGTCCAACTAGCATCTAAAAATTAACGTGGATAGATGCGTTGTCATAAGATTCCCCAAGAAATGCAATCCTCCACCTACAAACATGACCATTGAGGGTCAAAGACTGCCGTGGGACTCTAGTTCAGTACTTCGGCATATCTCAGGACAATAGGTTGACATTTAGGCAGTACTCCTGTGCTAGAAAAGATTTCTGAGCTTGAAGATTAAGCTCCTAATCTTCAAGGCGTTTCTCCGACCCATTCTAGCGTATGGTGACTTAATATCCTTCCGAACCGGGTGCTGCGCATCATAATCGCAGCACTCTGAGTCGTAACTAATGCGCAAATTCACCGCGATCTAAAGAATACTGCCTCCAAGCCAGTATGCACTGGCGCTGGACAGAGGAACCTTTCAAAGAGCCTCAACGTCGCAGAACCTGCTCATCCAGCAGTTGGGAGAGCTGGACCCCAATAGGCCACCACCCCGCAGAATCCTGGAGAAGGAGCATTAACATCCGGCCGTGATTTGACCGCCCACTCACAGTGTCTCGTTGAAAAGAGACTGTAAGAACTCGTCGATTAGAAGAATGACTTCCACGGCGTTTAGAAGACTAAAGGACATCGTGTCCAGTCTTAGATAAAACAGAAGTCCTACGAAAGCACTATTCTGTTATAGTTTATCAATGGTTATAGTTTTCAAATGACAAAACAAATGTTCAAATGTTAAAACATTGTTGTTCGAAACCTGCGGATTAAGTTTTGAACAAATGCCTTTAGAAGTTAATGAAGAAAAAATCTGCGAATTCGCTTACGTTTACTTCTGACCTTCAACAGGTTCAACCACTGCCAAAAACAGCCGTTTCTGAGGCGTTTTACTTAAGGCAAATTAATTGTTACACGTTTGGTGTAGCAGGTTTGGATTCAAGAAACCCAGTTTTTTTCATGGACTGAAAATCAGGCTGGTAGAGGCAGTATTGAAATATTTTCAGCACTTCTAAACTTTTTACTAACTTTTGAGATACCACCAGATATTACAACCATTCGACGGATTCGACGGCGACCAAAATAAAAACTCACATCTTATTCATATGAATCATATACTGGTTGGCTAACACTACTACATCTGTCACGTCCGTAGTCGTCACGTTCTCTGTGAGAGGACATAGCTTTCTACCTGCGGATAGAGCTTTTGCTAGCGTAGAAAAAGGTGTTAAGAGAAGAGTTGTTCATAACAAATAAAAAAAATACCACAAAATTTACAGAGAAGTGGGATGTTTAAAACTTTTGGGAGAGGATTGGAAATTATGGGATATTAAAAGACTGCAAGTGCATTTAAAAAAAGTCGTGGGCATGAGTGACATGAAACGGATAATTTTACAAAAATGTAACTTGAAAGGTACCTAACTCGCAGGTAGTGTTGAGCGGATAACAAAATTATAGGTTTGAATCAAAGTTCCTCAAAATTTGTGTAAAAGTGGGACTAAACTGGCAACAATCTCCCCAGGCAAAACTACACAATGTATGTATGATTAAAAGCAGAATACGTAACGATTGGGCTTCAGATCCGGATCTGAAGTGGTGGGATGTGATGGGAAGGAGGAAGAACTCTGTACCGCTAACAGTTGCCAATCTTTAAAATTTTTGTTTTTTTTTATACATTGTTCATTACTTAACTATGTATCGTTGGTTTTGAGTACATATAATAATAAAATAAAAAGAAAAATCAAAAAAACTTCCCAAGTCCATGTCTATTTTTAAGCAAAACTTAATAAGTCCATGGCATTCAAGCAAAACTGCGTATGTCTAACAAAAAAAACTTGAATTTTGTGGGAGAGATTTGGTTGTTTTGTAAACTCCTAGCATGATCTTATTATGGAGAAGACAACAGTTTTGTTTATATTTTGTGTTATGTGATTATTCCATTTATAAGCTACTGAAAAATCTTAATACTGAAATTTCTTTAAAAAGGACTTATCAATTTTTGCGTGAATGCTCCCGACATAAGCTGGAATAAAACACTGAATAAATTGAAATAATATCTTATACTTCAAGAAATATCTACAATATACAATACAAAAATAAAAGTTATAATCATGTAAGATCAGAAACAATACATAATATATAAAAATCACGATTTTAACAACCACTATCTGTAAAGTAGCCGTCAACTATTGTAAACTGTTCTTCAAATATATATATATATATACAAAGTTAGTTAAAACAGGTTTCTACAGATGGGGCACGTACTCTTGTTACTCGTACTGAACCATTTATACTGAAACGATAAAGTTAAAATTTAAAAAAAATGACAAACCAAACATGTTTACAAAAAAAAATTACCAGACATGCCGAATGGAACTTTTTCCTACAAGTTTGACATGACAATTTCGGCAGTTGATATGTCCCTGGATGTAGCACAGCGAAGCAAATATAACATTCCTCCACACCGTCAAATTTCTTATCTAGATTGTTATTCCATAAAGATAAACCGTCCCAAATCCGTCCATTCTGATGCAAAACGCACATTTTAAACTGCATTAACCATTGCTTGTGCGTGGTACCACCAATCTGTCTATTGCACTGTACATCAGGTCCCCCTAATGGATAATTTGTCGGTAAGGTTATCACTAAATCCATTTGAGCTTCATCAACTGTATAGATAGCTACAACCTCCCTAACGCTAGGATGAATTTTGATCTGTTAAAATAAAAAAATTTTGATCACCATCTAAATGTAGAATTTTCGAAATATATCCTACCACCATATTCTTGAATTTATTCTCGTGAGTAGCTACATCGGCTAATTCTTGGGCACAGAGTTGAGGTGAGACATAAGCTGAGGTGACCCGATCAACGACTTGATTAACTCGAGTTTCAATGCTTGACCACCATTGCCTAACTAAAGCCGGGAGTTGGGTTACTGCGTTCGCGTAAACCCAACAAGCCATTCTTTCGATTTTGTTACTGTTTATTGGATCTTTAATTTAATTAAAAGCAATCGATTAATTTAAAAAATTGATTTTTTTTAATCATTATTACCAGTTAAAAGCAATTGGAACTTTTTCACAAACCACTCATCGAAAGGTTTAATCCTTATATCATTGTAATGTAAAACTTCGGCTGGAATCAACTTGAAGATGTTATTTAATAGATTATTTAAAAAGTCTTCGTTTCTGGAACGGAAAGAAAATGAGGTTCTATAAGATCATTACCTAGTAATATTCTTACCTTAACCAATCGGCATATTGATATCTTAATTCAGTCGAGGCTTTCTCGCACATGGATAAAATAACATCCCAAAGTAATAAATAGGCAAACGTGTACGTATAGGAGTCTGTATATGGTTCTACCCTACAACTATTTTCACCTAATCTAGAACAAAACAAGTGTAATCAATTATTTAGATTTTAGTCAATTTCTACAGACATATTTATGTGAAACAGTTCATTCCAGAACTACCAAATCATTCATTCTTTAATTAAACGACATTAAATTTAAATTATATCCATTTATCAGACACAAATAAAGCATTCCATGGTACACCAGTTTTAGATGTGTGTTCTAAAAATTTTACGTGTCTTCTGCACTCCCTTCTCCTCCAAAACATCACAAATATTATAATTAGTACTAATTTGGGCAATCTCCACCATAAATTGGAATTTCTCTGAATACAAAGTTCATCTCACAATATATAAATGTTAACTGATTCTTGCATGAAATGATACCACAGTGTTTGACATACACACAGAATGAGGACAAGCAAACTGAAGCCAATCAAGGCCGTAACAATTGTCAAAAAAATGGGCAAAATTTATAGCCATGGTTGTCAAACATAGTCAATGTCAGATCAATACAAAATCGTTATAAAGAAACTTCACAGAAACTGACATTTATTACATAAATTACAACGCTCTGCGAGGCCAATTTACATTTAGATTTTTTATTAACTATATTATAGAAAGTCTTAGATGAGGTATAGGAAAGGTAATGACACTGAGACGACTGGAACAATAAGACAAGTGCTTCAAATAGAAACAACTTTAAGCGACCATTTACAGTTGAATCCAGCAGGGCCGGGGCGGCATTCTTGGGGTCGACAAATGGGATGTAAAACTAGTTTATGAAGAAAAACCAAGATTTGAATACTTATTGATCTTGGCTTTTATAAATAAAAAAGAAAGTCCAATCGATATTTAAAAATTCATTTCAAATCTGGATTTTATTCCTAATCTCGGCATAGTTTTATGAATCTTCCTTACTTTCCCAATAGGTGTGGCAAGTGGAGAAAGAAGGTTCGCCAAATTAAAGTTAATCAAAATGGCTTGACAACATTAGCCATTGAACATTAGTTAGCTGAAGAAATCGATGTCAAAAAAATTATTAACTAGGTTTTCTTATTTTTAGTAGTTCTATAATTTGTTTTACTATTTTCTTTAATATACATACATATAATATGCATTTTGTAATTATGTAGAGATTAGATTTGTGCCTTTTCTGTTTTTCTGTAACAAATCATTTCAATTTAGTGCCATAATCATAAATCAAGAAATTTGTGTTTTTGGCAAAACAAAACTTCAACAGTTTTAATAGCAATTTTTAGCTCACGTTATATTTTACTACTAAGCGTGGGAAGGGTTTAGATTATCTTATAAGTTTTGTTATAAAGGGGCGGTATTTTACTGCTAGCGCTGCCCCAAAAACTTATGGCCGCCACTATACAACATTCCATTCTCGTCAACAAGTGCAACTACTGTTATGTCACGACTCTGACTTTTAACACTATTGGCCACTATCATTACCTATCACCCTATCTCACTTCCGCATATTCCGAGCAATTTGCCGTTAAATCTCCCAGGAGCGTTTGGCACGACTGCCTGCATATAAAGGACGAGAAAAAAATCATAGTTGCGATGTTAAAACTGAAATCTTACGTGTCAATTCGGTGTGCTTAGTTCATACTAAATTTTTTCGTCAGTCGTCAATGTGTTAGAATTTTTCACTGTCTTGATACCACACGAGCAACGTCAACTGAAGAGATAGATTGCACCAAAATCCCTGATTTTGAAAAAGAAAATGTTTATGTTATGCATAGCATTCCGAGCCGAGACAGATCGATTTTTGTTTGAACGGGGAAACTCTTTCGCTAATAAGACAAAACCATGTCTTGTGCCGGCGCCCTCTCCTCCTTCCCCCCTCTCCCCACGCCACTTTCCATCGAGCATTAAACATTAAAATTTCAAATGGATATAGGATATCCTACGCTCGATTTTTGTTTAAAGAGGGAAACTCTTTTGCTAAGGCAAAGCCCATCTATTAACCCCCTTGCCCTCCCCCACCCTCCGCCCTCTCCGCCACTCTCCTCACAGAATAATTTAGCGCTACTCCAACAACATCACGTTTAACTTATAAGGTCGATGGCCGCAGTGGTTAGGCGGCTGACTATCGTTGTGGGAGGACGATAGGTGCCGGGGTTCAATTCTCTGAAGGGACAGTGACATTTTTTCAGAGAGTTTAATCCCGGATCGACTTGCCATTCGCTGTTGGGAGCAAAGTGATTAACAACGCGGCATCATAAAAGGCGATATGGTGCTGTCACAAAGCAATTGAACACAACCTACACACACAAACTACACCGCAAGAGTTGCAGTGATAGCCAGACAAGCGATACAGCTTACGGAGTCACTGCAACTAAGCACCCACCACAAAAAAAAACATTCATTTCGTCCCGGTCTCCATAATTACGATCATTTAGTAAAAGCTTAAGTGGTACTATTAGAATAACTACAGAATGTGAGGATTGGATTGGATCATGAGAATTGAAACAGTCTGAGTAAATTTTTATAATAAGAAGTTGGAGATACTGTTCCTGGCACTAGCAATTAAGCAACATCTATTGTTAATTATCGCTCCACCCTCTCCTATTCATCCAACCCAAATCACTGTTAATTCGAATTTTAGTAACATTTTCACAAAATAGAAGGTACCAGGATTACAGTAAACAATAAAGAGTGTACGTAAATGATGATGATGATGACATCAAGCAGCATTTTCAGTTTGTAATATTGGCAACTTAAAAATTTCATAGGCGTACTCGGTGTACTACTCAAATGTTGATTAATTTCAATATAATCAAAAAAAATTGTCATTTGATTTAAAATGTAAATAATCATTAAGCAATAAACGTTTGCGGCAAATTTTCCTATTTTGGAAGTATGTACATATGTAAGGTAAATGAAACATTATTAATATAAATAAAGTGCGTATTGTGATTTTCTAACTAGAATTCTTTTTGGTGTGATCACTTGCGTCTCATTCGCTGCATTCTGCAAATACTAATCTTCAATTTGCCAAATAAATAATTGTAATTGTAAGACGTCAAATGTGAGAAGCAGAGGGGTCGCAACATAGATTAGATGATTACCATTAAATTGCTTTGAAATTTCAAATGCATAGCAGATATAGATAGATATATCAAACGGATTACTTACAAACAGTATTAGCACAGTTTAGCAATTGATTCAAAAGGAATTGTTTAAAAGTATGTAATAAAATAATATTAAGTTTACGTCAAAAATGACAAATATATGGTTGTGACATATTGACAGTTACGCCAATGAATAAATTCTGTCAAATTTAGTGATTTTAGACGTGTCTCAACTTGTAGAACGTTAAATGTACAAAAATTTACGTACACTCTATATAAATATAATAATATATATAACGACTTATCGTGCGTTTAAACCCGGTTGAGGTCTTTCGCTTAAAGCTAGTGTAATGACTTGATGTTTCTTTTAAAACGAATACCTGAAATCGATCAACATGGTATGAACGATATCTTGAGTTTGTACCATTAAATCCTTAAATTCCTTAAGTACCAACTCCTTCTTCGGTTTACTACAACTAATCGTGGAAGAATCAATTTCGATTAAACCCGTTATCAACGAAATCAGCATGTGATATCCCCACAACTGAAGCGAATGTAAAGGATTCGTCAAAAGCGAACAACAGGTCTTTAGTAATTTCGACCATTTCGGTGACCTGTCATCGGTCTTTTTAAAGAGATATTCGTTTTTCAATGAACTGATACAAGATCCGAATTGTTGCAGGAAAGGCAGTTGGGTGATTCTCGCCGGGTTTTGTTTGTATTGCTCTAATAGTTTTTCTGTAAAAAAAATAAGATTTTAATTACAACCTAGTTTTACGACTATAATTAATAATTCTTACCTGATAAGTATAACCATGTCGCAATCAATTCTGTATGAACATCTTGCGCAAAAACAGCACGCCACTCTAATATGTATTTATGTTCAGGCATATGCTGTTCTAAATCGTTGAGGTAGCTCTCTACGTTAGTGAAAAGTTCAGCTACTGCGGATATGAAAGCTGAAACCTGAATTTTTTGATAGTTTACCCGTAATTCCGGTAATTTCGTACACCAACTAGCTAGAGAGATAACTGAAAAATCCCAATGTTCCTGACTTAAACTTTGTACTTTATTATTTCTTATCACAGCTGAGCAAAGGCGAATAATTTCGATTAACGTTTCCGTTCGTTCCCAATTACTTAAATCTCTATAAAAAATAAAAACAAATTTGATTGAATTTCAATAAAATCAAAACGCTTACAAGTTGTATAAATCCTTCCCGCATTTAATCTTAAACGCGTCGATCAATTTAAATGTCCCTGCAATATCGGCCGCTATATCTTCCCTGTGAATTAGCGAACGCAACGTAACAACCCGCTCGGAAAGACATGCATTATACAAGACGTCATCGAAGGATAAAGTTTCAGCGAAAGCTTGCGTTAAGTGCACACGACCTTGGCATATTTCTTCCTGGAACTCGTCTTTATTTAAATAATCACCGTACACATGAGTTAAATCTTCCTTCGCTACTTCGGCGCTCAAGAAATGAACGACTTTAGCCCACAACCAACTGTCTTTCGTGATACGTTCCATTAATTCGCGTTCTACGTGCGATTTACAATCGATATGTGTCATCAAGATCTTCAATTTCTCGATGAAAGATTCACTAATTTCAACTAGATTAGAATATGATTTAATCTAAAAAAAAATTATTCGAAATTATTTTTTTACTGACTAAAGGGATCTGTAAGACTTACAGTTTTAAAATTATCTTTTATAGTATTCGCCAAGGTGACATCATACAACAAATTCAACATCACCTTATAAATATCATCGCTAGCATCGATCATTGTATGCACCTCTTTTAAAGGACTCTCTTCGTGTAATACTTCATCTTCGTCATCTTCGTAATTCTCAACAGCCTCGATAGGTGTTAAAAACACATCAATAACTAACCCCAACCATTTAAAATATTTCAGAATCGTTTCATCTTCTACCGATATAATACCGCTATCTACCGGTGAATATAACGAGGATAAAGATCCCCGCGAATATTCAGCGCAAACGCACAAATTTGTCAGTTCAGATCTCCATTTCGGAACAAAATTTCTTTCTAGGAAGAGTTCTAATAATTTGAAGATAACAAAACCGTTATTTTTCTTAATTACGCGAATAAAATTCACTATTTTATCGACAATCTCTTCGCTTTTGAAAATTTTAGCATCATTAATTAAAAATTCCTCTTCTATAATCTCGGCGAATTGATTCGCTAGCGATTTTAATTCTTCTGTTTCTAAGGAACAGCACAATATCCCGACTACATCTTGCCAAGCTGTGTTCACCTCCCATAACGTATCTTGGGATATGGTTTCTGTATCTAGTCGCGTATTACAGCTTAATTTGAATAAAGCTAGTAACAATTCGGTGCCATATCTTAATTTTAAATTTTCAGTGTATAAAACTGACGAGATGTACGCTGCAAGACTTGCGCAACTGTCTAAAGTCACAGGATGATCGCTTGGGTTTAAAAGGCAGTTGCTTATAATGTTAACGATTTGTATGACGGCATTTTTACTTATGAATAATTCTGAAAAATTAAAATTAAATTAATGTATCCTGTGTTTATATAATAAATTTTACCTTCATCTTTATGTTCCGTGAATGCTTGTTTTAATAAAATACTAGATTCTGGCGTCGATTCGTCTAATATTAATTCTTTTTCAGCTATAGATATTAAATATTCGTCTACTTTTGCGTTGCTAAGCCATTGTTGTATCACAGGATCTGAATTGTATGGGTACGATAAGGCTCTTGTTACACACCAACCACATTGTTCACTTTGTAACTGTAAGATAAACAAAACTAGAAAAACCAATACATATGTTTACGTAATAATATTTTTTTAATTAATATAAAACTATCTTAAATTAAAATAATTTTATATCAACGAAATTAATTAATTCTGGTCTACAACTAACAGCATTAACGTTCTCCGCGAGCTTCAGTTACATTGCGTAATCGTTGCAATATTGAGTTAATTAATTTGCAAATCTCAGCTCCTGAAAAGTTTCTGCGTGTCGGCGAATACGTCTCTAGAGCTGATCTCAAAGATGCACAATAGAATCGAGATCTGGGCTACATACAGACCGGTTGAATAATAGTACGTCGTATTCACAAACTTTAGGAGACGGCGTTGACAACGTCCATTTGAATTAACGCAACAATTTGAGAAACGTTTACAAGGGTTAACGGCATCGCTATTATAACAAAATTTGTGCATTAACTGTCAAATTTATTTAGGATTTCACCACTAAAACATCAAATCTGTCATATTTTATAGTGAATTAATAGTATATTATTCAACGAGCGTATAATGATGGCTATTATTCTCGAAGTGACGTTTACGGCCACGAGCCGCAGGCGAGTGGCCTAAATCACCGAGAGAATAATAGCCATCATACGCGAGTAGAATACTATACTTTATTTCTTTAATTTTTACTATATTTAAATAGATACAGAGAACTGTCAAGTTTAGTTATTTTTTATATATGTCAGATATGTAGTCACGACCATATTGAATATTGGAATGTTGCATTCCTATTGGGAAGCAAACAGACGTATAATGGGTACATTATACAATAGTCGTGGATAAACAATCTAAAGCATTTATTAATGAAAGACAATCGAATAATCGGACATGTGTAAACGAAAAACGTACATATAATAGACGGGTGGGCGTTTTTTTTTGCCAGTCAGTTTCATTACATTTTAATTTCTATTTAAAAACGCATAAAACCTGCCGTACATACATATATATTGGATAAAATTTTTAAAAATGCACGTATTTTTAGGAGAAACTAAATGGTACAGAATATGAAATTGAAATTGATGAAACAACCATAAAAGAAGCTATGATATATCGAATGAAAAAAACGATGATCACGATTATTCTAGATATTCAAGTCGTCAGTAAACGTCGTCAATTAACGCTGGTAGAATATGTAAAAAAGATGCTGTTTGAGCCAATTCTCCTTAAGATAGAAAGCAAATCAATCAACTGATAAACACTGTGTGCGTTATTTTATGAAGAGATAAAATATCATTAAGAAACATAAAAATCACAAGTCTAGTCCAAATTCGAGGTTTTAATATACAGAGCGAATAGAGAAGACCCTCCAAGTAAATAGTGGAGTTCCACAAGGTTCCGTCCTGATTCCCACCCTTTGGAACGTACTGTATAATGAACTGTTAGATATGAAACTACCCGATGGGGTTAAAATCGTAGGTTTTGCTGACGACATTGCCCTCGTAGTGGTCGCGAAAGGGGAACAGAATTTGATGGATGTAGCTGATATAAATTCTAAAAGTAACCACATGGATGACAAGGAAGGGACTGCAGATTGCCCCTGAAAAGACCGAAGCTGTGCTTCTTACAACAAAAAGGAAGATTGGGCGCATTAAATTTGAGGTACAGGGCCACAAAATACCCACCCGTCACGATGTCAAATATCTGGGAGTCTGTCTGGATACAAAATGTACATTTGCTTACCCAAGCTCTGTTCAGTCACGGCTGCTTCCGTAAATATCTGCATGATAGGCAAAGAGCCAATTCCGACCAGTGTGATTACTGTGGAGCCATGGATGATGTGGAACACACTCTCTTTATTTGTCCTAGGTGAGAGTACGCACGAGAAGTATATACCCGAGAGTCGAGAGAAGGTTTCAATGAGACAACGATGATAAGAAACCTAATGGCGTCAGAAGAACAATGGTACCTGGCGTATAGAACAATACGATCGATCATACAGACCAAAGGACAAGAACAAAGATAGAAGGGACGCTACCACACCGTGGTGTGGAAAAGCGATAATGCCGAAGTGGGGAGAGAATTGTAGTCAGTAAGAATCTGACACAAGCCACCATGCCGAACGATGTGGTAGTCTTAAGCGGTCTACAGACGAAACGATCAGTTGTAGGACTTGTCTTACTACAAGTTGAAAATAAAAACGTAAAGACACGTAAGTCGCTGTTTTTTCTCCACAGTGGATCCTCGAACCAACTACGATGGTACAACAGATTTTACAGCCGATCGTTTCGTCTGTAGGCCGCTTCAAACTGTCGAACCAACTACGGTTGTACAACGGATTGTACAACCGATCGTATCGTCTGTAGACCCCTTAATGCAAGATTTTTTCTCCTCCATAAAAAAGAGCGTAAATTTATTTTATGAACACCTGGAACGTGTAATACTTAAATATAAATTTGAGCCCTCACAAATAATCAATGTCTACAAAACTGGTATTACCACAATCATTTGAATCAACACAAAGTTATTGCCACTGCAGGACAAAAACATGTAGGGTAGGTAGTTTCAGCCTCCTTCAGCGATAGAGGAACGCCAATAGGGAGTATTGACTCACATAAACTGTAGTCTCTCGATATTGGACTTTTTGCAGCTTTTAAAATGTAATCTATAACGAGTAAAGTTCCATTGTTGTATACTTACCTTCGTAAATGTCTCCAATATATTCAATTTCTCACTATCATCGAGGTACTTAAATAAAATAAATATCATATCTATTACAGACTTTGTACATAAATAACTAGATTTCAACCATTTATAAAGTAATTTCTCGTATATATGAATCAATTTGCCCTGTTCCTCACCATCGCCCATGACCATTTTACTCAAACTAACGAAGAAATCTTTGTTTTCGAATTCCAATATCAGAGCGTATAGGTGTTCGAGCAACTCTCTAGACTGTTTACTATTGATAAAATTGACGTAACTCTTGCAAAGTTTAAACACCAATACATTCAAAGACAACTGATACGATTCATCGCATTTATCCGATTTCATCATACTACCACTCGTATTAAGATCCCCACTTTCTAAAGGCTCCGTTTCGAATTTAACTTTCATTTGTTTCCTGGGTTTAATAGTGTGCTTCAGTGATATTAATAATTCTATTTGTCTAACAGCCAAATCAGAGGCTGCGTTCTTTTCGAAACTACGTTCAACATTCATCAATAAACCTTGAAACAAGGAATCCAAATTCGTCCAGAAATACTCCAGATATCTCAAGTAATTATGGACATCTTGGTGATTACGATTTCTATGCCAATATTGCACTAATCCTGCTACTTGGTTGTAAAGCTGCTTGTAAGAGTCTGGACATTCGTTTAAACACCATTCAATAATAGGTATCAATTCAGTTTTTATCAATTTTTCGCAGAGCGGTATATTTGCTTGATTTTTCATTATGATATATTGTAGACATTCTATTAATGTTATAGATACAGCTGATGATTCCGAACGACTGGAAATTGTACTGCGCTGCTTCAAACTACAAGAAAATTATTTTAAAACAATCTATTGAAAGCTAAAATAATTAATACATACCCTAATCTCATGTTATCGAAGAAACTGAAGTAGAAAACATTATTATCAACGCTAGGAGGTAAATGTGACAAAAACGGCAACAAATTCGGATAAATAACAGAAGCGTTGCCTTGTCCTCCTTCCTTTAATACTTTATAAACTTTTGGCAGAACGGCTTTTTCAACGTTTATATGTTTATACCACTCCTATATAACATTTAATAATTATATGCTTATCTATTTTGCCTAATTACTAACAAAAATCTTACTTCAAATGTAGTAACGCACAACAATACAGCTTCCCATATATTTGGCAAAACAGTGGGTTCCGTTTCATCCAAATTCTGGAAGATGGCGCTAACAATATGTTCCGTTTCACTTTTCAGCAAAAATGGAGCTTTTTGGCATATAGTTTTTAATGTTCCGAAGAAAGCTGTTCTAATTGGTACGACTTTTGACTTTGAAAATTTCCAAAATTTCCCGCTCGAAACTATTTTCCTGTTTATATCTTCAGCCTTTTCTATATTCTCGCTACTAACTTTATTTATATATAATGAATATCCGTGCAAACTAGAAATAACAACACGCTCGTATTTCGCTTCTGCATCTTCTGTTGTACCTTTTAAGGTGTTATTTAGTGATTGTACAGTTTGTACTACTAGATTATCATAAATATAGTTCAAAATTTCCTCCTGACAATAAATTATAGCTTCTTGAATTTTATTCGGTGGAAACGCATCCTGAAATATATTTTTATAATAATTGCATATAATCTTTTAAGAGTATTACTTCAAAAGATCTAGTTGCAGCACTAGCGGCAGGTGCGTAAGTATCATATTGGGACGTAAACCAAGCACCAGCTAATTGCTTCAAATATGGAGCAAGATTCCTCTTTGCTTTCAAGACTACTTGATGATGTGACGAATGCGTAGCCTCCCTAACTTTATGATCGGCATCTGTTGATAAAACGTTATATAATCTGCACCAAAATCAAGATACTTTTAATAGTCTCTTGATCACTCGATTTAACTAAATCAGTAAATTCTTGCAATGCCTATAAATAAATTATAACATTTAGATTTACATCGAAAAATATAAACAGTGTCGTTACTTTAAGCTTAGTCGTTGAATCTTTTTTACTCATTTTCTTCAATACTAATTGGAAATTGCTGTCAATCATCGAATCAGTATCGTCAGTCATCGCTAAAGTTAACGTAGGTAAAGTGAAACAAGCGTCCTTAATTGTCGAGAACCCAGTGAATTGGGAAATGGAATTTCCCAATAGTTCAGCACTTCGTCCTGACGAAGACGGCTAAAATATTAACGAAATTATATGCAATATGTACACTACAGATGATGTAATATATTTAATCGGTAATAAACTTACACGAGCGTTATTCTTCGTACGTTGTGCCTGTTTGTGTTTACCACCCATATTATGACGATACGACAAATTAATATTATCCGAGAAAAACTAACGTTTGCTTGTAGATCGTTTCGATAAAATCGCTAAAATGACATTTCTGATCTGAAGTTTGCGAATAACAGCTCAGGATTTGTGAGGTTATGTTTTACTGTCAAATTCTTTCCTTAGAACATTGAATACAGCTACAATGGATAGCCAACCACAGCTTCCAGATTTTATAAAACAGAATTATTAATTTCAGAAATGCAAAATTTAAATTTGAACACAGAATCGTAATCATTAAAAATTCGCTACCCACTAAACATATTTTTTCAAGTTCCCTGGCATTTTAAGATGGTATCTTAATCAAAGATAACTAAATTCTGTGCCTTTTTCCACTGTGAATCACAGTGAAATAGCACTGTATTTATGTTACTTTTTTTATAGAGTACCATTTGAAAATGCCCGCGAAATTAAAAAATACTAAAACAATATAATAGAATATAATAATAAATATTATAATACCGTTGTTTAGTTATTTAAGACTGTACTATTTGAAGAAAATAATTTTATCAATGTATTTTTGAATTAAATAGCTGTCTGTTAACTTGCCAATGTCTCCACAAAAACAAAGCTAACTCATTAAATTATTTTTTAATTTTGATGCAAGATTCAGCAACTATCACATTTTTATCCAGTTATTAATATATTTCTCTTTCAGAAAAGGTACGAAAAGGTACACTCGACACAACTTAGTCTTCGAACGGCCACAGTGTGTCTTTGTCAGTCCATCCCCTCCACATTTAACGTGATCGTTTCTTCGATAATTGTAATGTTACATTACAAAAAATATGCTGTTACCCTTATCGAAGAAACGGTCATGTTAAATGTGGAGGGGGGTGGACTGACAAAGACAGCACACTGTGGTCGTTCGAAGACTAAGTCTTGTCGAGTGTACATACTATATAAGCAACAAAATCTTGAGATTAAGATTTGCATCGAAGCTGTATTTAAAGTTCCTTTTTCGTACTAGTTTTTTTTTTATATTTTTAAATTTCGAAATATGTCGTTAGTTCGGCAACATCATGATAGTTACTGCAGTAATTCCTTTTTATCAATATTTTTTGTAACTTTTAAGGAATCTTGCATCGGAATTAAAAAAAAAATAGTATCATTGCTGTATATAGGGTGTTTCATAATATATGCCCAGAACTTCAGGATGTGCTTGTCTAAAAATTTGAAAAAAAATGTCAATTTCTAAAATGCATCATTTTCGAGATACCTACAGGGTGTTGAAATTTGATTTAAAAAATCGTTTTTTGCAAATATAATAATAAATTATACAATCAACATAACCGCATACACATTCAATAACAACACAAATTCAATTTGTACAATTTTTTACGCATTGTTGTATCTTGCGACATAAATTCGGAACACTCCGGGAATTTTTCTGCGTGTTGACAGTCAATGCGTCGAAGATTTGCAATTATGAAGTTGACGTTTGCTTTTCTTACTTGTTCTAACGTTTTATTAAACATAATTTTTATTTCAAAAAATTGACCATGTTTTTCAACATAAAAGTTGATTTTTCTCGAAAATAGTCAACTTTAGGGCTCATGACCACCAGTACTTTTTTTGTGTAGAAAATATTGGCAGTTCAAATGGGCGTCTCAAAACTGTACTTTTTCCAGTGGCGTAGAAGTTGGGGAGAAAACGACCACTATCCCTTTAAAATCTTCACCAATTATGACTTAAAAATTTTTTTCTCGCACACAACTTAGCTTATTATGAATAGAAAACACTTACAAAAGCTGATTTCTTTCTTTATTTAATTTCAACACCCTATATCTCGAAAATGGTGCATTTTAGAGGATAGGTTGATAGAAACATTTTTTCAAATTTTTGGACAAGCCTGCGCAGATATTATGAAACATCCTGTATAAAGACAATTTCACGCCACACGCCGCTGCTCACGCAATCTTAAAGGCTACTTCATAGCTTTGCGCGTTGATCCGTTTATACGTTTGCGTTAATACGTTGACCAATCGCTGCACGTTATTTGTGTGCGCTTCGAGTTGGTTGAAGTTGAACTTTGTCTGCTTCCGTTCACCCGCTGTGAGGTTAACTCTGGAAAATTGGTATGTGAACATACGTACGTCCAGAATGGTCAGCAAAGCTATGAACCGCTAGAAGATCTATGAACTAGCATTAACATCGATACGATCTAATTATGGAATGTTCGCCTAGTTAGATAGGCAATATATAATACTCTAACATATTATTCTTCTTTCCAAGTTATTCTTGACACTAAACAGATTCGTTATTGGTGTTGCCTAACCTAGACAATTCTCCTTAGTCTATAAACGACCTAGTATCCTGTAAAATACACCAAATGCTCTCTTTAGAGCGAATTATGGCTTACGGTGGGTATTCATAAATGTAGTAAGTATAAATTGGCATTTAATGCATAAACTAACAACATGACACCACATTTTTGTAATTAATGAATATGCTCAGCTCGCATGATGCTCTCATCATGTAGATGCAACCGGTTCATCTGCTACTCCACCACGGTTTTAGATGTTGCCTTTTTTGTTGTGGTAAGTGTACTTTATTCAAAAATGTAACATTATTGAATGTAATTGCAGCCGAATCCTTATGTTATTTATATCTGACGGTTCTTTCAATAAAACTGCACATATAGGACATCTAACACAAAATCTGTGATGTGATTCTGTCATATGAATATAGGCAACCAACTAAATACGTCACGTGATAAAAGGGGAATACTATTACATAAAAAAGAGAGGAAATGAATTTCGATATAATAAAATGTTTTTAATCATTAGGGGGTCAAGGCCGTTGGCCGACGAGAATTTTAGTTTAGACTATAATCTTTGGTACGCACGATTTCCTAACAAATTTTACGCACACGCACATTTGTGTCTGCCACTACGTAGACTTAAAAATAATCATTTATAATTGAGTGTAGATATTAGATGCGGTTTGGCCGCGAAGCCCACGAACATACACACCCGTTTGAATAAGATTTATATATGAACAAGTTTAGAACGCATGCGTGCGTATACTAGTTAATACTAAATAGATAATGCGTCTCCAAATGTATAAACTAGCACCAGTAGAAATTTAACAGATGCTTCAATGTTCCGTCGTTCGGTATTCTATCAACAATTCTACCTATTTTCTTTTTGATGTTTTCCCTATCGTAAAAATGAATGTTTAAACATAAAAGGTGTGACAACGTAATGATGTTCGCTTTCCCAAAAAGGAAAGTGCTGTTAATAACGTGAAAATTTAAATGTTTTCGTTGGGGAGAAAGGGTCCAACAGGTGAGTTTTTATGGCATTATATTTGGCGCGCTTAATTTTTGAATCTGTTATTACGTAATTTGCGATTCGAATTATTCTCGTTTACATGTTTGTTTATCTTTAGTTGTTTTTGTTATTCTTAGTATTAATCGTCTTGCATATACTATTTGATATCGCTTTTTTTCTACTGCGAGTTCTATATGAATCAGAATTTGTGTTATTGTTCTATGTTGGTTTTCCAAAGGTTATAGGCGTTTAGAATTCGATCAATAAACATATTAATCAGATTAAAGATGCAATATGTATATATGTAAATATGGTATATAGGATCTTTTGTATTTAAGTACCTATTTCGTTTTTGATTATTTTATGTGTTGAATTTTGTCGGTACATTTAACTAGTAAGTATTTCATTACGTCTACAATTTTGAAGGTTCTGAACAATAATAAAATATCTGTGCACAGTTATAAAACAAGTATTATTATCATGTAAATGAAACAGAAATTTCAGGAATGTCTCTGTATTTCTGTTAAATCAAATTTTAACTAATGCTATTTTGTCATCCACAAAATTTAAAAAATAATAATATAGGGTGAGTCACCACTGACGCAACGGATCATTATATCTAAATGGTTAATTTTATAAATCTTTTTGTTTACACAGGGGATAGAATATAATAGAATAGAATAGAATGTTTATTAATTTGCAAGGGTTAGGAACAAGTCACAGATATAAAGCTTGTGCACTATCTTAACTAAATACAAACTCTAACTAAATACAACTAAGTGACGTTTTAAATCATTCTAAAACGAGTTAAATGTGCTACATCGTATGCTGTTAGTTTAGGTAGTTTATTGTAAGTATACAGGGTAAGTCCCTCGATCTCTTGTGTTTAAACGCTTAAATATATCAATACCATAAGATATTGAAAAATTCTTACTCTGCAAACCAAGTCTCCACAGCTTCACCTCTTCTTTGGAAGAAAATTTACGACCTTTTCAACTTTTTTTTAATTGAGGAAAGACATGATAGTCCGACGGAGCCAGATCTGGTGAATAAGAGGGGTGTTTGAGTAATTCGAACCCTGAATAACGAATTGTTTGCATGGCAACAATTTGCGATTGTCCTGCAAAACACAAAACAACTTTGGATAACTTACTATGTCTTCTCCCCATAATTTTTCTCGTAGAGTGGTCAGTAACGTCGAATAATAATTCCCAGTTATTTTTCCACCCTTATCCAGAAAATCAATCATGATTACTCCATGGCAATCCCATAACACTGAAGCAAGAACTGTGCAGCAGATTTTTGAACACGAAACTTCTTAGGCTTTGGAGAACCAGAGTGTCTCCATTCCATCGATTGTTGCTTTGTTTCTGTGTTGTAGACATGTACCAAAGTTTCATCCACGCCTTCATCATACAGCTTAAGAAGTCTGCATCATTTTCAAACCGACTACGGATGATGCTTTCACCCATGCAAGTTTCTGGTCAATATTCAGACATTTGGGAATCCATTTTGTCTCATGTCCATATCTAATGCTTCAGATATTCGTTTTAGCCCAATCGACTGTCTGACAAAATCATATCATGAATTGTATCAAGATTTTCGGGGACAGACACAGAAACTGGCCTTCCCGATCGGTGTTCAACTTCAATGGAAAATTTACCACTTTTGAAGCTTGCAATGCATTTTTTCACGGTTGCGTACGAAGAACATTGATCACTAAAGGCATTAAGCATATCTTTGTAAATCGGCTTACCTCTCAGCCCCTTTAAATACAAGTACTTACTCGATACTCCAATTTTTCGATTTTCACAATTTTGGTCGACATCCATTTTGTCAAATTTTATTACACAACTTTGGTGTGACTGTTTGACGTGAAATTTTACTTGAACTTGTAATGTATACTATTTTGAAGAAGAAAAATTAAATTCAGTAAAAAAGAAGTATTACAATTGAGATGTTTACAATTCCCAAACCATTTTGGAAGAAAAAAATAATTCATCACAATCATTGTTATCAGTTCATCGTGGGATCAAGTTTAGCTAAAGCTGGTATAATAATAGCCAACTAATTATAATAACAAAACGCTTCCAATCAATGTATGTAAAGCCTAATTTACAACTTGATAACGAGTACCATTCAATCCCTGTGACAAGTGTTTGAGATAATGTTTTTAATAAAGAATCTGCCAACATCAATAATAGAATCTATACCGCTAATTTATTACATACATTTGATTGACGTAATAAAATTAACTTAGCATCAAAATTGTATCTGAATCAAATTTAATCTGGCAGACAAAATTCGATGGAAAACAGTATTATATTTTTATTTATTATTTATTATTATTTATTTAGAATTATATTTTTGTTTCTATACATTGTCAGGGCTCTTAAAAAGTCTTTAGTTGATTTTTGTACTTGTAGTTGTTCGCTTTTATGCAGCCAAGTGGAGCTTTGAAGGTGTACTTCCTTCTGTTTCTCGAGCCATGATATCAGAATTTCTGCTGCCGTAAATGCCTCTGAATGTGTCGGCCCTGCCTCTTAATTTCTTCATCGGTCAACATCTGGTATCCAGGATCGTTGTTATCAACAGCTAGCCACTCACTGGCGTCATTCTCATCGCATTGTTCAAATCCCGGGATCTTGCTGCATATTCCTGTCACTTCGTTAACACCACCGTCTTCACACATCATTTACATCTTCTTCTCCAGCACTTTGCTCTTCAGACCATAATTTATTCCATGCTCTTTGCAAGTTAGTTTTGGTTAAGGTATCACTCCCTGGTCCATTGACTGCAGAATGCTGTAACATTGGCTGGGAGGAACTGGACTTCAAAATTATCATTAATTGCGTTCAATACTTCAAGAGAGGGATGGGTAGGTGTGTTATCAATGATAAGCAATACCTTTCCATGTTTCTTGTTCTCCTCACATACTTAGTTACACTAGATATGAATTCATTCTTGTACCAATCTAGGAAAATTATAGAAGTCATCCATGCACTCTTCTGTGATGTGTAGGAAACAGGAAGAGTGTGCACATTTTTAAAACACCTTGGGTTTTTAGTTTTGCCGATAACCAACAATTTTATTTTGTGCTTCCTACTTGTATTAGCACATACCATTGCTGTTAATCTTTTCTTGGACACTTTAAAACCAGGAGCGTCATTGTTCCACGTCTTGATGCCAGAGACTTGATTGTAGAAGTCACCTCAATTTATTCCAAGTGCATCTAGTTTAAACTTTTCAACGAAAGCACAGCCAGCAAGTAAATCCGATGAAAGTGTATAATTCTCTAATACCATGTCAAATATTAAAGTTTTTGAACCATCCAGAACTGGCTTTAAAGTCTTTTGGTCCATTAAGCTTTTCATTGACTTGTAGGGCTTTTTCACAGATAAGTGGGCCTGAAATTGCTTCTCCTAGGCTTCTCCTTTGGGTGAACCACATGCACATTGCATCTTCCAATGCCTTGTTGTTTGCAGATCGTGCGGTTTTTCTTTTTAGCGTCCCTTCTTCTGATTCCAGTTTTAAAGCAAACTGTTCGAGCTGAGCTTTCCCTGCCCTGAGCCAACATTCCTTAGTAACGCTACGATAATGAGCTGCGCATCAGTGCATTTGGCATTTTTATTTTTTTCCGGACGTGAATCCGGATTATCGACGGTTCGGATTTTTAACGTCCGGATTATCGACGTTGGAAATTCCAAGTTGATAAATTTAAAATAATCTGGAAAGATCTTTTATTATTATTATTGAATGGGAGAGCCTCGAACAAATTATAAACAACATAAAATTTGGTAATAGAGTTTCAGACACAATGAGGTAAGTAGTTGAAACACTACTTACGAGAATTACCAAAAAAATGTATTGTATATAAAAGATTTGAAGTTTTCCAAGCAGCCTTGTATAAATTAGAAGTAAGCAGTGCGTGTGAATAAAGTTGTCGAAGACATTGTTAACGAGGAAGGCGATCAATTGAAATTAATAGAAAATTAAACGTTTGTTTATTGACGCATATTGACCTTTAGTTGCGTAAAGCGAAAACTTGTTACAGGACTTATATGCTAACGAACGATTACTACTTACATACATATATACATATATGTAGTACAATAAATAATTATTGGTTCTCATATTACATAACAATAAGATTTTGATTAATAACAGAAACTTAATCTGATTATTTAAGAACACCATCAGATATAAAATGCAGTCAAAATGATACTTGCTTTTTACCAGTGGTTATTACAACGTGTGACACAAGTTTCATATCTTTCTTCATGAAACATCAAAACAAACATTTCTATTTTGTGCTTATTGAAAACCACACTACTACCTAAAGTAGTACTTTCAAGTTTTGTATTTGAAGATATGGAAGTCCATAGTTAAACTCAGAGCATTTTCTATTACATGTAATTCTCTAATTCTGATTCTTCTTCCATAGTAAATACAGTTTTTTCTCTGTGTTCGCTAAAACATTCTTTAATCTTTCGAAGTAAGTGCCGTTGTAATAATCTATAACAGCTTGCCTCGCAAAATTTGCGTCTATGAAGCTTTTATTCGCTTTTAAAACTCACTTTCGTGGTATCTGAAAGTAAATCAATTGCTGTAAGTTAATAAATTTCTACCAGTGGCCCAGTACTAGTCGAAAAGTGTGGTTGAATGTTTCCTATCGCCCTGAATAATGTTAATAATTTATTATATCAATTGATGTTATTTGTAAATGATAAATATATTGATTTATTTTTCTTAGATAAAATTATTGGCAACACTGTGCTATTTAGTTAATTTACACAGAGATTTTTTATTAAATAAATTCAGTGGCTCTTCTAGTTAATTAATAAGCTTCAAATTTACTAAAACAAAATCTTAACTTTTTAAAACATTTTTGCTTCATATTTTTTGTAATATATCAATCATTCCATTCTCTAGTCATTTACCATAGAAGAACTAATTACGTAGCCATTAAATTAAACAATTTATGGTCAGGACAAGGAGTACTGTAACAGGAACCACAAGAAGAAAAACATATAAAGTTACCTAAATTCAATTGACTTTTTAAGCCGTATTGTTACTACGGATGAAACTTGGGTACACTTCTACAACCAGGAAACAAATCGACAATAGATGGAATGGAGACACTCTGATTCTCCAAAGCCTAAGAAGTTTCGTGTTCAAAAATCTGCTAGATAAATTCTTGCTTCGGTTTTTTTGGGATTGCCATGGAGTAATCGCATGATTGATTTTTTGGATGAGGGTTACTAACCACTCTATGAGAAACATTTTTTGTCTAAAGGTGTTTTGTGAACATCCCTTTTATTCACCAGATCTGGCTCCGTCCGATTATCATATCTTTCCTCAAGTGAAAAAAAGTTTAAAAGATCGTAAATTTTCTTCCAACGAAGAGGTGATAGAAGCTGTGGAGGCCTAGTTTGCAGAACAAGATAAAAATTTATTTTTGAAAGGTCTAGAGGTGGATCAAACAAATGCTTGTCAGTGGTTGATTCTAGAATCATCATAACTTCCATGTCGTATATTCACAAATGAAAAAATTAGTATATAAAGAATTTTTATTATAGTTTTCCTCTCAAACACGTGTATTGACTTATAAAAGCATTTTTAAATTCATATCATAATATTTATTATTGTATGATGATAAAAAAAACAATTGTTTAAGCATAGACAGCAAAAATTAGCCTCTTATCGTTGATCTGATTTTTTGCACAGATTTAATCTTAATAAAGAACAATGTAATTAACGAAGAGTATTGTTCTTAAATAAAAATAAAAAGAAAACGGTTTGTAAAAACCTTGTTTTAAGGGTAGTATAGGAAGAAAAGGGGTTCTGGTCAGAATATGTGACGTGAAATATAACATATTTTTCAAGATAAACAAGTTATCTCACCAGATATTAATTTATGTTTAAATGCGTATGATTATTATATTAATATTAGTTACCTACTTGATGGAATATGACTATCTTAGAACAGAATAAATCCTGATAAACAACGTTAAATATTTGATTTATTCATTGCTAATCATAATGTAACAGTAATTTCAACTGCTTCGATAAAATTAGTTATATTGTGCGTTCTAACTTTATAATGTCAAAAAGATTAATATTAATCATGTATTTTTATTTATATTTGACAAAATTGCAATATCTCCTTTAAGTTAATTAGGTTGTTAAACGATTATCTCTAATCTATAAGTGTACCACTTTACACGTATATCCTAATAAAATCATCGTGTACATACATGTATACTACTAATAATTCCAAAACGATATCTCATCTAAATATTTAATACATAATTGCAAACGTGATTGGTTGATATGATTCCTCGAGTTATTGCTTGTTGATGCTTTTTGTCAAATAATGATGATGGTTCTGAGTTGATCAAAATTTTGAAGTCTAAAAACTTAACTATACGAAAAAATTTTTGCAACTACTCGGGCAGGACAACCTCGAAAGGCAAACTCGGCCAAAAGAAGGACCTATTGTCTCCCCTGCCGTTTTACTCCTCTCAACCGAATTGCACCCTAATGAAAGACCTCTTTACGAAGTCTTATGTCATTTGGACGGATCCCGAGAGTTTTATAGTGTCTAATGCCATGCGAGTTTTGATCTGACAAAACCTTATAGTAGCATCAAGCTATAAGACCTCCCACACGTCGGTTTTGGACCTATGAATAGTCGTTCGCTGGCAGCTCTTGCTAATTTGTCAGCTATTTCGTTGCTTCTGATTCCAGAGTGACTTGACAGCCATCTCAGCGTAGTGCTGTAATGTTCCGCCAGTCTTTCGGGGTTCCTATGGCAGTCTCGGAATCAAACCTGACAGCCTATAGTGCGCTAAGACCAGTCTGGTTGTGATAAAATACCCTCTGATGGATGGGGAGCCCCACAAGCTGGTGGCTTCGCCATCTGGTGGTCCATCTCTCCAAATTCCAATTCCCGTTCTGTTCGACGGTTTAGAAGCATCCACAAACCAGTGGGAAGATCCCCACCTCGATTTTCGAACGAGGATTTTTGCAGTCATCCATTCCTATCAATTTCTCTTCTTATTGGCTCTATTAATGCTAAACATATGGCAATTATAGTCTCTACCACATATCGTGGATTATTTTTTTGCTTCGTCTTTCACTTTCGACTCCTTTTATTTCCACTTTTGTAGATTTTCCTTTTTTATGTTCTCTCAACATTCCAGTCATGAGATTTCGTTGCTTCAACAAAAAAAAAGTAGATTTTATACCCTTTCTTCTTATCTGATCTTTTCCAACATAAATAATGGTATTGAGAACAAAACCATCAAATGCAGTGAGTTCATAAATTTTAATTCTACACTTATGGTATTCGTCCTTCATATACTGTCTGAATTGCAATCATCATGTCAAGAAGTCTTGGACAACCCTCCCAATTTCGTGATACGGTTTTGCCAAAATTGGAATGTGATTATAGAGCTACAGTATCTACCAAAACAACAAAGTCCTATAAACTTTTTCACCTCGATCTCAGCTAGGTCAATCCATTCTTTGGGTTTCTTTCTTCTTGGAGGGCACAGGTACTTTGTGGATTTTTTGTTGCGTTCTTCTATTTGTTTCATCCAGCTTCATCTTCAACATTTCTTTATCGAAGAATAGCTCAAAGTATTGATACACAGTAGCATCGACATTTCGATTGGTATTTATTAAACGATTTTTCACTAAAGACGAGTTCTGTGTCTGTCTACTCTTTGTCACTCTTCTGTTTTAAAGAATCCACAAATTTGGATTGGTAACAGTAGAATCATCATCTGAAAGTTCAGATTGCCATTTTTAAATCATTCTCTGGCCAATTTTTATGTAACTTCATTCATTGTGATCGTTTCTACTAGTTTTCTCTTTACAAAAGCGATTTTCTAGTTAAAATTCCTCAACATTTAGACCTGTTTCTTTCAGAGGTTGGTTAAAAATACTCACAAACATTTATTTTACTCTACAGCAGTAAAATAATGAGTTCATTTTTCGCTTCTGATGTTTGTTTCGATAATTCAGGACGATCTAAGTCTTCACTAGCTCTCATTAGCTGTAATTTTCCATAAACACCGAATATCATTCGTCAGATAGAGCCATTACAGCAGCATTTCTTTGAATGTCAAACAGCTTTACATATTGTTTTAAGCGGGTGTTCTTATCTTTTATGCGTACATAAATAAATGGCATACAATACAATTCATACAATATCACAATTTTATCGCAAATCTGTAGTAAGAACGATACACTTCACGACAAACATAGATTTCACCGAGAAAATAATTATTTACGTAATAATCTTTACATATTATTAATAATCAATATCAAGTATTACATATCTGAGATAAAATTTACAGCTGGCTAGTTGAATACATCCTAATCTTATCTCTCTGTTCCGATTTGAAATATCTGTCTGTCGTTTCGTGAATATTTCAGTTTTGGAAGTAGTGCCGTGAGATCACGTATAACACCTGGCTGAATTCTCATGCCTTCATTTCACGTAAGAGCTTTACAACTTCAATTTTAGTCAGTAAACTTGTGAAAACTCCGCAGAAAATTAACTAAAAATAAATCCAAAAAATCAGGGGATGTATAAAATGCGTGTTTTCGTTTCAGAGGTGATGGAAGGTTTCTTGACAGCCGAAGTGGAGGATATAATGTGCGATCAAGTCATCATTTCAACGGAACTGGAAGTGTTCAATAATGACTCGTCGAGATTATCGAAAACGTAAGTTCATAATTTAGTTTTGCGAATCAATATTAATTATGACAAGTCGATCATTGTCAACCTTTAATTATTATATCGCGTGAATGTCATGTGGTGTTTGAAACGCATACGTAATATTGTCTGGTGTATCTAATACCTTTCATTTATTTTTATTGTAATATGGAGTAATGATTGTACCGTTTTGCGGTAATTGAAACTTAATAAATAAGCGCAAACATGTAATTTAATACAAATTCAAGGTCGCCTATTGTCATAGTTAGAAATACAGCTTCTGTATGTATGTATGTATATACATATGTACATACATAGTACGGTTTATTGCTTACACTCCCTTATCAATGATTTAAAACCAGGAGGAAAAAATGTCCAGGAAAAAACAATTTAAATTAACGGGTAATTAAAACTTTTGTATAGATTGATGTTTATAAATACATACTCGCACTTTACATTTAAATGGAAATCTAACATTAAATTAATGCTATCTTTGTTTTAGACATGAATAATCAGGCAATAAATACATATTAAGTACAGCCTATTATGATAATGTTTAGATAACAGAAAAAGTGTCATTTTGTACATATTTAAATATTAAATGAATAAGTATTATGTCAAACTTCAATGCGAATATGACAAATCAAAATGAATAATCGTTAATGCAAAATAATCTGGATTTCTCTTCATATGCCTTCTCCCAACAATTAACACTGGAGACTCTAAGATAGTCGCCAGATTTATAGACTGGATGAGGTGGTAATTGCATATATTTAACTCCTTTTAAAAATGTTTGCTAGACACTGTTTTAAAAACCGTTTAAAAAAATGCCGACACTGTACAAGTTGGAATTATTGTTTAATGAATTTTAATTTCACTAACGTCACTGAATAGGAATTTTTTTGTATGCAAACATTTTATAACAATGTATAACCGATAGATAGTTCTATAGCGCTAATACGTACAGAAGAGAATTTTATTCCTGTGCTCTTTCTGTTCGATTAATCAATTAGAAAGCTGCAACGCGGTGATCATATTGATCAATAATTTCAGAACTGAAGAATTAAAAATATGATGATCAATCAGAACACCATAGCAATCTTCATGGATCTGCTATGAAACTCTTTATCCTAAACTGTCCCCAATCTGTATCAGGGGGTACATCAGCTCTTTCTCTCGTGGAATCTTATCTGTCTAATCGCCGACAAAGAATAGGAGCGAGGGACCATAAAACAGGAAGGCGAAGGAACCGTGAAACGCGGAGTGCCACAAGGTTCGATCCTAGGACCATTATTGTCCCTAATCTATATTAGTCACCCTCCAAAAGCCACTAAGTACAGGGTGGTTAGATAAGAATGCAAAGTGTTGTATCTCTGAAACTATTCGTCGTAGAGACTTGCGGTAAAAATTTTTATGAATAAAGTGGGCAAAAGAAGACCGTGGAAAATATTTTCAGATTTCCAAGATGGTCGCCAGGGGCGTAACCGGCACTTTAAATTTTGCAAGTGATTTTTCATTGAAATCCACCCAGTAAATGTTACCAAAAAATATATGCTTTTTAAAGCTAAGCTTTACTCGAGTAATTCTTGTTCAACACTTTTTGACGTATCTGTTAAAATAAAGTGGTGGGGGGTAATTCAATCTTTTTTAAAATAGACAGCTGTAACTCCTAAACGACTGAACTGTTTTTAACAAGCTTGATCTCATTGGAAAAAGCATTTATTGTTCCATCAAACCTGTCATACCTGTGATATGTCTATTTCTTAGTGATGCCGCTAGAGCGCGTTTTTTGATATAATAGCAGAAAATTGCAAAATTCTCTAAAAAATTAAACGCAATAATATTACTTTTTTTCATAAAAATGTAGCGAAGTGATACCTAAATATTTCCCTATTTCTTTGATCATTTATTTTGCCGTGTTTCTTGATTTTCTGGTAAACCAATTGCCTATTTTATTAGAAGATGTGCCCTTGCAATTACGGCAAAATACGTTTTTACAAGTAGATGATTGTCCAGCACATTTCTCAAGAAATGTGTGAGTACATTAAGATCTAAGATATCACCAGAGGTGGATTGGGCGAGGAAGTCTATCTCCTTCGCCTCCTCGATCCCCAGACCTCACCTGTTTGGACTTCTATCTCGGGGGTCGGTTGAAAGATATTATTTACCACATTCCACCAACAACGAGAGGCGACATGAAAATACGAATACAAGAGGCCTTCGTAGCCTGTCAAGAGCAGAAATTGAAACTGCTGTAATGTCTACGCGTGAGCGGCTCCAACAATGCATTGAGTGTGATGGAAGACATTTCGAGCATTTAAGGAGGCATTATGTTTTATTTCGAAATCAGTCCTTTTGTCTTATTATGCCCCTACACACTTTTTTTTTTTTTTTTTGAACTAAGAATAGTTTTATTATTTAAAAATTATAAATCTTGATAAATTATAACAATTGAATCTTGAAAAATTATAACTTTCTTTCTGCGATATTTCAGGCTACGAATAAGATATAGAAATACGATTTTCACTGGCCTATTTAGGTATCACTTGGCTACATTTTTATGAAAAAAAGTAATATTATTGCATTTAATTTTTTAGAGAATTTTGCAATTTTCTGCTATTATATCAAAAAACGCGCTCTAGCATCATCACTAAGAAATAGACATATCACAGGTATGATAGGTTTGATGGAACAATAAATGCTTTTTCCAATGAGACCAAGTTTGTTAAAATCAGTTCAGTCGTTTAGGAGTTACAGCTGCTTATTTAAGAAAACATTGAATTACCCTCCACCACTTTATTTTAATAGATACGTCAAAAAGTGTTAAACAAAAATTACTCGAGTAAAGCTTAGCTTTAAAAGGCATATATCTTTGGGTGACACTTACTGGGTGGATTTCTGTGAAAAATCACGTTTAAGATGCCGTTTACGCCCCCTGGCGACCATCTTGGAAATCTGAAAATATTTTCCATGGTCTTTTTTTGCCCACTTTAGTGATAAAATTTTTTACCGCAAGTCTCTACGACGAATAGTTTCAGAGATACAACACTTTGCATCCTTATCTGACCAGCCTGTACAGCAGATGACTGTTTAGTAATTGTTAGAACTAACGAATTACTTACCACTGTTGATCAAGTGCAGTTTCTTGGGATAATACTGGACTGTCAGTTAAACTGGAGGAATCACATTAAGAAGTTGGCAACAAAACGTTCTTCTTTTTCTTAAGCTTTGCATGTATTGACATCATCAGTGTACATTAGGGTTGCTCTGAGAGCTGAATACGTTTACGTTCATTCGCGCATTCGGTAAAACGTTATTTTCTGGGGTGAGTCAGTTGAGGCCACCAGAGTGTTTCGACTGCAAAAAATGTGTCTTTGGACTAAAAAAAAACTAAGACATGTAGGAATGTGATAATAATATTCTTACTCCTCCAAGTGCATCTATCTATCGATCATCGATCTATCTATAGTGGCTATAAAAATCTAAAAAAATTAAGTGCATAAGATTTTAAGTACCTATCTAACTGCATAGTTCATAAAGTGTGATTTCTGTTGTTTAATTGCTGATAATTCTGACTAATTTAGATAAGTTCTGTGATATAAACAAATAATGCAAACTTAAAACAAAATCTCATTACATGCATTAACGTTGATTGCATGCAAAACGTGCCCTTATCTCACATTCAGATTAGTGCAGTTTTTTTTTGGTTACGTCACCTCTCGTATTAGGTTTCTGGGGCGGGTAATTTAGCTAATAATCACGCATCCATATTTGTTTATTGCAAAACTATTGGGAAAAATGGCAAATTTTATTGTTGCTACGTCATTTTAACAATGTAGATATATCCAGTGAGGACTTGTTACTGTTTAGTGACTATTTAATCGTCAAGTTGCTACACCAATAATATCTTAATAATGCTCCCAGGAAAAAGAATCTTAAAATAATTTACGAATGTATTGGAAAAAAGCCTAAAAAATCGTCAAAAATTGGACCATTCTATGTTAGCCATTATATCAATAAATTGGTACACTGCTGGTTCCCGAAAACTGTAAATACTTAAATCGGTATTCAAAGTTATGTAGCTATGATCTGACGACGATAACAATCGTAAATTTGAAAAGTGAATACGTATCATGAAAGGTTATCGCAAAATTGTCTTTGAAATTAACTTTAATCAAGATCACTTTTAGTTGGTTTATAAAATTTCCCAGTTGTTAGAAATAGAAATTAATTGGCTCATAAAATGACACTCATTATTTTCCAATCTGTACTTGACGTCAACCCAGTCAAGTTTGATTTTATACTGAAAACTGTTCTTCTCTTAAAGATCCTTCATCTTTATAACTTCTAGCATCGCTCTCTTCCTTGTCTGGATCTATGTATTTATTTTATTTTTGCTGCTGTTTTCCTAGCATTTGGGTTTGGGGTACCACTTGACGAGGGATAAAGCAGAATTGTGTGAATTATCAAAAACAAACGGCAATTTATTTTTAGCAGCAGTTTATTTTTAGTTTATTTAATACATTACAAAGGAAACCTAACATTAACAAAAACCAACTCAACATACATAGTAAAACCTGAAAACAGAAACTAGTTCATTTCTACACATCTTCAGATTTGAGTTCAGCTTCTTCTTCCATACAATCACAATTATCTTGAGTCTCTACCGATTCAGTTGATGCATTTTTAATAAAATCTGTCAACACATTGAAGTACTATTCCAAGCTTTGATTTTTTACCTGATTTTTCTCTTTCTTGACTCATTCCATGCACATCTACAACTTCTGATAAAGTAACACGATTCAAACTTTTTCCTTGTTTCAATAATCTTTTGTACGGTTTTGATGGATCATTGTCACGGTAAAAGACCTCAGAGTTTTTTTTGTACATTACACACTATTCTCTGCCACAGTCACACCGCCTGAAGACATTATAATCAAGAACTAAATCTTAATACACCAATATACACGTGCAGATCGCAAAGTTACTCAGAACCGTCAAACTGGACATATTTCGCTTTGAAAACAACACATTGTAGACATATTGCGTTTTGATAGTGGAGCACAAAGTTTCCGTCTACTTTTAAAAAGGATTTGTTGCGTTTTGACAAGAACTAATTAAATTATATTGCAGACTACCTTTTAATACACGTAACGCAATCTTTAACTCTAAAGTTGAAAACATGGACTTGTTCACTTTTGAAAACGAGCTCCTCATTACATAGATGATATAAACCGGTTATTTTTTTAAATCTCAACACAACCTTTTTTTCCATTCTGTCATGGTTTGTCTTCGGTATTTTTCCAAAGGAGCATAAAAGCATGAGTGCCACTAAAAAGTGAGGCGAAGCGAGGAAACTCTTACAGACAGTTTATGGTGATAATTGTCTATCGCGTGCAAGAGTGTTTAAAGATGATAGGAAAGACTGTAAAGATGATGAACGGCATAAACGCCCTCGAACTTCTAAAACCGACTTGAACATCTAAAAAGTGAAAGAAATTGTTCAAAAAGACCGTCGATTAGGTGTCAGAGCTGTTGCAGAGCAAGGAAGTCTTAACAGGGAAGTGGTCAAGCAGATTTTACATGAAAAGCTTAACATGAAAAAGTTTTATGCGAAGATGGTGCCCAGACTACTTTCTCCAGACCAAAAAGACAAACGAATGAACATATTTGGGCTGACGTTCTGCAAACTATCGAAACTGACTTGGCCTTTTTGGAAAGGGTAGTAACATGTGACGAGACATGGATTTTTCAATGTGATCCCGAAACTAAGCGCCAATCTCTGCATTGGAAGTCTCCTGATTCACCGACAGCGAAAAAAGTAAGGATGAGGAGCAAATCGAAATTTAAAGCCATGTTGCTTGTTTTCTTTGATGTTCGTGAAGTCATCTACATTAATTGAGTTCCAGAGGGTCAAACAGAATTATTATTTAGAAGTTTTGAAAACTCTCCGTGAAAAAATTCAAAAGAAAATGCCTGATTTATAGAAAAGAAATGCTACTTCCGATCTTGTTGACTAGAGGGCATGAAGTTGGAGTTAGTACATTGTCGCAGGTATTATAAAAATTAGGTCTTACATTTGGGCATTTTTTGGTATAAATTTTGGCCTTAGAATATTAATGTTTTTTTCGTTCTTGTTTCGTTAAAAAACATTCATTTCATGCCAATACATAAAGCACATTGAGTGGAATTTGAAGATTCAACTGTGAATATTTAATTGCTAATATTGCGTATTTGCTGAAAAATTGGTGCCATAATAGGAAAAAATTGAAATTCCCGATAATTATTCATTATCTTTCGATAACCTTTTTTAGAAACGGGTAAATGATAAATAATAGATATGTTTCGAAAGTATCAAAAATCCCAGCGTATCGTTAGAGTTTTTATTTTTATACTAGAAACTATTCTTATCGGCAAAATTTACTTTGATCGTTCATGATAAAATTGTGAATTAACTCAAGGTTACTAGAGTAATTCCGATACGTTCGTTCAATCTTAGCGTATAATTAATTTCTGTAGAACCTGAATTTACTCTTTTAAGATGATATCGTTTGTAACTGGATACCAACGGATTTCTTTATTAAACTAGATCATAACATTTCTATTATAAGTATAATTTATTACTCATATGTGTACTGATTTACAATGTTACATAATTATACAGCTTTAAAAATTGTACATAGTAACAATATTTGTTAATTTCTAAACATGTTTATAGAAATATTAAAACATCTGAAAGAAAAAAACATCTTAAACTATGAAATATTTAAAGAAATTACATTATAACCACCAATATACTGTTTCACATAACTTAACAGTTGCAACTACCTTATTTAAACACTCTAAAGACAGGCTGATTGTTGTAATATTAAGAAAACACTTATGAACTTACTCACTTATGACAGATGTCAGTTGTTACAGTAAGTATGTAGATCGTTTATAACTTTTTAAATAACCGAGTTTATCAGTTGATGATAAATCAATGACCAAAATTCAGTTCAACAGCTGATTTGTTAAAAAAGAAAACAAAAATTTTGCAAGAAGTACAGATTGCGACAAAAACTGTCGGAAGAGGTTTATTTCCATTTTAGAACAGGGAGATATCCAGCATTAACTCACAGGTCACAGGGAAGAGATAGTTGTTATCCTAATTTAAAATCAGACTATCGTTAATGGAAAGAGCCCTTTGGCACGTTGAGGTCCCTCGTAGCTGTTGATTTCGCATGAACCAGGGACCATCCACGATAAGTCGTAGGATGCGCTTCTGGAGACGCTTTATCTGGATATTCGCCATACTTGACCAAGTAGATTAACAGTTTGCTCCTCAGCGAAAATAGACTCTTGCAGCACAGGAACGAGTCTACCACAGACTTGGCAGCGTTGAATTTAGTCATCGTCTCTTTAACATGATGGCGGAGTGGAAAAGACAGGAGTCCAGCACCATACCAAAAGATACCTGATCGAAGGGTTCCAAAAAGTCTAAAATTTTTCACAAAGAAAAAAGAAAGTCAGCCATGTAGATGATAAATAATGTAGGGCCTAATAATAACCTCGGAGGGACACCCACTGCTAACGATCAAATCGAAAAGGACCTATTCCTCAGGTAAGATGAGACCAGCCCAATGATATTGGGTTTCAGACCGAAGGTCACCATTTTGTGGACAAGTCCCTTGTGCCATACGGTATCGAAGACACGTACAATATCAAGGAAAACCATACCAAATGATTCCCTGTTTTCAAACGCATTGCGGATTGTTTCGATTGAACGGAATAGTTGGAAGCCCGTCCTGAGCTCTTCGTGGAATTCTAACTGTTCAGTTTACATAATTAGATGTACATAAAGGTCATCTTTCAGGCGTCTTAGGGTGACAGCCCCACCCAACTTTGCAAGATAAGATGCTTGTTATTTTATGCTTCTTTAGCAAAAAAATTCTGAACTGTTTATTGAGTTAATGGTCGATTATGTAGAACGATAGATTATAAAATACCAGACGAAATTTGGAGCAAAAGGAAAATAAGCATTAGAAATATAATAATATATAACGGTTGGGTACAGTTTAGATACTGAAGGATAAAGACAATTGTTTACAGACAATTTTTTAAAGGACAAGAGCACTAATAATACATTTAATAGCGTTTCTGAAAGCCAACGAGAAACTGTTGAAACTGAAGACAGTCACAAAGAACTCCACATCTCAAGAAACTAGAAGACTGTTATAGAAGAATGGCAGAAAGCAATTGTTTAAGATTAAGAATCGTTACTAGAAACCAAAACTTGAAAGGTGGAATGGATTTATAAAAACAGGAGAATGTAATCAAAACAAAATGGATGTTTAAGAGAAAGTACGACATTTTTGCGTGAATAAAAAGAATTAAAATATAAAACTTTATTGTTAATTTTGCTGATTTTCAAAAACTTTCGAAAAATTAGAATTCTAACTGAAACTTTTGCATGAAAATTAATTTTAATTTACAATGTAATTATTCAGAAAGATCATAGGATAATTTGGCAAAACCTAAATTAGAATTTCTGTTACGTAGGTAATACATAATAACTACACTATTTTGCGAAGTACAGTCAGCGACTTTAATAGATTATTTCGTGGGTAGTGCTTCATATATCACGTTTTATATAAATCTTGGGCAAAGTTAAGCGATCAAAAAATCGCGGAAATTTTGTGTATACATACAGATTTCATCCTAACAAAACCCCAATCAAATATTACGAAATAACTAGATAACACATTTCAGCGTCTAACATCCATTCGCGTAGAATGAGATTTGCTCCCGACCACTCAATTAAACCGTAGTGATGCTATTATTGGGAATTAAATGTCATCAAAACCAATTGACTCGACGATAGCCTCTTAAAGTGTTACGACGAAATGCACTATCGGAAGAAGGCCAATCGGAGATGACGAATTTGATTAGCTTAATTCGCCAAAGAAATGTATAAATATATATATGTAGACGGTTAAAAGAATTTGCCGCCTTCTTTTATTTTAATTTAGTTCGATCATATTGATCCTATGAATTAGTATAAATTAAATGAATATCAGATAAAAATAGGTTATTAAGAGGCGAGACGACAGCAATCGCCACGTGGAATTTAACTCGAAGAATTTCCGAAAAATACCGGTTGTGGTAATAAAATCGACTGTGTGTTTAAAAGCGAACATATTTTAAGAATCTACTTCCTGAAACTGTCTCACGTTGGTAACCACTGATTCTCACGCCTTTTGTGAATGTTCTTTTGGCAATCGGCCATGTTGTATATTATATAGTTGTTTGAAAACATCATTAACAAATTTAAAGACTTTTCTATTCTAAGACCAATTTAAATAGGTTTGATTGTGCTATATAGTGCATTTTATCAAATTAGAGCCATATCAGAAGAAGTGTTGAAAACGCAAGTATTAAAAATAATTTTTTGTCGAAACATACTTTCCCCGAAATGTAACGTTATTTATACAATAAGTGTGTACTTTGTTTCCGACATATCTCGATCAAACAGGTAAAATCTAGAGAATCACTTTGGATTCTCTAATTGTTTTGGCATAGTCAAAGATGTTCAAAGGTATTTTAATCTTCTTTTTATTATCAATACATTTGTTCAGAATATATTGATTACACATCCGAATAAATTCCATTTATATACAGTAGAACCCCGTTAATCTGTCACCTGTGACAGATGAAAAAATAAATCGATTTTGTGCTGCCATTTCATTAATGAATTTGTTTGTTTTCTTGATCTTTATTTTCTCTTTTTACTTGGGCTCCACAAGGATTGATATAATGTGACAGAAAAGGAACACATCTTGTTTCAAACCATTTTACATCAGATAAATAATTACGGTTTCACCAGCAGTCACCATTCTCCGCGTTACGAAGCCTTATCAGCTACATCTTCCAGCTACAGCTTTCATCTAATTCACAAAACAGAAATTGTCAAAATATCAGGTGCAGTAAAGAAAAATCCATTATTTTTCCAATACATGGCTTTATACTACATTCGCGTTAAGAAAACAGTGTTAGGTAAGCTAGGCAATAATTTCTTGGATTCTGATTGACTGATAGCCCAAGTTTACTCCACAACAAAAATCCTAGCTTTGTATCAAATTTAAGTTGGATAAAATGAATTATTACAGCTAAATCATCGGTGCGTTGCGTGTTGGCTAAATTAACTCTGCAAAATTTTCATTAATAAATACTAGCCAATCAAAATTTGGTGTTCAACTTTCGGTGTTCCCAATGAGATCGCTCTATCGAGGCCATTCTTTTACGCATTCATTCATAATAGCACCTCTTTGTACCTTTACTCTTTGGCCAGGCCACATACATTGACAATGACTCGCCAGAAGCTCCGGGAACTTGGTTGAGAGTTCCTCATGCATCCAGCTTATAGTCCGGACCTGAGACTAAGTGATTACCATCTGTTCCTGTCTATGGTGAACAATTTTGCTGATGCAAAAATCGCTTCAAGAGAAGCTTGTGAAAATCGACTGTCTCAAATTTTTTGCCAATTTGGGCTTCTTTGAAAGAGGCATTATGAAATAGCCTTGGAAATGGCAACAAGTTATTGATCGAAACGGCGCATAATGGACCTAAATCAGATGATTCCAACAATGGTAATTAAAGCCTTCCATTTCATGCGAAAATAATACATTTCTTTTTACTACACCAAGTACAAGAGATAGTTTTTAGCAATTCAGCGGGTACCTAATTTTTGTAAAACTGAGTAACCTAATTTTTGTTTTTCGACATCAACTCCAGTTCTACCAAAATACCATGTAACTGTTGAAATCCCAGCAACACCCATACTTTATATCGTTATTTAATTGGTTTTTTAAGCATGTATTGTTTGAATATCGATTAGGTACCCCGTTGAATTTTATCATAGATTCGTCAATTGCAACATTTTAGTGGAGACTCAAGATTCACTAAATTGAATGCATTTTTTTTTTAGTTTTCTATTATCCTGCTCGTAAGACACAATGGGATAAATGTACCTGGCTAACTCAACCAAAATTACCATTCTTTCTGTTTAAATCAACGGGTCGATGGCCGTAGTGGTTAGGCGGCTGACTATTGTTCTGAGAGGACGATAGGTGCCGGGGTTCAATTCTCTGGAAGGACGGTGACATTTTTTCAGAGAGTTTAATCCCGGATCGACTTGCCATTCGCTGTTGGGAGCAAAGTGATTAACAGCGCGGCATCATAAAAGGCGATATGATGCTGTCACAAATCCATTTAAACACAACTTACACACACTAAACTACACCGCAAGAGTTGCAGTGATAGCCAGACAAGTAATACAGCTTACGGAGTCACTGCAACTATAAGCACCCACCACACATAAAAAAATGTTCATAAAATTTCATTCTCACCTCCTTTACCGATCGTATTAAATAAGATTCTAATCACCACCAGGTGGTGGTACAAAATTTGTCTTGACGTACACTGAGTTGGTGAAGTTTGGTGGGTTTAAGGATGAAAAAACTCTCCAATGTTTATTATACTGCAGAACCACATCGAAAGCTTGCTTAGCGTTTGCGTATCTACCTCTTATTTTGCAAGTGTTCAACTGCCATAAAAAACATAATTCCAAATCAATCCATATCTGCTGTAACCAAATCAGGTCATGTTATCGTTCGTGATACTTACATCTCTATACCAACTCCACCAAATTTCTTAGAAGATATGGCGATACTTGATGGTATTGACAATGATGAAAAGAGTAGCTTTGGTGTGGAATTTAGTGATTATAACAATGACTCTAAGCTGAAGGAAAAAAAAGAAAGATTTTCTTTCATACTTGTCTTAAGAGGACGAACTATTGTTCTGCAATGATGGCCTTGGAGGGTTAAACATGTTCAACGTGAAGTATAGATCTAAAGGTAGTCCTCCTTTATGATTTGTCTCAATTCCGTACATTTAAAAGAATTCTACAAGAACATAAATATGATTTTATAGAAGTTGAAATACAAAGAACATGAGTGGGCCATATATGAAGATTTGAAAATGCTTTTCATACTTGTGGAATAGCAAGTTTCTTACGCGAATAATCGAACAGTCGAAACAGAATCGAGTAAAGCTTACATTAACCTCAGCTATTGTATAAATCGCATATTTTTTAAAATTCGTCATTGTCTCAAACAGGTTACTGCCTTCTTTCGTTGGCTCTAATATGGATCCAACATATGTATTTCCGACCATATCTACTCTTAAGTCATTCTATAACTCCCTGATTCATTAGTTGAACGAGGAAAGTAATTGGCAGAAATAGAACTGTTGTTTGCCTGTTTTTAAGTTTCCTCCTTAAGCAGATAGGATGGAATATTATCTTATAACAATAATACAAAAAAAGGAATTTTTTGTCTTTAAGTATTGTTCAACTTCAAGAGCAAAATGTACAAAAAAAAAACATATTTTAAAAATAGAATTGTCCATATGTGCTTATCTTTGATTGCACTCATAGTACACTGGAAATATTCTTAGTATTTTATAAATATGCTCTCGGTGGCAACAGCTAGTTTGTCTCTTTTAAATTTCCATTTTGTGCAGTAAGATCACTTCATGCTGAATCATTAGCTGACATTTTATCACCTGAAAATTCCTTGTCTTCTTCTAGCCTTTTTCTCCTCCCTTTCCTCTTTCCACCCTCTCAC
This sequence comes from Holotrichia oblita, assembly GCA_023690525.1. NCBI lineage: Eukaryota > Metazoa > Arthropoda > Insecta > Coleoptera > Scarabaeidae > Holotrichia > Holotrichia oblita. The sequence goes on from CM043021.1 coordinate 11,925,810, forward strand.
TTGCTGTAAAATCACAATTTTCACTGTGCAATTATCCATGCAAAATCGGTGTCTTTTCTTGAATTATTAAATCTAAAATTGGGATTCCCGTTTTTCTTTTCTATGAAAACCATACCTGTAAAGCGTCCTCTAATTAATGTCTAAACTATTTTGTTTTTCTTTCTTCTTCGACCATCATCGTGTGACTTTTTAAAATCTTCTTCTATTTTGTCTCTAATCTTTAATTATAGTGATGCTCACACCCAATTCATTTCTAAATTATTTTTAGGAAATCACCAGTGTCTATCCTTTAAGTTTTTTTTTTAATTTCTCTCACCGCGTTAATTCACATTAATCAAATGCCACCAATTAACAGAGTCAGTAGGATTTTGTATTTGAATGTAGGCTTTCACGATCACTGTTCCATGAAGATATATCTTTCGGGTGTTGCCGTAGTCGTTGTAACAAACTTAACAACCAACAAAACCGAGGAAATTCAACATGTGAAAGATGCACTGCAGAAGAACGGCTACAAACCACAGGAGATTCGGAGATTTACCAGAGCTAAAAAGAAAGAGAAGGATGACCCAGAACTAAAGCCGGCAGGATACGCACACCTGTCATATATTACTGGAGTCACGGACAGGCTGAAGAAAAGCCTGGAGAAGAAGAACGTCAATGTCAACTGCTTCCATCTGCAGTAGCTGAACACTACCACACCGGAAGCAGTCACGTAATCGACTACAATCACGTGAAGATATGTACTAGCTAGAAGCAATTACTACTACCCAGGGGTAGTGAGAGAATCCCTGGAAATAATGAAGAACTCGAACAACTCCAACCGAGAAGATGGATACAAATTGAGTAAGGTAGGGAGGTTGGCGCTGGAGAGGCCGGAACAACATCCAAGGACCATCGAAGATGCATCCGAGACGAATACGCATCACTGGAGCGGAGCAGGGACTGGGTATATAACGAGGAGCAGAAGACATCAACATCAGTCTTTAGAGAACTTCTGAAGAAGCTGACAGAATGATCAGCGAAACGTCAAATTTGTTACAACAATCACGGCAACACCCGAAAGATACATCTTTAAGGATTTTGTATTGTTTCTCTACCTGGTATATTACCTATTAATATCTAACAGCAATTTATCTTTTTAATTGCAGCAAAATACTCATCGCAGCGAAACTATTCACAAACTCCATTCTACCTGTGGTTGTCAGCATCTATTACGCCTACCTAAGAAACCAACAAACCTTCGTCGATAAATGTAGGAAATACTTCATTCCAGCTTTCATAGCTTGCGTAGCCAATAGTATTTCAAAGTCACTATCTTCAGTACATAGAGGCATCACCTATCCACTGACAGCTTCTCAAAAACTCACCGAACAAACGGCAGCACCACCTACCGAAATCGTAGACGATGCCAAACCGGAAAAATCAGTAGAATGCATCGTTTTAACGGAACCAAAAGATATCACGGTCGACGTAATTTTCATCCACGGCCTGCACGGATCTTTAGTAAAAACATGGAGACAAGGCGATTGGAGACACAACAACCATCACCTGAGAAAAAGCACTTTGGAAAGGCGAAAATCTGAAGGAAATTTCAGCCAATCGGTTGAGAGGAATATCTTGTTACAGAGGAGCTATTCTGAACCGTATTCGACGACTAATATGGACGATGGTGGAGCAGGGATGGAGTTAAATTTGGAGGAAAATAGTGAAAATGTTGATGAACCTTTACCGCAAGAGTATTCTAAATGTTGGCCTAAAGACTGGATACCTCAGGATTGTCCTGGAGCTAGGGCTATTGCTTTAAATTATACTACAGATCCGTATTTGTGGAGGCCACTATGGATAAAGAAGAGAAATCGGTAAATTGTTACGTTTCTTTAAATATTGTTTAGTTTAGCCCGATACATTATGAAAGCACTTGTTTAGATTAATATTTTCTCTTCCAGTACTTCAATGACGGAAAGAAGTCAAGAAATGATTGAGCATCTACTAAAAATAGGCGTCGGTAAACACCCTATCGTTTGGGTGGGCCACTCGAAGGGCGGCTTGTTTGTGAAGCAAATCATTTTAGACGGTAAGCGATTATGATTTATTATTGCAGTCCTAACGAAAACACACATAGATGTTTACTTTTTACGTATCGATAATTGATTGCTTTTTACGTACAGTAGCACAAATAACGACGCATGTGATTACTGTCATTCGCATTTACGATCAGGGGGGGAATTGTTACATTTCCATCGCGTGCTATTTCTTATCTGCCGCCTCGAAACCGAGTAAATATTTCATTAGATTCTATTGCCAAGGACGGCTAGATCTGTTTACGATATATTACGCGGCCCACGAACCGCAAACGTCGATTTTTCTTGTATGTATAATAGGTAAATACTGTTTAAGTAGTTTATGGAAGTAAACATTCGTGCAACATAGTAATTACGCGATATTTAATAAATTCTGCTTCCGATTACGTTAATTGTATCGAAATAATTGGAATTTAAGGAGGGAAGCGTGATACTTGTTGTCAAAAAAATAATTGAGACGAATTAAAATTGTTCCGGTAATTTGTTTACTATTTCAAACGCAATCGCATTGAATTGTATTCCATAACACTGTCACTAATACTTTTTTAGATGAATTTTGTGTCCTTCACTTCAGCGAGAATCATTCATACTTTCATTCTTAAATATATTAAGACCTGTTCGTCTGGGATCATCTTCAATTGATTCCTTACCCAACCCCCCTTACTATAAAATACACGCTAATCATCCTTTAATATTTTTGGGTCTATTTTCTATCACAGATATTTGACAACCAAAGCTTGCTACGGTCACCATGTTCTCATTTAATTTTTTTCCTGGCTAAAGAAATAATAAGCACCAATGTGAAACTTGAATCCTCTCATATTGTAAGAATTTTTTAGCAGTTTACGAAATATAAATTTTTTTTTTGCTTAATTGTTTAGTTGACAATGTTTACAGTTAATTAACATCCTTAAACGGGTCGATGGCCCGGCTGACTATCGTTGTAAGAGGACGATAGACGCCGGGGTTCAATTCTCTGGAGAAACGATGACATTTTTTCAGAGAGTTTAATCCCGGATCGACTTGCCATTCGCTGTTGGGAGCAAAGTGATTAACAACGCGGCATCATAAAAGGCGATATGATGCTCTAACAAAGCCAATTGAACACAACATACACATACAAACTACACCGCGAGAGTTGCAGTGATAGCCAGACAAGCGATACAGCTGACGGAGTCACTGCAACTAAGCACCCACCACATTCAAAAAAAAATTGGATTAATGATGCTACCCTGTTGGACTCCAGTTATTACCTCTAATGACTTAGAAACTAGCGGAAATGAGCCTGCTTTGAAGGTTATCTTTTGTGTTTCTATGACTGAAGTAGCTTCTAAACGAATTCAATATTTTAGACTTAGTTTATTTAACTTAGCAAGCAGTAGTTCATGTTGCATACAATCGAAAGCTTTTGGAAAATCAATGGGTAATCCATGTCCTCTATTTATTTTCAAAACCAAACATATTTAATATGTAACCATTGTCTTCCAGATATTTTACTAACTGGTTTCCTATTATGGACTCCATTAATTTGAGAACCGACAGTAAGGGGGTCCCCCTATATAAGCCTCCTATCGTCGCTTTCCTATTCTGGATTCCATTAATTTAACAAACAACGATAAGGGGATTTATAAGAGGACTATTACTGTTTTAAATTCGTTTTAATAGAAAGTTGAAGACTTCATCTTCTCAATGTGATTTTTTTACTAAGTTCCCTTGTTGTTATAATTACCGTCATCTGTGGTGAAATGGACCATTTTTTCCTAGTTTTTTTAGCATATCTTAAGAACATCACATCAGAATGAATTGTATTTCATAATATACTAATAACTTACTATCGAACAGTACCAATGTGACACAAAACTTTACCTAACACAAATTCTATACATATATTTTTTTATTTTTCAAAAAGTGGTCCACCACGCTCCATGTTTGTGGTGTCGGTGGTCCATATGTTAAATATCCACATTTTCGTCACTTTAAACGTTATTTTCCTATAAAACAATAGAAAAAAATTGTAACATTTTTCTTTAAAAACATGGTCTCAGATAATTTACTTTTTAATATAAAGATATAAGGTCTACGTTGGTATAACTCAATCAGAGGAATTTTCACCAGCAACGTAAAACCTGTAAACAAAACCAACCTCTAACATTATGAGGTTAAAACATTGTTTCTAATGAGCATTGAACTCTGTATATTCGATTTTTGTTCGTGAGATTCAATTTAGCTCAGTCTGGACCACTTCACCACAGGGTGTCCACTTCACCACAGATGACGGTATGTTTTCTTTAGAAGTAGATTGAAAATAGAAACAAACTGCTACAGTCTTCTCTTGTATTGCACAGAGGTCACATAGTACTTAATAATGAGTTCCCAGCGTAACGAAAAATTAAAGACATTTGCCATTTCTTTCTGTCCTATTACATTTTGTCCATTATGTTGCAAGACTATATTAATGTACAGTTGAATATAAAAAATAATAAAACCCAACTTCACTTGAATGTGTATTTAATTGAATGGCCATTTCGTTACATACTACGTATGATCTTCAGCATGACTAACTTAAACCAAAACATTTCTTTTCTTAAATATACGGTACATATTTCAGTGGGTATCTGTGTTGTGTAATACTATATGAGGGTGTAGAAAATATAAGTACGTTCGAACACACACGGCGGTTCGTAAAGTATCCTAAATAACACTTAAGAGAATGCTGTTTTGAATAAGAGGTGACAGGTCATTATTCATTAACACATTTCTGTATTTTTGCATATGTATTGCCTCCAACATGTCTAAATTATAACTAGAACTATTTTTTAATAATGTAGCATTATGTTTTTTGTGGCCGGTGTCTAAGTAATGTCTGGCGATCGCGGATTTCTCTATGTCCCTGTTTTTCAAATGGTTGCGGTGCTCCCTAAATCTTATTTCTAGGTTCCTTTGTGTTTGGCCGATGTAAACCTTATCACAGGATGTACATTCAATTTTATAAATTCCGGATTTCTTCGTTCTTGGTATCATATTAATATTTTTGTTTAAGATATTCTTTAATGAATTATTGTTGGAAAAGACAGGAGTTAATTTGAACTGTTTCAATAATTTTGAAAATTTTAAATGCCAAGACGGGTGATAAGTTAATTTAACATACTTGGTTTCTTGTGTTTGCCGAATCGGATTCAAATTTGTAATAATTTTGAGGTGATGTTTATTTTTAAATTTTTTGTACATCTTGTTAATGTACGGTTTACTGTAGCCATTCACTGAACCTATTTGGTAAATGAAATCGAGTTCCTTTTCAAAGTTTTCTTTCGATAAAGGAATTTTAAATAATCTGTTAAATAAGCTATTGAAAGCGGAATTTTTATATTTATAATATGTGCATGAGGATTCTTGGATATAGTTGTTAGTGTGGGTGTCGTTTCTATAGATATCGAAAACGAATTGTCCTTTATTGTTGGTAATTAAGAGATCTAAAAATGGTAGTGATTTATTTACTTCAAGTTCATACGTGAAATTGATAGAGGAGTATTTGTTATTTATTAGCTGGAGGAAACTCTCTAAATCAAAGTCCTTTTCAACAACAGCGAATATGTCGTCCACATATCTATGCCAAATTTTGGGAAAGTTCGTTGATGATGTTTGTATCTCTTGTTCGAGGGTGTTCAGGAACAAATTTGCTAGGAAAGGAGAAAGAGGATTTCCCATTGCAGTACCGAATGTTTGGCGATAATATTTATTATTGAAGAGAAACGCGTTTTTATCCATGCATAATTTCGTTAAGGAGATGTATTCTTTGACTATTGTTGCGGGAACTGAGTGAGAGATTAAAAAGGTTTCTAACATATTTAAGATTTGATTGATTGGAACGCTAGGGAATAATGCAACCACATCAAACGATACTAATTTATCTTCGGTATCTATAGTGGCTTTTTCTAGTTTCTCGACAAGATCCAGGGAGCTTTTTAATGAGTTGTTGTTTGACAATTCGAATTGGGAAAATTGCTGTGACAGCCATTTTGCCAACTTGTACGTCGGGGCATTAATATTCGAAACAATAGGTCGGTATGTGTTGATTCAATTAAATACACATTCAAGTGAAGTTGGGTTTTATTATTTTTTATATTCAACTGTATGTTAGACACTTCACTAGCTCATCAATCTATATATATATTAATGTCTTTGTATTTCTTATTTATTACTGCCCATACTGCTTTACTCAAGCATTGTTGTTCATTTTAGTCTCTTGAACCCAGGCCCACCGCTAGCTGTTTGAACGCCCGCGTGCAATACTGATTAGGCCGCCCCTTGTACAATTGTAGACATGCAAATTGTGACAATGTTTTGTTTTCCTTTCGATGTTTTTGTCGCCGATGCCGCCCCCTTGAAAATGCCGCCCTTCCGCCCCTAGCACAATTGTAGACGTGCAAATAATGACAATGTTTTGTTTTCCTTTCGATATGATGTCGCCGATGCCGCCCTTGTGCGGTGCATGCCCCCACGCAGCGGCCCTGCTTGAACCTTGCTTTCTTATATAGAAGATTTTATAATGGTGAACCTGCTGTTTTAAATTTAAGCGTGGAAATGTCTGTAGTTCATTTGTTATCAACGAGCTTTCTTTAAAGTGGAGGATTTTCAAAACGTAGCTTTAAATTTATTTTATAATTACTTTTATTTATTTATGCTCGTACTTTCTCAATTCATCTACAAGGAATAATGCTTCTATTGGAGCTTTTTTTTAATTTCTATTGGTATTGCATGCGATGCTGATTCTTTGTCAAACCATTTTATATACGCTGCTAATGAGTTTGTATTGTTCCTTTTGTTTTTCATCTTGCAATGCAGAGGATTCAAAAAGTCGTATGGGCAATCAACTGAAGGCAGTGCACTGGTCACTGATTGAGGATTACTGATCGCAGGTTTCTGATGTATGCTTCCGTTATTGCATCGGTGACTCTTTGATAAAATGATCTTTTTACTTCCACCATGTTCCCCACTTTGAATTAAAGTATGGCAATCCAACCTTTCGGGTCATCCCTTGTTCGCTCTATGGGTTTTTCCCCCTTTTATTGCAAAGCATATATACTGATCTTTCATCTTTTTTAGTAGTTATATTTGGAGCTATATGTATAAGAGCAGTAAACATCAAACTCTTTATCTCGTAGATATCCTTGACCCATTCGCTCCCGTTAACTTAGACTTCTGTTCGGACACATTTAAGTCCAATCACTGTATGGTGGAGCAAACAAGATCACATACAACTGGATCCTCTCCTAGATTAGTTTGAAGGAACTTCATAACTGTTTATCGTTCGATTGGTGGTCTGAGTTCTTCTGAGTTTTCTCCTTCATCAATTTATTGAAATGTGGACACCTCTCTTCTATTTATTGCTGTCTAAATTGAAGACATCTGAAGCTCCTTAATATTTGTATGTATTCGTTTCGTCAACATCCAATTTTAAGCTTCCCTAGCTTGTTAGCTATATCTTTCACTATTCCTTTTGCGAGGAGTACGTACTGTGGCCGATTTTGACTACCATTTATCATTAGCCTCATCAATAATATTGTGCCCTCATCTCAGATATCCTTCCTGTGAGTTTTTATTTCTTTCATAATGTAAGACTGCATCATTAGCCTTCACAAAGACTTATGCATTCGAAAAATAGATACAGTATATTTATTAGATTATATTTCAATTAAATTTGTAAAGTTAATTATGGAAACTGGGAGACTGTCCGATTTATATTTGTGGTGGATTTGATAATCCAGCAAAATATTTTTCCATTTACTAAAAGTGCCGAATTGGCGTTCCTATTGTACACATTTCATAATGGTGAATCATACGACATTCCCTTATGCTGAGATTGCAAACTTTTTGCGCGTGTAAAATCACGCGTTGCGTGTTTATTACATAAGTATTTCTGTTCGTCACATATGTATGTACAACCTATGTACACCTGTAAATATGTATCATAAATATGTAGTTTCATTTTAAAGTTTATTTCGTATTTGTTTATGTTTTGAAAGTAATATTACCTCGTGTTTATTATTTATTACACAAATTTGCATAAATGGTATCGAGTACTACAAAGTTCTTTTCATAACTTGATGTGAGGATTTATATTTTTTACAAATCAAATCAAAAGTTAACAAAATTTTGTTTCGAATGTATTATAATTTAGCATTAAATTTTCGTGTTGTCTTAAAACAACAATAAAGAATTAAATTTCAATATTCAACCGTGACCTCGACTCTATAATTAAAAAGAAATTGCACATTGTTTTTTTTTTGTTTCCAATACATATCAAAATAACAATTGCGTTGCAAATTCGTTATTCATTTGTTTGGAATTTTATGGTGTTCACAGCCTGCGAAAGTGAAAATGCCGATATCAAAGGACTCTACGAACAGACGAAATCGATTCTATTCTACAGCGTCCCACATAAAGGTTCCATACTTGCCGACGTTACATTACCTTTCCTAAAACGCAGCGTTGAACTAACGGAAATACAACGAAGTAAGTTTAAAAACACCAATCGTAAACTTGTATTAACTTAAGCGCGAAATTCAAATTTGCCAATCAGATTTTATTATTATTTTTTAATTTTATTAGATTGTCCGTTTGTTTTGGAATTACATCGAAAATTCGTAGATATGTTAGAGAGAACCGAACTTAACCCGGATATATTCAGCTTTATCGAAACGTCCTACACCTTCATGAGCTTTATATTCCTTAAAATAGTTGCATTCGAATCTTGCGGTAAGTTATTTATGATTTATTTATAAATTGCTTTGGATATTGAAAACGTGATATCTATTTATATAGTGTTATCTAAATCTACGTTTTTTATAATCAGTAGATCCAAATCTGTAGATTATTAGATATTTCCTTGTTGGAGAATATTATTAATTATGTTATTACTTTTTTTTTTTTAATTTCCAGATCCAGGCAGAGGATATATCTGCGGTGTACCACTAGATCATCGAGAAATCTGCAAACCAGCCGGTAGAGACTGCTTCCTCTATCAAGAATTAATTAGGTTATTAAAAAAGTCGGAAATGAAAATAGATTAATTTTAATTGTTTTCTTTTTACCTTTCTAATTGAAAAAAAAATCTCTTTTTTTACGGTGATCTTTTATTAATTTTTTTTTGTTTTAATCTAAGCAGTATTTTCCATGAATTAAATGAATGATTTCGATTAGGTATATTTCAGTAGAAATTTCAAGCATTTGCTTGAATTAGTCAGCTTAGTTTTTTTTTTTTTTAAGAAATAGAAATTAGAATTGCTGCTTAAAATTTTAGTTAGATTATTTCTTGTGTTCTTATTTTTTTATATTGAAATAATAATAGGATGTTAATGATATAGTACAAAGATAGGTACCAAAGTTTATAATAAAAGCAAACAAAAATATAGTAGTGTAAGAATGATGTTTGCATGACATACATACATATAAATGTATTTCAATTCAATAATGTGCCTATACATACACACACACGCAGATGTTCCTTTACGACCAGTTAGATCCTTATTTTTGTGATATTTAATAACTGAGTTCTAAAAATAAAATAAAAATGGGCCAACTGGTAAAGCCTGCAGAACTCCCCTATGATAGAGCACTCTAAACACTTGCTCACCACCATATTGCCTATACATTAAAAATAAATTACAAAAAAATGAATATATTTTTCTAAATTAAATAATAAAATATATAGAAAATAGAACACAGATACAGGCTTGTGATATATTTCTTAGTTGTGTACCATGTTAATACTATTACTTGTTAAAAGAAAATGTTGGATTATATGCTTTATAAAATTATTACCAAGAGTTACCCCCACGTATATATATAAGCTACATTAGTTTTTTTGTCAATTATGAAGTAACGAATTTTTGAATCGTTAATATAACTTCAATCAGAAAATATTCACGATTTTGTTGAAGTTATATTGTAATCCAACATTGATATTTATAGATTTATTATTATATTATACATAAAACCATCATTCCGGTTACGTAACTGTTGTTAATGTGTTGCAAATGTTTAAAATTCTATGAAAAATTAAAACAATAAAACATGTTAGAGCGAAAATAAAGTTTATAAAAAAAAAACAAGATGCTTTTCTTTAACTCAAGTCTCTCAAGTGGTCGGCCGTTTTGGTTAAACGAAATGAAGTTTATATTGCAACAACAAAACTGAATCAAAGTAGTATCCCATCTCTATCTTATAGATACGTTTTTGATGATAGTATGTTGTTCAAAATGTTCCTTATCATGGCCACCTCCCAACAGTCGAGTCAACATTTTTGCAAGGTCTCAGTCCTCAACTACCAAAAAAGGTAACTAATTAATGCACTTTCTTTGTCGCCAGAAATAATTTTTGCTTTCAAGCAAGATTATGAATGGCTTTATTTATTCGAAAAATTTTCTTGTTTGGTAAGCTAATTCATTCTCCTGTAAAGGCAGTCTTGCCAAAGTCTAGTTTCCTAAATGCTTATCAATAATCTTCTCTGAGATTTGGAAAAGACATCAAATGAGATTGATGGGCATATTTAAAATCGAAGATATTTGGGTTTGTAAAATTTCCTTTTCTTCAGTTAGTTTTTTTTTTGTTAAGAAAAATTATATTGATGGGCCTTTTGGGTTAAAAAAGCGGCGCCAAGCTACCCACGCCAATAAAAAGAGTCCAATTAACGAAACCCGTATACACTTTAAAAGGTGTTTCTATCTCCGTACCACGGGAAAAAAAACACTGGAAAAGTTCTTTTTTATACACAATTAATAGCGCAAAACGATTTATAACAAGAAAATGTTGTAACAAAGACATGGAAACACGTTTACACACACAATTCAAATAGCGAAAACTGCAGTGCGTATCGTTGAGAAGAAATATAGCTTAAAAGCTGCTGCAGCTATGTTCATTACAAAAAAGTCATATGGGATGCAAGTTCTATGGAAATCTGTGATTTTGGTCACACTTTGGTGCTATATTTTTGACACCATCTGAATCGGGAGCCTTGTCAGGTGCCGTGGGAGGGTGGCCAACGGATTTGTCGACATTGTCAGCAAGATCATCCTCAGAATCATCATTGTCTGAAAAGTTGTGAAGGGACTGGAAAGCATTAAATGCTTGTTGTAGTATTTGAGCCGTCGCCTAGACCTGCTGGGATGTGAAGAGGAATAGTGCAAAGACACGTTTGTCTATTTTGTTTCAGAGCTCTAGCCAACCTCCAGAACAAGTTGTCTTCCTGCATAAGACCAAATAAGTTTTCTGATTTCAGATGGCAATTATCTGTTCGAGGGGAAGATCATGGATTAATGAAGCATCGATCAAGCAGGAAGAAATATCACAATTTTAGTCATAATAATTAATTCAAAATAATAAAATCATTTTTTTATAGGTAAGAACACTTTATTACTTCAATATTACCCCTAAATAATTCGCTTAACACATCATAGTATGTATTAGAATCATTATATACATATAAAAGGTAAAAGTTATCAATTAAATGTTTTTTTCTCTCAGTGCAAATCTCTTGATTTACACAAAAGCAATCCTCATGATTCAACTGCCGGTTCCAATACGGCACCACTATAAGCCAAATCCCAATAATGTTCGACTTTATGCTTTTTGAAATGCTCTCTGGCCACTTTCTCAGTTGGTACAGCTTTGAATTTTAATTCACCGAAATTGCGTTGTTTACTAGTACCTTCCCAAACTAGCACGCATTTATTCGGTACTTCATTACCATCTGGATCCTTCACGTTATCTTCCTCCCATTTAACTCGGTGTAACATCAATCTAAAATTACATTCTAATTTATTTAATTGAGAATTAACAAAAAATCTCACCTCTTGTATTTCTTTTGCTGCTTGCCCACCTTCCACGACTACCACGCAACAATCTGGGTACATCACAACGCACCCTGTCATAAACAGCTGTTTAGCATTCGTTTCAACTTTAAATTTCTTCGATGCCAGCTCATGAAGATCCCTAATTCGATAAACGCTGACAAAAACACCGGTTGATGTATCTTCTTTAATTTTCTTTATTTTTTTATCCCGTTTCTGATCAGCTGTCAATCTTCTAGCAGCATTAGCTTCTTCATGAGCTTTTTGTCTTTTAGCCATCTGTTCTCTAACGTGTGCTTCGATCTTGGTTGGATCTTGAACAGCTTCAGTTCCTAATACACGCATTAAGTTTGAAATACGGAGTTTTGGCTCTGGCGGAGCTTCTAATCCGAGTCTAATCTTTTCCTGTTCTTCTTTCCACATCTCACGACGGTTTTGTCTACGAAGTTTCTTGCGTTCTTTTTTAGTTAGGAACACTGGCATGTAAACAGATTTAAGTGGATCATCTAGAAACAAAAAAATAAAGAATATATATTTAATGATAAATAAAACCAATTTTTTACCGATCTCCTATAATTACAAAAACATATTACCCAATCCATTAATAAATCGCTGTATAAAATATAAATTTCAAAACACTTACATGGACATCGCATTTGAGTCGGATGTTCCACCAAATTATTAATTGCAGAATCTTTTATGACGATCTTTCCATTAACTACCGTATCCAAACTGTCAACCAAAATAACTGAATCCCACCACTCCATCTGCGGAATATCTTCAATCAAACCTTCAGATTTAGCAATAAGAGCCAACTTCGTAGCCGATGAGATCCCAGTCTTTTTCGCAATTTGCGATATTTCATTTTGTAATTTCTCCAATTGTGCCTATAATGAAAATCAGCTGTAACAATCAATGTACAGTAAAAATACTCGGTATTATATGAATATTTACCTTCATCCGAAGCCTCTCGGCTTGCTGTAAAAATTTCCCAGGTTCATGAAATCGTAATGTTCTCTTATTTCTAATCGCAGGTTTTAACCCGATACGGTTATCAAAAAATTTGTTCTCGGAAGATTCATCGCACGTTTTATCATGAAGCTGAGCTTTAAATTGTTCACGTTTCTTAGCACGAATATTTGCTTTTAATGTTGGAGCGACTTGCGTTAATTGTACAGCTTTCCCAGTTTTATCTACAGTTCTACCTTCTTCATCTAATATTAGCGGAGTTGGTTTATTAGGCATGACCGGCATTTGTATAACGACATTCCCCAAAATTCCAGTCGACAACTTATTTTTAATTTGCGCTTGAAGTTGGGCTATTTTCCGAGCTTTATCAGCATCACCTCTATTTAATAATCCCATTGGTATACCGTAAATACTAGGAGGTGGTATATTAGGTATCGACGATAAATTCACATTATTGTTCTTGGATGAAGGCAACGTGTCCATAGTTTTCTTCCGTTCCTCAATTTGCTTCTGTGCATTTTCCATCATCTCTTTAATTTTATTATTCGATACCTTACCTTTAATGGAATCAGACCTAGTATCTCTTTCAGATTCATAATGCCTCGAACTCGAAGTTTTTGGCCTTTTGTAGTCACGATCCCTATCTCTTTCGTAGTCTCTGGTATCATCGTGGGTTCTCTTTTTCGCTTTACTATTATGCGCCCGAAAATCTTCCACTAAATCAAATATCTTATCCGCTAATCGTACCGCTTTCTTACTATCCACGTACGAAGTAAGTTTGTCAACGGTCTTCCTTCTGTCATAACCTGAATTCAAGCAATGAATACTACAATTTACTAACGAAGAATCGTTTAATCCGAGAACCTTGTATACTGCCTTGTCGATCGACGGTTTTAGATCTTCTAACTCTTTTTTCGATACGTAAGCCATTATTGATATGATTACAAAATTATTTTGGATTAATTCAAGTAAACGAATAATAAACGTTACATTCTAGAACAGCCATTACAATTTGACGTGTAGTGTGAAGTTTGATAGTTAGGAAACTGCAACTTCAGATTAGTCTTGATGATTCACAGTGATTTATGACCTTATTTATTTATTTACGTTTTTAAATTGAATATTATTACTAAACAATATCGTTATCATAATGATAAATAAATAAATAACGCAGATATTAAATAAATAAATTAGAATTCATGTGTCTTTAATAATATCAATCGGAACCTGTGACAATCATGATATCGGTTCAATATTTATTTTAAGCGAATTTATTTAATCTGTAGTAACGTGCATATTTGTATAGGCAAACATAATTGTAACAAATAAGAAATTATGCAAGAATTACTTTTAATGTAGGATCAATATATCCTAATTAGCACATTTAGTAACCGAAAAGTGGCGTCCTCTTAAACAAATACTGTTATTATAAAAATCAATTCGGGATATATAGATGGCAGGCAGGTTTTGTTTGATATTGGCGCTATCTAGTGATTCAATTTAAATTCAAAAATTTGTGTAAATAAGAAAATTCTAATTAAATAGCCTAGAGCTTTATTTAAATGTTAGAGATACCTTTTCGCCCCCACAATTATAGCATAATTTATACTCATTTTATAAGTTTCGCCACTTCAGACATAAAATCATCATAATTCTTCGTCTATACGTGACTAAATGCAAATCTTTTACTGTTAAACTGATCATGTGCATGCCATACAAATCATAATCCTACCGATATGATTAACTACGATTTCTAATGCAAATCATGTAGATTACGTTAGATAGACACACACAATATTGTAATCGTGTGGGCTGTTACTTATGTGTGCAAGCAAAAGAGGTACTTATGATTGTGCAATGAAAAACTTGGCATAACTTAGATAATTATTATCAACCGACCAATCACGAATTCCTCTTCTACAAATAGACGACCACATGTTCCCTGCGCGGCATTATTAATCTAATGTTTATTGACAACAACAATTACCGAATAAGGACATAATATTGCGATCGCCGGTCTTTATTTGTTTTTCAACAATTTTCAACGCCGGAGATCATTAAGGTTTCTTTCAGTTTGTTCCGATCGATGGTTTTTAATGACTGCAGTGACATTTTAAACGGAATTGATCTAGATATCCATAATGGATAGATATGTTTGTAAATGAATGTAAATGTTCCGTACCGGCTTACTCATAACTATTATAACCTCATGTTATAAAATAAGAAAATTACATAATTGCAAATACGAATTGCGTTTTCGATATATTCCATATAAACTATACGTATAGTTTTTTCTTTTACGTTGTACAATCATTAAAATTTAAATTTACCTTTCAGTTAATTTGTTTAGAAAAAAGCATCTTCTGTGTCTAAATGAGTTGAGTGTGTTGGTTTTCACGACCGTTGTTGATGACACTGTAATGCCAATTTTGGTTTTCTTTGTCGACAAAAATAAGTCTTATTCATTTAATTAAATATAAAAACTAGAAAACTGTGTTAAATCAACTATCTTAAAATTTATTTTCATGTTTATAAAAGCAATTTGTTTAAAATGTAGGCTAAATTGTAGGTAAACAAACAATATATGTTTTAAAAAGTAATAATTCTTATATTTTTATGATCAATTGAATTTTCTTTTTTAAGTATGCCTCGTATATCAACGTTTTATTTGCGTATGTGGGCAAGTTGAGCGTTTTGAAATATTGTTATATAAAATAGAATATTTATGAGTCACTAGTTTTAGTGACTCGCAACAATTACCAAATGCTAATGGTTCATACTTTATAAAGACATTTTATAATGAATATAATGTTAGCGGACAACCTACGTTGCACTTATGATTTTTTTGCGATGACAGGTCACCTACTAGAAAACGTTTAAGGATTTTTTATTGTTGTAAAAGTAAAATAGATACATAATGTATCAGGTATTTTCTGGTTTGAGGCCCCATTTCTTCTTAGGAACTATGTTTTTAAGCAAAGTTTGGTTCCCTCCTGTGTTTGGCTGCCAGTAATTTATTTTTCTCTTCGTCTCTCTTCTAATGATATACTCTCCATTGATCTAATCCGTCGCAATTGACGGTAGTTTTTGTTTTTTTACTTTTCGTAGTCGATTTTACGTTACCTGTTTTCCGGCCAAAATAATATTTTCTTGAAGGGAATTCAAGTTTTTAATTTACCAGAAATTTGTGAACTGTAAGTATTTGGCGTTATTGACGATTGAGCAGTCGTAATATTAAATATCCTTCAGTTTCTTTAAAGATATTCAAGATGTCAAAACCAATATGAGACTCTATAAATACAAAATATTTGGCAATGTTTTGGTCAGCTAAGTTGACATGATTAACATTACTATCCTGTCCAATTGTTTCCCTCAATTATAAAAAAAAACATTCTGTAATTTATTACACCAGAGTTGAGCAGATATAAATCACATATTCAAAATCTATCAAGCAACATTTTTTGATAATTGATCAAGCTAATTATTCATCCAAGGTTTCTTTTTATTTTCGATAGAACTTGACTTGTTGCTAGTAGCGAGCGCAATAAAAAAGCAATGTTGGTATAGCATTTTGTTTCAATTTTGTCGAAATAAAATGCCACTGATCTATTTCTGGAATTCAATGTACTTATAACAGATTTAATGCTACTTCTAGCTACAGGAAAGGTAGTTTTGTAGAAAGCGAAGATATTTTTTTGCTTTTTATGATGCTTTGACTTTAAATCGATAAGAATGCAATTGCCATCTACAGAATATTAAAAAATAAGCTGTACGGATGAGTTTTTTTCACGTTTTGTTATTTTTTCACCTAGAATGTCTTTCTTTATATTGACTATAGTCTCACTATAGAGCTACATACAGTCTTGGGCAAAAGTATTAGGCTCCCTAAAATTTTTTAGTTTACCCTGTGTAGGAACAAATTATAAACTGTTTTTCTTTTTTAAATATGTTTATTCGTCAATTTGAATAAATTTATTAATATTTTGAGACATGCTGCGAATAAGTTTTGTGCACTTTTCCGAGTCTATGGTACTCCATTCCTGAAGCAGCACGTTTTTAAGACCTGGTTTGGATGTAATGGTGTATCCCTCGACTCTGCATATTTCAAAGATGTTCAATGGGGTTCAGGTTTGAGAACTGGGCAGGCCAATCCAACAAGATAACGTTGTTGCCACGAAACCAACGCATTGTGGTCGCTGATTTGTGACAAGGAGCATTGTCTTGCTGGAATTGAATCCCATCCATATTGGTGTCACCGAAAATGCGTGTTAATGAAGGCCGTAACACAGATTCTAACACGTGAATGTACTTTTCGCTGTTCATACGACCTTCACAAACAAACATTTCGCCAACGCCAGTAGCAGCCATGCATGCCCAAACCATAATGCTTCCCCCTCCGTGCTTAACAGTACTACACAATCGAGGTGGTATTCTTCGCCGACTCGATGCCTCACAAATGTCATACCTGGTGTTCCGAATACCTATGAAGATATTAAACTCTATGAGTTTAAAAGTCTATTACTGCATTTTTGATAATTTATTGTGATTAAAAAAACCCAAAGTTTGATTCATCTGACCACACTACATTTTCCCAATCTTGTTCTGTAAAGTGTTGAGCCACGGTTTCTTTCTGACCTTACAACCCCTTAGGCCTGCTTCTACAAGTCTTATTCTTGCAGTACGAGTGGAAATGGGTTTTCCTACCTCTTTCGACAGAGCCGTAGCGAGTCACTCGTTTTCTGTCCGATTTTGGTTTGTTAAAGTGTGCCCCTGTCTCATTAAGCCTTCTGAGTGCAGATTGCACGACACACCGCCAACATTTTACCAAATTAGATATTTCCACTTGGGACTTCCCTTGTTCGTATAAAACTTGGATTTTCACACGTTTTTCGTATGTAATCTCACTAGATTTTGGGCATTTTGTATAAAATAAGATTGTGTTGAAATACTATAATCCCAGGAGAATACTTCTTCGCTCAAATAATAACAAAACAAGACTGTTCAAAGTTTTTATTAAAGTTTTAAAAATGCACATGTTTTACTTTTTACGTGCCAGATGTTCTATAATCTACCTGATAAAACTTTTTTTTATATTCAATGTGTTACTTTATGATGTCATTTTAAATTTAATTTATAACAGTTCTCATTCCTTAATTCTTTATCATACTGATATTTTTAGGGGTGCCTAATACTTTTGGCCAAGGCAGTATACAGGATGACATAGAAAAAACTACAATGCATAACAACATGTGATCGAGGACCAAGAAATAAAAAAAAGTTCCTATACCCACATGTCCGACTGCTTTTTGTTTTCAAGTTACAAACTGTTTTTTATATTGTTCTTGTTTCTTACTTTTACCTAAGCCATAAAAATATTTTTTCATGAAACAAAACATTTGGTAAATGTGAAAGCCATATTAACTTAGTTTATTGATAGTTTATTATTTCGTGGAATACAGGGATATGATCATGTATTACGGTGAAGCTCGTTCAAATGCTTCCCAATAGTTTAAGGCAAGTTCCTAATGTTAGGACATTTATTGACGCACATAGGCGTTTGGGAGAAGATGGTTGCTTTAAAAAACCAAAATATAATTCTGGGGTTAAGAGAACTCGTCGTACTGTTGGAAATGAAGAAGCTATTTTGCAAATAGTAGAAGACAATCCTAGAATAAGCACCAGAAGAATAAGTGCACCTGTACCGAATGTCAATCGTGAATCTGTTAGAAAAGTCCTCAAAATACACCTTCTTCATCCATTTCATTTCCAAAAAAAATTCATCACCTATTGGAACAGGATTTCCTATTACAATTACAGTTTTACGAGTGGTTACAAAATAAAGGGCAACACTTTCTGTCATTAATTTTGTTTACCGATGAATCAAGTACGTACAATCGACAATTATCTAATTGGTCCATTTCGAAAGCCCAGACGATTGATAGGCGAACTCTAGCGCAACTTTTTGGAAAATGAACTCAATACTGCAACGAAAATTTGGACATAGGTGGATTGGTCGTGGGTGACCCATACTAAAGTCAGCTCGTAGTATCGACCTTAATCCCCTCGATTTTTCATTTCGGGGATTTATGAAATGGGAAGTGTATTCTGCAGAAATAAATAGTGAAGATCAATTATGGAACAGAATTATGGAGTCTGCTGATAGATTTCGTAATAGTGCTAACATATTTCAAAGATGCCGTTTCAAAGATGTCATTAACACGAAGATTTTAATTTCAACAGCTTATTCTAACTCGAAAACAAAAAGCAATCGGACATGTGTGTATAGGAACTTTTTTTGTTATTTTTTGGTCCTCTATCACATGTTGCTATGCATTGTAGTTTTTTCTATGTCACCTTGTATATACAGTCTTTGCTGATTCTTTAAACCGTTAAAATCTGAGTCGTTCAGCGAGTAGTTATGCCCGGAAAGTAGAAATCATAGGTATATGTTGTCCACAAGAATCATTCCATATTTATAGTTCTTTCACTTTTTCTCGGAAATAATCATCTTCTTTTAGAGTATAGATTCCGAGAATCAGAACTGTCTTTAACAGAAAATGATCGTCGTTGATGGTATTCTAGGTCTTAGCAAAGTTGTCTCCAAGTCAAAGGTAAATGGTTTTACATGCAGATCTTCTTTTGCCCCCTTAAAACCATTTTTGGCTCATTAGCGTTAGCACTAATGGTTTTGTCTAAGAATACATTTATGTCTTCGAGAAATAGCTACAACAATTTCTAAAACATAATTAAAACCAAATTCACAGTTTTGCAAATTGTATACTGTATCATTCTTTAAGCCTCAAGCTAATTTTCCTCATTGAAACTAATTTGCTAAAGGCAAAGCCATTTTTTCCTCGATTGTCTAAATTCATTTTATAATTAATTTCTATATTATCTATTTCGATGGGATTCACTTCAGCCAAGTTTTCTTCCATAGTCATAAAATTATAAATATCAAAGTTTAAGTCAATATTTTGCATTTTTATTCATTTTTGTACAGTGAAATAACAGAAAGCAATTAATCATTTTCTCTTTTGAAATGTTCAATGTTCTTAGGTGTCGAGATTTCCTTAAAATCAATTTCCATGAATTAATCAATAATTAATAAAATAAATAGTATCAAGTAAGTCAAAGGCTCAAATGGAAAATTTATCATTGATATAGTGGTGTCCATCTTTGATTAAATGTGCTTCAATACATATAGATTTATGATGAAATTTCTAATTATACTATGATAGACACAATATAATATTTTTCAGTAGAAATTTTTCTGAGGAAGTCATTATTTTTTTAGTCATTATTGTGATGGGATTCTAGTTGTGTTGTGCTACTCAAACGAACTGAAATGATGAGCTTATTATCTTTAGTAGCGATTTTTCACTCGCACATTCTTCAGACTTAATGTTAATATTTTATCTGTCAATACATAATTAAAAAGATCGTGTCGTCAAGATTATACACGTTCTCATGCCGATATCATAGTAATCATGATGGTAGTTCTTTTTTGATAAATCCTTTATACAATTTGGGTTTACAATTGCTGATTCAATAATATGATTTTAACCAACCATTTTGTATTTCAGGTATCTTACTTTTTGCTATCGATCCTGACATTGTATTCATTTTTTTCTTGATCATACATTTCGACATGTTTTTCAATGTTTTCTTTTAAAGTTGATACGTTTCTTTTTGTCCCCAAAAATGTATTAACATCATATAAGATAAACCAATAGAAGAATGTTGAAAGTAGAAACGTGGTTTGCTTATTAGTAAAATAAGAGAACCTATTCCAATGTTTTAATTCGTCTTTAGTCCATGTCTTCATTTGATAGATGTCATTCTTTAAAGGCACGTTCATTGTTACTGCTTGAAATATTCCTACCAAATCCACCCTGCAGTTATCGTGCAGAAGCAAAGTTTTATAGCGTTGCTCAATTTCTTAATTGCACCTTTGTATGTATATGTTTCCCATTATTGTAGTCCCCTCCTATCATATAGCCAATTAAGAGAATCCCTTCTGCGTCCCAGAAAAGTGTGGGCAATCAATTTTCCCACAGAAAATTGTGTTTTTGTTGTCTTGGGTGGTGACGAACCCTTATGAATGGATTTTTATGTCATGGGAGGATCCCAGTAGTTTATTTAAGTTTCATTCCCAGTTACAATCTATTTAAGAAGTCTTCAGCTTGAAATAGAAGAGTCTCGTTACAAATTTTCTTTCTAATATTTTTATTTCTCTAGCAATAACTGGAACTTTTATTCGACGATCAGGCAACAATAAATCTTCAAGGTTCTTAATGATTTCTTCAGTGCGTACTTCTATGGTACTTCTACACTTTGGGTAATCATAACTAGATTCTTTTCCTCATTTGAACTGCTTACACCATAATTTAGAAATATGATAACAATTTCATTACATTTCTGTGTTCGAAAAAAAGAAATGTCCGTTTCCGCCATTGGCGGAAAAGTATGCTGCATTTTGTTGATGTATAGTAGTAAGCAGAAGCACATATATATACGTTATGTCTCTAATGTCCTCTTTAGGTATAAATACATTCACGCCATTACGTTTGTTTTATGTGTTATTTTATTAGGTACATTAAAATCATACACCATTCGAAATATAATAATGTAATTATGATAATATAAAAAGCAGGATCTCAAAGAAATATGATCACTTTCACCATATTTATATTCCGCAATTTGTCACCCAAACCAAAAAAAAAGCCACCCAAATCGTTTTATCCCGCACACAGTCTACCCAACATAATTTTTATGACAACTGCATGATCAAACCGAAGAGATGTTAGATAAAAATCCCATTCTGCCGTGATTACATTCACTTTTTATTCCATATGAACCCCCGCGTGTTCCGGCGTGCACAACATATGCAAATATAATACGTAATTTGTTTGTTTGCCCGAGATTGAGTAGTTTCAACAAACAGCTCCTTATTTGTGAATGGAGGTCACATCGCGTGTAGGAGCTTTATAATAGTTTGGCGTAGGTTCGCGCTTAATCTACCTGACATCTCTTCCACTAGGAGTATCCTAATCTGTGAAAATGACGACGAAAAAAGGATTTCTATAATAGGTCATTTACAATTTTTTTTTGCTATAAGAAAAACAATGTGTATTGAAATAAAAAGAGAAACTGCTGAACATCTGCGATTGTCACCTTTCCTCTGTTTATTTTTATTTTTATTGTTGTTATTGTATTACTTTTACGGTGCCAAAATTTATGGATTCGTAGGTGTTTAAGACGTGATTATGAATGCATTTACGTAGCTTACAAAGCTGATAATTACTCGGCTCGAAACAGCTTTAATACGATTGTATGTTACCGGAGTAAATATTGTGACAGAATAAATTCGACGAAATGTAATATTTTTATTTTTATTTTGATGAGAAAGTAGCAGTTTCATCGTTGGATTGTTTTAGGAAGTGGTTTATGTGTGTTTGCTGCATGTGCATTTGAGACATGTTTTACGACGAGGAATAAAATTAGAAAAGCGCAAGCTTCCGACGTACTGAGGTAATTGCAATATTCGAATATAAAACACTGTGTTTGTTTATAATAGTAATTTTAATCTTTTATGATTTATCGACTGTCTTGCCTCACAATCATACTAGACGAGGTAATAAATAGTAATAAAACAACTACGAATATTTA
The DNA here is from genome assembly GCA_023690525.1 of Holotrichia oblita. Classification (NCBI taxonomy): domain Eukaryota; kingdom Metazoa; phylum Arthropoda; class Insecta; order Coleoptera; family Scarabaeidae; genus Holotrichia; species Holotrichia oblita. Next base: position 11,948,377 of record CM043021.1, read on the forward strand.
TGGGGAAAACTCCAATCACTTTGAAACATAACCGTTGCCAATTTCTTATTTGTAAGACTGCCTGCGTATCTACAAAAGATATATGTATTTATCTAATAACTTATAACTGTGTTTCCTAACAAAAACACAACTTATATGACATCGAAAGCAAATAAGGAAGCAGCTTAAACGAACATACTATAATGCTATAGGTGGACATAATGATGAGGTAATCGTCATCTTTTACATAAGTAATAAACAACGCTACTGCATTATTGCTAAGGAAACGGTAGGTATTTAGAACAACGATGTCGAATGCGACTTTCATGCATTCCTTCTAAGATTGTTTAAAAAAGAAAGAATTTTTCGTTGCTTCTCGTATTTGCTGCAACTACTGTCACGCGTAATTAATTTTGTTCTTTTTTTTGACTGAGTTAGTACTAGAAATATGGGTTAGTTTGATTTCCTTTTAGGTATATATAGAAGTTTCTAGTTTTAGTAGATGTATGTAGGAGAAGGTGCTGTACCTTGATAGCACTTTTAGACTTACGATTAGGTAAAAGTTTCAAAGTTTTGCGTTTCACAGTATTAGGCTTTAATTGAGAGATAGATGGCACTCCAGACATCATTCTCATTATTCATAATCTCATTGAATTGAAAGAGGTTTAGCGTAATTTTGCGAAATTAATATTCAATTGTCAACAGCAGAATTGTATTTTTAAAAGCCCACACATACGAGTTCGATCAGTTGCATGAATGTACGAGGTGTGGCAGAAAAGTAATGAGACTGGCAACACTGCAAGTGATCTGTCAAAGCTGCCGTCCAATAGTTCAGTGCGAGTTTCAACTCCTTCCGTTAACGATGTGATTTTTGTGACTGCTATTAGCGAAGTTGTATTTTGGTTGTCCGTCACGCAAAATAGAACAGTGGAATTTGGAGCAACGTTGTGCCATTTAATTTTGTGTTTAGCTTGGAGAATCGGCAAGTGTAACGTATGAAAAGTTAAAACATGCCTATGGGAAACATTGTTTATCCCGAGCTCAAGTTTTTCGCTGGCACGAATCATTTTTGGAAGGCAGAGAACACGTTGAAGATGAACACCGTTCAGGAAGGCCTTCAATTTCTAAAACCGATGAAAAAAGTGAGATCAGACCGTCGTTTAGCATTAAGAATGTTGAGTGAACAATCGCACACACATGCGAAAGGTCTGAGCCAAAATTGTGCCGAAAAAGCTCACAATTGAGCAGAAGGATATTCAAAAAAAAAAACAAGTGCCTTGATCTTCTTGACAAAATCGCTAATGAGCAAGATTTCTTTAGTCGATCCTGAGTCCAAAAGGCAAAGTCAAGAGTGGCACATTGCAAACTCTCCTCGACCAAAGAAACCTCGAATGAGCAAATCGAAGATTAAATCAATGCTGATTTGTTTTTTTGACAAAAGGAAATCGTTCACAAAGAATTTGTTCCTTCAGGACAAACTGTCAACCTTTATAAAGATGTCCTTGAAAGGCTTTTAAGAAATAATTCGCGTGAGACCAGACATTGCAGACAAATGGGTGCTCTGCCATGACAACCCCCATTTCACACTGCCTTCTCCATAACAGAATTTTTAACTTCGAAAGGCATCCGTGTGGTTCCCCCCCCCCCCCCCTATTCACCTGACCTCAGTCCCTGTGACTTTTTCCTTTTTCCTGAACTGAAAAATGTCCTCAAAGGACGTCATTTCAGGACTTTAGACCACACCGACTGAAGACTTCCAGCGCTGCTACCAACAGTGAGAACAACGTCTCCATCGGTGTGTAGCTGCCAAAGGGAACTACTTTGAAGGGGATAACATTGATGTTTGAAAAAAATTTAAATTACTTTTCTGCCACACCTCGTACATGCAAATTAACACAATTGGGACGCAATATCCACGTAATTCTTCAGTGGGTCTCAAGCCATCAAGTGATCGAAGGGAACGAAAAGATAGATAAGCTTGCCAAAGAAGCAGCGAAAATGCCTTTCACTGGATATTATCCCTATTGTGGAGTGCAAAAGAGCCACCTAAAACAAGCAGTTAACAAATGGAAGGACAACAGAAAGGCCTCCCACTGACACAATACGCCAGGACAAAAGCAGGTGTAGGCATTGTTATCAAGATCGCCTAAGACAGCACAGTCGTTGCTATCTTTCAGCAAAGGGGACCCTGGACTGCTGGCAGGGTTTCTGACAGGTCATGTGGGCCTGAAGTATCACCTACATAAACTCGGAAAAGCTGAAGTCTATGCCAAGAAGATCTAGAACAGAACACATTTTATGTAAATACTTCTAAGAGGTGTTGAAGAAGTTAGATAATCCAAGTCTGTTTACAAAAATTCGCATTCAACAATTGATACTATAGCTGAAGGTATTCCACATGTTCCTGAATTTCAGTTTTTTCAGAAACTTTGGTTTCATTATTGACATATTAGTCAAGAATTTCAACTGCGTTAGGGTTCCAGGGAAAAAAAGACCACAAAAGATCGCGAAGTTTATCCTTCCATTATTATCTAAATTTACGAGTTGGTATACGAATTTATCACCCTTTTACGAGAAAACTTTGTTTCCTTTAAGATTTAGAAAGTATTGAGCCATTTTCTAATACATAGCTTCAATAAGTTAATTGATTTTAGATCATTTTCCAATTCAGCAAAAAAACATTGTTTGTGTTATTCATTTGTGTGGACGTAAAGTTTTGGCTTATCTGGAAAAGGATTTTGTCTTCTGGTGTTCTTTACTAAGCGCTATACACTATCTGGTGGTTGAGTAGCTATTGAAATAAATTTGCATTTTGGTGATTCAGTAATTAACCATCCCTTCCATCAAATTAAAAAAAAAAGATGGAACAAATAAGAATTCTGACATCACGTGAAATAAATTGTCCAGTATTATTTGCATTCCGAAACATTTGTATCCATCCTAGTAGTAGTGGCCACGGATTAGTGTATAGTATGGTAGTAGTATGGTGCAATTAATGAGTGGATTATAAAACAATACCAATTAAATTGGAACCATGTAGCTAGACAAAGGCACAGCAAACGAACTGCTGACTTACTTGCATTAAACAGGACTCAACTTAGGACAGTTACATGTCTATTAACAGGAGGTGGCTGTCTAAGAGGTCACCTGTACAAGATGGGGATCTTAAAGAGGAACCCTATGCAGACTCTGTAATGAGGAGGAGGACACAGCCTCTTATATCATCTTCGAATGTGTATCACTAAGTCAACGTAGAGTTGTTATGCAAAGAGCGTTTGATTTAACAGTGGAGAAAGATTTACCAAATCGACTTCTAAACCTGATTGAGGGAACTAACCGGTTTGAGTAAAATGATATCAATGAAGAAATAACACAATAGGCCCAGTGAGCCGCAGTATTAGGGATAATCAAAGACTGCCTTCCCTTGAGAGTAATCAATCAATCAAGCTTTTGTTGAAATCAAGAACGTAGTTTAGTAGCTATGAATCTACTGTTTCTACTCAGACGTTTCTCACACCAAATTGAATATCATTCGTTCATTTGATTTGGGCAGCAAAATAACTTACTTTCTTATGTCTCCAGAAAATTGCCAATATCTTCCAAAGGTTATAACAATTATAGAACGTGTTGAGATATTTTATCCAGTCTTTAAAGTTGAAAAATTAAGCTGTTAGTTGTCGGTATTCGCTTGTAAGTATTGTTTCCGTCAGGATTCACCTTATTTGATTTTAGTTTGTCAATTTCTCCTCAAATTTACGACCAGTCGTCTACTCAGAAATAGTAAATCATAAGAAAAACAAGTTAATTACCAATAAACACATAAATAAATACTTATACGCGATATTACCGACATCTTTACATTTAAATATAAAACGGAGGCGGTGTTAGGTATTTTTTCATCCATATTTATCGCTGAACGGTATAAGTTTCACTTTTTTTTTCGCCTGCGATCTGCGACGAATAGACGTCCACCACGTCTGTGTAGCCATGAATTTTCCCTATTTGAGAATAGGACGCAGATCGGCTCATAGATCGTAGGTAGCTTTCGCACCGTCGGTGACGTAGATTGTGGTAAGAGCAGCAACCGATGTCCATAAGGTTAGCCCACGGAGGGACTTATGTGGCAACCATAAGCAGAATGCCGTGGAAGCCGGTGCCACTGAGGTGTAGGCGCTCTTCGAAGGTATACAAGCTATGTATCGATTATGGTGCAATGTAGATCACGAGGCGTGTTCGTGTAAAAATTTAATAGATTCTAAACCCATATGGTACACGTAGTTATGTACATAGATAAAGATTAATTAATTAAAATAAGTAAAATCTAAAGTCTCTCAATCAAATTAAGTTTATCGTGTTTCATATATATTAATTTAAAGATATTTTCGAGAGAAACTAGGCTATTCAAACGAGGAAAAAAAGGACTGATAGAAGCATGTGATATATTTGTTTATATTTAGATAGTTTATAATTATGTCTTCCTGGAAGCCTAGAAATGCTACAATATAAAAGAATATTAAAACTTTACGAGCCCATTAATATGTAGAGTTGCAAGCCTTTCATCAGATTAATGGAAAGAAGACTATTCCGGAAGTATAACCACTATTTCTATTTCCATTCGTTCCTGCAGTTTAAATTCGTTATAGAAGTATTTTGAACGAAGCAATTATATTTTATATCGTAATCTAATCTAATATATTACACACAAAAAAAGTGATTTAATAATAGGTTAATTTTACGAAAGACTCGCTTATTGTTAGATAATAAAATAAGTACCTTTATTACCTCTACTCACCATGAAAATTACCCATTTCTAAACTTGGTAAAATTAATAAATTATTAAGGTGCGCTGCCAGATGTCGCTCTCTCTGACACATACACAGATGCGTGTATAATTGGCTCTCAATTACTTTCATAGATCTAAAACCCACCGTATCTATAATTTTTATTTGATGACTGCACCTACATTGTATTTAATTTCTAAATGATCCCCTTATCTTGTACCCACTTTAATTTTTTCAAGTGTTCCTTCGTCTAGTTTATGTATAACGGCTATCTATCCTAATAGATCTCGAATTGATCTTAAGTGATTAAACTGTTTTTTAATTGCATAAAGATGTTTAATCCAATATGGTATTTAATTAGATTTCATTGCTGCGTATATCTTTATACGTATATATGTCGGTGATGGTATACAAGAACGGCGTTCCTTAATTGTTTTGAACCAGAAACATTAGAAATATATTTCCGCCTTAGAAAAGAAAAAAAAAACGAAATGAGGCAAGTTAGTTGTAAGTTTTATTTTCTTATTTCTTCTTTGCTTCTTTTTATTTAAAAATAGGACGATGAAAATGATCTTTGGATTTGAAAACAAAACAAAATCAATTGTATTATGTCATAATTCAATTTTAGTGACATTTACATATTTAATACACTTATACCATTAGATTGGACACTTCTAATAAAATTTTGTTGGCGTGTTTCTGCGCCATCTAGTGAAATGTGTTAAATTTAAAACAGACCATACTGGGGCACGAAAAGCTTGTTTATTATTGAAAATTGAATTTCTAACTTTTAAACTTAAAAACAAAGCTCTTTTATATAGTTTCTGAATATTGTCCTATATTTTCATTAAAAATATTTTTACAAAAATGTTATTATTATTAGTTTTAACAATCTCGGAAAGCCACTAAGGGGTGCTATTAGAATGTAGGTCTAAACCATAACAGAATTTAATAACACATCTTGTATTTACCTATTAATTGGATGTTGTATACTGTACTCTCCTTGGCGAAGTATATTGTATCTGGTGTTATCGTCTTGAAGACATTAATCATTTCTTGTACTTCTTCAATTTGTATGGGATAATGCGATATGAAAATAAACTGTCACTGGTTTATGTCAAAACTAGTATGTCAGCTCTTGTCAATTTAATAGAAACGATAGTTTCATCCTTAAGCGCTATTTAACATTACTATTTAAGGTTTAAACTAAACCACGTCCAACATAATCCTTCATACATACATACATAATCAAAGACCTCTTATACCTGAAGGTGTCCAGGTGTAAAGTTCTCTTAATTTAGTTCCACAGATTCACCAAATTCACGCCACTCTATCCTGTTTCTGGCTAGGGCCTTCGCCTCGTTCCATGTTTTTCCTCTTTTTTTCAGAAGTTCATCCGTACTGCTGTTCTATATTTTTCTGGGTCGTCCTCTCCGAGTTTTCCCGATTTTCCTTACCTCCCATACCGACTTCATCTGTTTAGTTTCATTCATGCTGATCAAGTGTCCCCACCATTACAGTTTCTTTTCTGCTACTTCAGTTCTTAATGATTTTGTTGTCAGCATCTGTCTAATGCGTCACTGGATTGTAGTCGTTTTGTTTGTCTTTCATCAAGTATCCAATTTTCTGCTCCATAGGTTAAGACTTGTAAGTATACTGCTTGATACACCGTCATTTTTTGTTCTTGTTGTTATCTCTTTTTTATTCAAAAAGTTTTTGTAGAGTGCATAATCCTTCAACTTATATTATATCTTCTCCAAGAATATCACAAAAATTACCATATTCTACTAATACTGTTTTTAAAGACGCTTGCGACACAACATACAAAATCAGAATGACAATATAATGTCATAATGACACTCAATTTCGCGCTTTTCATATTTCAAATTTCAAAAAGCAATTCCAGCGACACCTGGTGAAATGTGTGAGTACCAAAACTTTGACGACAGTACACGGGACCTTCTGCCGTATCTACAGGGTTTCCACGGCCAAGTGGGACATAGGGAGAATACATATAAAATCGGTTTTCGGTGAATATTATCTCCTAATACTACTTCATTCAAAATTAAGGGCCGCATATTATAACTGGGTTAACAATGAACAACTCCACAATCATAGTACAAAGAAAGTCATTTTAATAAAGCCAAAAAATTATTATTTTAAAATCTATTGTTTGTGAATTCCTAACAAGGCTTTTAATAGGTGAGTTAGTGCAGGCGTCCGTGGCGTAATGGTTCGTGCGACGCAACGGCTTAATAACGCAAATGCACGGATTCTTTAGGGTTCGAATTCCGGCAGATTAGTTTTATTTTTTATTTTTATCTCCAACAATAATGCTACAAATTCAATAACACTACAAAAATCAGAGATTTTGAAGACTATAAAATCGAGGAATTTGAGGATTAAGGTAAATAATGAATAATTTTTACAATAACAAAAATGATCACGTGCTATTATATTATTCGATTTTTAATTGATACTAACGACGAATCATTTGTCAAAATAAACAACAGAACTTAATCAAGATTTAAAAAAAAATCATTTCTCGGATTCGAGCCCCAAACAATCTGTGCCTTGCGTTATTAAGGCGTCGTGTGAACGTTTGCGCAACGGCCGCTTGCACTAACTTAAGTGTTAAAAGTCTTATTAGGAATTCAAGTACAATAGGTTTAGAAATAATAATTTTTTTGGCTTTATTAAAATGACTGTCTTTGTACTATGATTGTGGAAATGTTCATTGTTAACCCAGTTATAATATTCGGCACTTAAATTTGATGAAGTAGTATTAGGGAGATAATATTCACCGAAAACCGATTTTACATGTATTCTCCTATGTCCCACTCGGCCGTGGAAACCCTGTATATCTATGACTTATATTAAAGTACTTGGCGCTGGTACTATTACAGCATTAATAGTGGAAGTTCAAATACATCTACTCCTGGAGCTAGGACGAGAGCATTTTAGGATTACGATATTGAATCATTTTAGAATGCATGCAACACTTGCATACAGCTTTTGGAGACGAAGTACCATCTCGGGCTACGATTTTTAGATAGTTTGTAGAAAATCGCCATTGTGGCAGTTATTTGCATGGCGAGAAACATACAGGAAGGTTCAAGGTCCATGATAGAGGCCACCCTTGTGTTGCGATGGATGCCACGTTATTTAACAGAAACATAGAAGGCCGAGTGTTCCTACACACAGTCCTGAAACGCTGGAGGTGATAAAAAAGGTGGTCATCGCTTCATTTCTAGAGTGAAGTAGAGCCAATGTCGATGGCTGTGGAAAATAACATGCGATGGTCGTTTTCTTCAGAAATACTGGTAAACGCTGTGAAGTTAGAAGGACAAAAGACTGGGGCAACCACCTGGTACACCCAACACTGCCTGCCACAAGTTCTTCGAGACCTCAAAATTAACAGCTTATTGCTACACCATAACAATGTTTGGGCGCATACGGCTAGTACTATACCGAATATTTTGAGAGAAAACATCAAAGTAATAGAATACTGGTTTTTTTTTTTAATTGTAAGACGAATTTATGCGGTCTTCGCTTTTCATCAGAAGAGGAGATTAACTTCGCCAACTACGAATATTTTCAGTAAATTTCGAAAAATGCTTGACGTGGAACTTTAGAACTCTAGGAAAACTACTGGATACTTTGAACATAAATAAAGTTTTGTTCGACCAAAACAATTTTGTTTTTTAATTTTGAAACTCCAACATGAATCCAGTCACAATGCAATCAATTAAATGTTAATGCACAGTTCTCAATAATGAAGGTCATAATCAATGATTTTTTGACCATTTAAAAAGGAAAATAGAAGAAATAGCCAGTTGAGGCATCTGAATCTATGATTAAACGAACCTGGTTGACAATTCGGTTTCCAAAAAAGTTGTGACCACCACCTAAGTTTGTTTCTTACTATCTACTTTCTCAATATTTTCAAGATTTGCTTCATTTAATATGAATTCTTAGGTATAAAATCGCACGCCTTTTATTTGCAATGTGGTTCAAAATTAAGCCACATTTAACTTTGTCGCAATCAGTGAAAACATTTAATTTATCATTGTCACAAAGTAACCACAAACGATGGGATAATATTGATGATCCAGTAAAATTGCGATAAGTTTTGTGATATTGATCTGAGCAGTTCAAACATCAATTGCTATCGCTACAATTCTTTAAATGTTAATCATAATAATTGAAGTTTGAAACTCTCCGAACAATATTTCGAAAATTGTTGCGATTTTTTCATAGTTGAAAATAATTATGAAGGAAAAACTGAACGAAACGCTCAGAGCAACACAGCAACTTTTTTTTTCATTTTCAACTGCTGAAACTGCTTCAAACTTTTGTGTGCGTGGTACAAAATTATCTATTAAAAAGATACTTCAGATAGCACAAAGTTTTAGAATAAAGAAATAATCGGAACCAATTTCTATTTTTTTTTTTCAGTTCTATTTTCGACTAATTGTGAAAAAAATGTATTGTTGTTTATTTGCAGTATGTAGTTGAAGAAGCGTCACAGACTATTAGAATATACCATAACATTGCTACAGTTTTGTTGTTGTAGATACAATCTATAACATTACTATATCGTGGGAAAGCATATTAGCAGAAGTAATAATTAAGACCTGCTTTCGGACAGCCGGTTAGCGAAAAGTGTTGGTGTCAACGTGGAAGAACACTTTGATGCAGAAGATAACATCTCTTTAATCCAGATACGAGAAATTCTTAACGTTTTGAAGAAAGTTCATTCTGAAGTACATACAACCGAAAGATTTTATTTGTCTAGATCAGGGATTCGCAAACTATTTTGGGCAAGAGACCCTTTTTCAAAGTCAAAACTTGCCTTGTACGCTCGAACTCATTATCTTGTACGAACTTGTCCTCGCTTACAGCTTTGCCATGTTTTTCATCTTGTGTGTCGAGTTGTTTAAAAGTACAACAATGATACTTCCTATTAAAATATTAGCCATTCTTATAACAAGTTGGTACACGTAACACAATTTTTACAGTATCTTGAAAGTTTCATATAAGAACTTGTGTTAATTAATAGGCGTCGATTTTTAGACGGCACGTCGTCGACCCCCAAAATGAGTTTTCGTTTATGTCGACCCTGGGAACCTCCCCCCCTCAAGGGGGAATCTCTGGTCTAGATTATGTAGATGATGTAGAAGTGGTGGAAGATTATGCAGCAGATATTATAGCAGAAAAGAAAACTGAAGTTGTATGAACATTGATGACTTGGATGAAGAAATAATAAAAGACAAAGAAGTGAAATAAAAGAGAGAAAGAAGAATTTTACAAAAATTAAAGACTCGTTTTGAAAGTCGTGTGTTTTATAGCGATAAAAACCAAACTCAGCTCGATTATTATTATTATTATTATTATTATTATTATTATTTTAAGCAAATGTGCTTGAGAGAGAATTATTGGTGTCCAGTCAAGAAAGATTTCATTGTACACTGTCACTGAAAAACTAATCTTGTATATGCATTAATCGCGGTAAAAAATCTTCTTCGGCTGCATTTGAATGGCTCTCCATAAAATGCTTCTGTTTTGATTGTTAAAGTTATAAAGAATTTCCTTTCTTTCAGTTAGCTCATTTGTCAGACGATCTAAATGAATATACAGTGAGAGTTCCCTAGAGTGAACCGCTGCACATGTCTAGGTCTGCTCTGATAAATTCTCAAATTTTGACCGGTTTTTATCAAAATTGTAGTAATTGATTCAGTGAATATATATGTATAAGTGTTTCTAATCCCTAGGTGAACCGTAGTTTCAACCGATTATTAATTATGTGCTCTAAAATTTAAAATTTTCGGTTTTCATAAATAGGAGGCGAGTTGTCTAACACACCACAATGCCCGACATATGTGGTTTTTGTAACTCCAACGTCATTCGACATGCTCCGGGAATAAAGTGTGATGGAAAATGTCAGAAATATATGCATCTCGCTTGTGCAGGCGTTGATTCACAGCTGTTAGAACATCTTGCGATTCCCGGTCTATCTTGGCGGTGCAAAAATTGTGTATCTCGACCGTTGTCAACAATTAACTGCAAGAAAATCAACGAAAAAATTTTAAATTTCAAAATTGATTGCCAGCACCCAAAAACATTTAGGCAAATATATTAACAAAACGTTGTAGTTCTCCTGATGAAGCAAATAATAGTCTGCGAAATATTGAGGTTAATAAATAAGGCACTAGTTTGACCTCTCTTTCTTTTGACCGCATACCTAGAAATTAATTCACCATCAATTATCTTTACATTAAACGGTCGAGTACTTCTTTCAATTGTCATTAAAGATGGATGTCTATCAAGATATCTACAGTAGGTTTGGTTACCAAGCTACTTCAACGTTAAAACAATGGTCTACTCTAAACAGCAAATTGTAGCGAATTGGTATGCTTTGAAGAATCTTCTTATTGCGCTACAGAAGTAATCGCATTTTACCACGTCACGGAAGGAAGGAACCTAGGGTTATAGAAACTAGTAGTCACCGCAAATGGGATACTATCAACTAAAATAGAAGAATTTTTATTAAAGGTGGGGTAATAAGACTTTAAATTTTTAGATAAAAATTACTTGCGATTCAATTTTCAAATACAGTCTAATTTAAAATCAATTAAATTTAATATTAGTAGATTACTTCCTGTTCATATCATTGAAGAGTTTAATAGTAGATTACAGTCGACTTTTTTAAAAAAATCGGTCAAAATGTCGGTACAAATTTAAATATTAAATTTAATATATTAATATTCCAAATTCAATGCAGAAACCTTTTATAAATAATAGGAAATGGTTCAAAAATTTATCGAATACTGAAATACCGACGGACATATAGCTGATTTCTTATCGTTAGGTCCTAAGTTTGGAGTCTCTCCCCGTGTCGAATACTTTTGATTTGGTTAAATTTTTGGCTGACGTTGAGAACATCATAAATGTCTGTCCGGTTGAAGATAAAGACATTTTACGACCGAGGGTCACTAATGTTGTTACTAACTTCCAACAACATTATATTGTACATAAGCCTCTGTTTATCATATTTTCTTTTTTCGAACTAAGCGTTTTCTAACTGATCGGCCTGATATTTATGTAGTTCAAGCTGACAAGAGGGGATGTACGGTTGCTTTAAACAATGCTTTAAATAAGATAGACTATATCAACACATGTAATGTTTTACTAGATGATCAAAATACTTAAAATACTTATAAAAAATACACGGCAACCCGACTGAGATCATACAACGGAGATACAATGAATTGATCAAAAAACTCAAATTTACAGATGACCTATCAGATGAATGGGCAAAACAACTTATGATATACAACTCTACGTTTTCTAAATTTTAGGGCTTACCTAAAATACATAAACCAGATATCCCCCTACGACCCATAATTAGTTCCATTAATTCCATTACATATATCTTATCAAATTCTTATCCAATATTTTAACATTATAATTAGCAGATACAACGGACTATAATGTCAAAGACACGTTTACTTTGTTACTGATATGAATGGTGTTCTTCTGCCGCCAGGTTACGTTTTTAATTTCTCTAGATGTTGCATCCTTTTGACTAATATACCACCAAATTTAGTGTCGAATATTATTAGGGAAAAATGCGAGTTGATCTCTCCGAACACTGAGCTTTCGATAACATCTTTTCTGTAGTTACTAGAATTTACTTTTTTAATAATACTTATTTCTCTTTTAATAATAATTTCTATCAACAATTATTTGGTACACCGATGGGACCTCCGATTAGTCCTATTGTAGCCTAGGTGGTAATGGACCATTTACTTGATATGGTCTTGCCACAGTTACCGTTTACTATGCCCTTCATACACAAATACATAGATGACATTATTTGCTCCGTTCCTTTCCATTCGACATATTTGGTCTTAAACACCTTTAATTGTTTTAATAGTCACATACAATTTACCTTAAAAAATGAGGATAACAATGATAATTATGTTCCCTTCCTTGATACCAGAGTTTTCTGCGGTATCGATAATAGCGTCATTTTGGATTGGTATCGAAAACCTACTACGTCTGGCAGATATCTTAATTACTTTTCTAACCGTCCCAAGAACCAAAAGCTCGACACAATTATAGCTATGAAGAATCGTGTCACTCATATCTCTAACGAGATTTTTCTACAGTCCAATTTAAATAAACTGGTTGACATATTCTCCAATAATGGTTATCCTAGGAGTTTGGCTCAGAGATTGGTGTTCAACACTGGTTTTTACGATGGTCACTTTGATGATGATGTTCCTTCAGAATTGCTGTACTGGAGGTTACATTACATCACCAATCTTAGTGATAATATTATTAAGATCTTTATAGTCATTTACCTAATTTAAAAATTGCTAAGTACAACCAAATCATAATAAAAATAATTTTTACTAACGTCAAAGATGAGATTCCCCTCCCGTTTAAAATTAATTGATATACAAAGTTTCTTGTTTGGATTGCGACAGGTGCTTCATTGGCCAAACTTGCCAATGGTGTGCTTTAGCGAATCATTCCAAAGAGCGAAACCATAAGTTTGATTTTGACAATACGACCATCTTAAATATTGATAATAATTACAAAAATAGACTTTTCTTAGTAATGGTAGATATTAGTAAACATAATAAATGTTAATTACAAATCTGACACCGATCAACTAAGTACCATTTACTGCAAGATTTTATAAAATAAAAACAAATAGCCTATTTTTATTTTTCTTTGTAGAACAAATTTTTTGAGTGATTTTTATATTTTCTTATTGTTTCATCTTATTGCCCCACGATTATATTTGAGGTTTAGCTATTACCTTTTTATTTGACTGTTATTTATTTCTGCCTAATTCACTATTTTTCCAAACATTTACTTTAAACGTATATTTTATTTTTATCACTATGGACATTTTTTAATTTTGTTAACATATTTGTTTAAATGTTTTTGGGTACTGTCAATCAATTTTGAAATTTTAAATTTTTTCGTTGATTTTCCTGCAGTTAATTATGTATTGATAGTTATTTAATACCTTTGCGTTTTAAACTTACACTTTGTATTAAGTAAGAATAATTGTTTACTGTTCTATTTTTGATAATTCACTGTTGTTTTTTAACGTTGTAGTTCTCCTGATGAAGCAGATAATAGTCTGCGAAATATTGAGAAGTTAATAAATAAGTCACTAGTTGGACCTCTCTTTCTTTTGACCGCATACCTACCCAAGGAATTAATTCACCATCAAATATATTATCATTACTATTATTATTATTATTATTAAATTTAACCAGAAACAGACCTTAGTCCTCAAATGAGTGTCGTAGGTACTTCGCTCAAATTTTTAATTTTCTTTCTTTAGTTACTTCTTTTTCTAGAATCTATCTATTGTTAACTACGTGTGTTATAAAGTATTCCTATCTAATACAGTGTAAATCTGAAACATTTGTTTGTTTTATTCCACATTGAAAATGGATTTACATCAAGTAAAGACCGACTCCATCCAAGATTATTCATATCTACTTGTCGAAAATATATGTATGATGCTTTAACATTCAGAATTTGTACTAAGTTTTTGTAAAAAACTATCATAGCGAATTGTATAATTGTTTATAAATTTATCGATTCTATTTCTCTAATCTAATGGAAAAAATAAAATGTGACTAACAAATATAATAACTATTATTTCTATCTTTTAATTATAAATTTAACGCGCTTACGTTCGTTCTCCGAAATCAATATAGCCCCTAATATACACTCTCTAAGCCAGCTTTCAATACATTAATATACATACACATTGGCCGGTATTAGATTTCAAAATAAAAAAGAAGTGCCTATGGATTTCGGGCTTAAGGCATTATCCTGTGCTATTATCGGATTCGCAGTGTTGATGGGTTTTACTAACTCTCCGTCCTTCGATATTTTATCCTCGCTAATTGCGCTTCCGGGGATGTGAATAGAGAACACCGATGATTATGTTTTTTTTGGTAATCTCGGTAAGAGTGGTATTTTTGCAGTCATTTTTTTTTAAATAATATTGAAATTTTGTCTCGAAAATAAGGCGTTTTTTTTCTTTTCCGCATAAACATAAAATATTAAATATTGAACTTGTTATGAAACAAATTGAATCCCAATAACATAAAAAAACTTTATTATGAACAAAAATGTTCCAAAGATTATAATACATGTTCAAGATTGTTTACAAAATTTGCAACAATAAATTCTAAACGATAATCGATGGAAAACCCATTTAATAGCCCAGCGTTTCCAGCTAAAGAAATACACCTCTCAATTTGCCACACAGCTATGTATTTACAAACGGCCAAGAGGTGACCAACAAAAGCCCTCGACGCTATCTTTTCCGTCGTGAAACGGAAGAATAAGAGAAAAGTGGAGGCAATAATACGTTCTCAACAACCACGCTATCTGCTTAAGTGCGCCCGAAGAAGAAGAACACCCGCCGGTTCTTACGACGTACCGAAAACCGTTCGGCAGTTCAACGGGGGCGAAACCAGTAACCAATAGCGGCGACAACAACAGGAACGTAACAAACGCATGACGGAATAAATTTTAAAATGAATACCAGAGACCAAGTAGTCCGTGAACACAAATCAGCCATTCGGCGTTTCTTTTCTTATCTTTTGTCGCCTAGCGCGGAATTATTGTGCTCTTTCGAATAATCGCCTTTGTTGTCGAGCTGGGGAATTTTCAGAGTTTCCTATCTCACTTCCCTTCTTTGGTAAGCGATGCAGGAAAGACAAATATCCTCTTTTTTTCTCAGTTTTCGATGTTTCTCCTGCTAAGATTTCGACGACATCCGATGATGATGTTCTCCGGATAAAATATGATTTTAACGAAATTGTTTGTTGCGAGTGTATCGTTCTCGTTACGTTTAATTGGCGTACAAGCAGCTCAATTAGGTAAAATTAATTAATTATGTTAATTGATGCAAATTAAATGAGGGGGAGCGTTTGATTTTATAATATTAATTAATAATGATTTGGAAATAATTGGAAGTTTGTTATGTTGTTGTTTTTGTGTACTAGAAAGGTTATGACCTGTAACCTACTAAATTCTAATCTGCTTTATTGATTTCTTCGCCAAGATTATGTAGAACTTAGTACTACAAAGAACTGCAAATGATGAAATTATATTTAGTTAGTTGATACAATAATAATGGACTTATAAAGTATAAAGGCTATGGCAATGTGATCTTACATTAAAAATTGTTTTTGCTTGGCGGTGCCTGTATATGCACTGTTGAACAAAAGTGACGAGCACGTCCTGTATAATCTAAATATTTATGTAATTCTAACGCAATGAAATTTGGTATGTAAGTAGTACTAAAGTAGCATAACTTATCCTTATCTGGAGAGCGGCTTAGCCCTGCTGGGAGGAAATACATCAATAGCGAGAGTATCCCCCGCGAGTGCCGCCTACCATAGCTACACGACGAGCCATAGAATCAATAAGTCGTATGGTAGCGCGAGGGATGGCTAACCATGCTTCAACTGCTTGTATGAGAATTTTGAAAACTACTACTAGATATAGATTTCATTAAATGGATAAAAGTGCAGTTTTATAAACTTAACTTAGTGCTGTTCTTGTATGTCAACAAACGTGTACACCTTATTAAATATTTGAAAAAAAAACAGCTCCATTCTATTTAATCTTATCTAACTACTTTATTATTGAATTTGAGTAAAAGTTGGAGAGGAAATGTTCTAATCTAGCTATGTCGTCTATCAGTCTGTATTAATTATTCCTTTTATTACACTTTTGATTACGACAAAAACTTGTGTTTGTTTAATGGTCTCCATAGGACCATGACTTCATTAAAAGAAGTTTATTTTCTCCGTTAGAACAAAGTATGGACCATCATATGATTATTTTGGTAAATACATACGCAACAATGCTCATAACACTTTACTAACCAACATTGGCTATGGAATCAACTATTAGTTGTCAGATGCATCAGTTTTGACATTATAATAATAATATATATATATTTTTTTAATAATAATAATATTTATTAATGTCCAACAGGTGCAAACCCAATAGAGGACACAAAATTGAAAAGCATTGCATAATTTACAAGTTGAAGTAAATAACACTAAATAGTATAAATAATAATTATAAAGTAAGTATAATAATTATAAAGTAATTAACATAAGCAAGAAACTGATTTAACAAAACATATTGTTAATAGTATTTCCCAGTTTCGTCATTACTGCAGTAGGCGAACGTTTCATCATATTTGTCCTGGCTGGAGGTGGCTTGAAAGTGCAGTCGGTCCGAGAGTTTAAGCGTGGAATGTGGAATGCCATATTCTCGAAGATAAGGGCAATCAATCTTATTACCAACCAACTTTAGTAAAAATTTGCGACAGAGTGCGTCACGACGTTCAGACAAGGACTTCATCTCATGACGTTCCAGCAGTTCTACTTGAGGTATGCCAACCTCAGGATAAGTTCCATCAAGCTTGTAAGACAACAATTTCAGAAATTTACGGTGAATTCTATCCAGCTGCAAACAATCACATGCGTAAAAGGGATACCAAATGAGTGGTGCATACTCCAGTTTACTAAGGACATAAGCGCTGTATAAAATTTTTAGGAGTTCGATGTCGGTGAAGTAACGTGAAGCGCGTATCAGGAAACCGAGAGAACTAAATGCATTTTTGCACATAGATAAAATTTGCGGTTTGAAGGTAAAGCCAGTATCAAAGAAGACACCCAAATCCTTAAATTCTGTTTTCCTTTCCAGAGAAGTACTATTAACTCTATAATCTACAGTAATTGGGGAACTGATACGTGTATATAATACAACACAACATTTTTTAACGTTAAGATTTAGACGGTTTGATGTACACCAGGTAGCAAGTTTTTTCCAAATTTTCTTTTTAACAGGATGGCGTCGTTGTTGGATTTGAGTTGTCCATATAATTTAATGTCGTCCGCATAGACCAGGACAGGGGCAGGTGAAACATGTCAGGAGATCATTTATGAAAAGGTTGAACAAGAGGGGACCTAAATTTGAACCCTGTGGCACCCCTTTGTGTTGGATATATTCAGTAGATACAAATCCGTTGTATGAGACGTAACATTCGCGTTGGCTTAAGTAAGAATCTATTAGGCTAACAGCTGATGGGACAAAACCAAACGCTTCTAGTTTCGAAAGAAGGAGCGGGTGTTCTATTGTATCGAAGGCTTTTGACAAATCGGTGTAAATAACATTACCTAAATTATTGTGGCTGACTGTTATAGCGTTTTCTACTGTTAACACTGAATTGACATTTGAAACTTTACTAGTGCCTATAGTTCTCACAGTACCTACTCAAAAAGTACAGTTGGCGTAACGCATTATCCTAATTACATAGACCTAGCAGGTAAAACACCAACAAATAAAAAGACATTTTCGAAAACGATGCCCAAAAATTCAATTGTTACGTTAGCTGTGTGATAAGATGCGGCGTCCTGTTGAAGCCAAACGTCGTCCATGTCATCCCTTTCAATTGGTGGAAACAAAAATTTATTAAACATGGCACGATCGCTATTGACCGTAACAGCGGCTCCTTGCTCATTTTCGAAGAAAAATTGCCAAAATCCGCACCAAACAGTCGCTTGTTTTGGGTGCTTCGGCTTCTCAATTATGACGTTTGCATTTTCGGAACCCCAAATGCAACAATTTTGCTTGTCCACGCAGCCTCCGATGTGAGAATGGGCTTCCTCTAAAAAGATTTTTCGATAAAAATGCTCATCTTCGGTTAGGCGATTGGACGAACCGAAAACGCATCAAATGGTCATGAAACTTCAGTTCTTAGACTAGAAAGTATTCCTCGAAGAAATGCGAGAAATATTGTTCCTGAGAACGACGAGTTGATGTTGATGGATTTTCACACACACTCTGCGCAACAGCAGCAATGTTTTCGGATGAGCGAACTGTACCAGAATGTGAACGAGTTGTTTTGTTCAATAACGATGCAGTTTTATTAACTCGTTTCACGAATTGATCTACAAACTGAGATGAAGGCCTATCATTTATTCCGATTTTTTCCGCCACTTTGGAAATTAATTTTCAATACTCCCATTTTTGTTCAAGCGTAAAACGTCCCATTTTGCAAATGCCACACATACAACTAATTTTTCTGTCAATTCGTGAATGTCATCCTATCTGTCAAAAAAATAACCGTGAGTTCAAATTCCAAGCTCTGTATTATGAGAATAGTTTAAATCAGAAGAGTGATGTGACTAAATTATATATGAAATTATTGTCGATATGTTTAGCACTGTACAAATTACGATATGTAGTATGGACGTAATAGTTTTCTATCTCCATGCCTACTTGCAATCTAGACTAACTTATGCACTTATCTTTTACAACGCTGTGTTACACAGTATCAAAGCTTTTTCGATTACAGAAATAAGCAATAAGGAACATGACAGAAATACTGGAACGCGCTTCTTGTATTACATTTTTACTTCAATGCATATGCATACTTACGCTGGCGCATTATATATTCTTGAAGTAACCATTTATGTCAAGATTTAGTTGCCCTAGACTTTTGAAACAATGTGATTGTCATATTTATGATACTAGGAATAAGGACGCAGTTTGTATACCAGCACATAGCTTAACCATTTATAAGGGATCTGTACATGGGCATCAAAATAACCTTCTGCTATGCATCGAACATACAGGGTGGAGCATAATTATTTAGACGATTTTAGGTGGTAAAATATGTCATTTATTTTATTGTGTACCTTATAAAACTTACATAATTGGAAAGTCCATAGAAAGGCATTTTATGTGAGTACTATTGTTTAAAAATAACTTCACTAAGATGGGCTCCACTTGTCTGAATACACAACTCTGCACGTTGCCTAAAAGAATCCATAGTATTCGTCAGGATTTGTAAAGGAATCTGTCGAATCTCAGTCGCGATTGATTCTTTTAAATCGTCTATGCTGTGAGGTGCCCTCCGGAAGACTTTATATTTTAAATATACCCATAAAAAAGTAGTATGGCATTAAATCAGGCGACCGAGAAGGCCATGTTATGTAGCCAAAGCGAAAGCTCACTTTTCCGGGAAAGCAGCCGCATACAGTTTCCATTGAGAGTCGTACCGTGTGAGATGTCATCTTGATCTTGTTGAAAAGCCATACCGTGTGTAAGTCAACGTTTTATTGTCGAAACGTTCGTCCGAGAAAATCGTTTAGCATCGTTTATCATCGTTTAGCAATCGTAACGCTCAGATGTTACCGTTACAGCTCGTCCGGTGCCGTCTTGGAAAAAGTATTGCCCGAAAATCCCAAATGAACTCACTCCTCACCAAACTGTTACTTTCTAGCAATGCAAAGGACGTTGATGCATTAAACGAGGGTTTTCCTCTGCCCAATATCTAAAATTCTGCTTATTGACATAACCACTTACGTAGAAATAGGTCTGACATATTAAGATGAGATAAAAATTGTGGTTGTGCTTCAATAACTTCTAACAATTGAATGCAAAAATCCATTCGCCGATTAAAATCTCTAGGCAGTAATTGTTGAACCATTTGCATTTTAAATGGATGAAAATCCAAATCCTTGTGTAATATCCGTCTGACACTCCTATTGGATAAGTTTAGTGCTACGGAATGTCGTCTAGCAGAACGTTATGGACTGAGCAGTAAAGCCGTTCTCACTCTTTCCACATTGTCCAGGGTACGAACTGTTCGTGGACGACCAGAATTTTTTTTTTGGTAATGCAGAAGCAGTCAACCTAAAGTCTCCTACCCAATTTAAAATTTGTTGGCGTATTGATACTCGTCCATTTCTTCCTATGTTAAAACGGCGCCGAAAGATACCTTGAGTTAACGTAGCCGAATCACCATTTTTTTAAAAACACTCAACTGCAAACGCTCGATACTCGCTAGTCCAACGCTCCATGGCGACTGAAGGCTTTTAAATGCTTACAAGCCAGCGACATGAACACCAGGCTATTCTACCGCCATGTTTCTGGCGCCAATTTTAAATCGTCTAAATAATTATGCTGCACCTGTACTAAGAACGATTAAAAAAAATTACTGAAATACCTCCATACAAAATCGTTTTACACAATGAAATATGATACATATTTACAAATATATTTATACTTGGAGACAACAAAATTTTAACGAGAACATTTTTTGATGCAATTGTAAATATGTGTCAAAAATATAGTCTGAATTTTGAAAATTTAGGAAACTGTGTATTTTTTAAGTATTTTGATGTTTAAAATATAACAGCTGCAATTGATTAAAATAGTTGTTTGCGTAAAAATTGACTTTTCAACAACTTTCTTCAACCCATATATGGAATTTCCCCGAAATAACTGAAACTGATTTAACATTATTCTTTCCTGGTACTTATCAACGCAATCAAGCGATAGTATATTTTGCAAAAATAATGAATGATCGTGCTTCTATGTACCTCCATTTTGTTAAATATGTACAAAATACACACAATTTACAATTTCAGGACGAATCACATCGTATTAAAAACAAACATATCGTTGTGTGTGAGTGTACAAATGGAATGAGAACGATTGCTTATTGTTTCAGCAGCAATTGTTTGTTATTTATCTTAGGCAAAATATCTACCAAGCTTCCAATAACAGTGAGATTCTAAACAAAATACCATTTCAGTGTCCATAGACCCTATATTAAATAATCCGCGATTCGCAACAGTCGCTACTGCATTACTTACTGCCTCTAGTACTTTTTATTATTAAAAAACTATACCTATGATTTTTTCTACAAAATTGTAAAATCTCTGAATTTCCCAGCACAAGTCACCAATATCCTACGATCAAACACCCTCATTACATTCTCTAATAAATCAAAGTAAATGCTCTCGTAAAATATTTCCTGCGATTGGATGCGAGTAAAAAAACTAAACGAATTAAAAAAAGACAAACACTACGACAACGCTTTTATAAACAACATCATTCACCGGCAGATGTCGCCTGGCGCGCTAATTTCAGTTTTTACGCCAGATAACAATGATTGCGATGCATTTCCACTGACACCGAACAAATCCGGTACACCGGTCGTGCCATCGTTTAACTTTAGCAAACGCCGGTCAATTTGACGTTTCGCCGGAATAAACCAAAACACAGATGAAATGATTTTAGAACTCTACCACTTTATCGAACGACTAAATTCCGTACTACAACATTTTAGGAATACGATTACGTCGTCACAACTATACAAGAATAGTATTTTAATTGCTGTAATTGAAGCAATTATTTAAAGAGTAAATTATGCTGCAGATGTAATTTGACTTACTTACCAGAATTTTTTTATATTTCTATTTTTCCGAAAGTTTGAAAGTTGTCCCAAGTTGTTCTAGTCTTGTTCTACAGTGCCAAAAAAAATAATATTTAAAAGTAAGTTGATAAAATGGAAATTCTTTTCAGTTCACCTCACTGAACTCAACAATTCGATTTTCAAAAAAATGGCTAGTAAAATATGCAAACCAAAAAAATAGAAAATTTTGGGACAATATAAGATAGGCCTAGTTAAACCCAGAGGAATATTCAAAATTTCAAGAGCTTGTAAACTATCTTTCCATAAACAAAATTTCATTTTCTCTGAATTAATTTATGAGCTTAATTCTCTCAATTATTTAACATTTTAGAACAAAATCCAAACAACTAGAATACCTTTTAATATTTCTAATATCGAAAGAGATACAGGGACTAGCTCACAAAGGAAACAGCAATGCTTTGTGCAGTTCTAAACCGAGTAGAATTGATACATCTTTGAGGTCAGCGCTGATATGCCATTTGTACACTTTGTAATTAATTTTGTCGAGAAAACGAGTCATATTTTCATAAGATTTCTTTCTATGGACTGCGTAGCCAACGAGGATGGAAGCATCAACGTTTCCTATATAAAGAAGTGAAGCTTCTGGGCTGTGTTGATGATGTAATGTCAGCATCAAATCATCGACATTATTGCAGACTAAAAGACCTTCTTCGGTGGACAAATACTTTGACAGTTCTTTCTGGCGATTACGATACACAGAAATATGTCTGCACAAAGCTAACAGCTTCCATCCTTGAACTTTAGATCCTAGTATTTCTGCTCGAGTTTTTGATATGTTGAGATCTCGAATAAGGTCAATTAATTCTGACTGATTTATATGAGGTCCGTCGCCATGAGAAAGCTATTTACAAAAATTTCTCAAAATTCTGACGTGATGGAGCAAATTTAAATCAGCATAAAATCGATATAAACTACACCTAATGGTGTATGAAAAAAGAAAGTTGTGTAGGTCATAGTGTTTGGTCTTTATAACATTGGACGCTTAGACGACTGCTGACAAGACGATTCGTAACGCCAT
Organism: Holotrichia oblita; assembly: GCA_023690525.1. Lineage (NCBI taxonomy): Eukaryota > Metazoa > Arthropoda > Insecta > Coleoptera > Scarabaeidae > Holotrichia > Holotrichia oblita. Next base: position 11,971,514 of record CM043021.1, read on the forward strand.
GATAAACGAAGCGCATACATTTTCAAAAATTATCATTTTATTGAATTACAGCAAGGAAGTAATAATAATAATAATAATAATAATAATAATAGTTCTTTATTGCCCAACAGAAATTTCCAATTAGTGGACAAATATAATATAAGATGCACCTTGATTTATTACTTTTAATAAATCTACATTTGTATTAAATTAACTTAAAAAAAAATAAATTAATTTGAAAGTAAACCCAATAATTATTTAAAAATATCTTCCAGACGACGATCAGCTAGATGGCACATTACTGTCAGTGGGGAATATTGCAAAATATTCGTTCTTGATGTTGTTCTGGTGAATGTGGACTCGTATTTTGACGATAGCCTCGGAATTCGAAAAGTTAATTTAGAGATTGGACTTGTACAGTCTATCTCACCATGAACTAGTTTCCGGATAAATTGTAAACAAAGGTAATCCTTTCAGGCAGATGGCGATTGCATTTCATGACGTCGTATCGTCAAGATGAATTACATCTTGACAGATACCAACCTCAGGATAGACTCCGTCGAGTTTGAATGATAAATATTTTAAGAATCTTCTGTGTATTCTAGCAAGAGACATGCAATATGGGATACCATATTATGAAGCATATTCCATCTTACTTAAAACGTATAAAGAGTATAGTATTTTCAACAGCTGAATATCTTTAAAATATTCGGAAACACGCATAAGAAAGCATAAAGATTTACTGGTAGAAGAACATACTGTGTCAATATGATCAGTAAATTTGAGTTTACAATCGAAAATAATACCCAAATCCTAAATATTCGACTTTTTCAAGAATGTAATCATTAATTATTGAATACATGGTTTCAAGTGACGAGTTTTTACGAGTGTAGGATATCACTGCACATTTCGAGGCATTCAGAGTTAGCTTGTTATCCTGACACCACAGAATTAGTTTATTGAGGTTGCTTTGTAAATGTGTGGCGTCATTACGTGGAGATTTCCAAAAAAATTTTTATGTCATCAGCATATGCCAGCACAGGACAACTTAAACCAAGAAGCAGATCATTGATAAAGATTGTAAATAATAATGGACCCAAATTAGAATCTTGTGGCACACCTATAAAAGCAACATATTCGTTTGAGCAGTATCCATTGTAGGAAACGTAGGATATCCTGTTTTGTAGATAGAATTTAAGTAGTTTTAATGCTGAAGGAGAAAAACCGAGTGACGCAAGTTTTTGTAAAAGAATACTGTGATTTACAGTGTTGAATACACTAGAAAAATCTGCGTACATTACATCAGCTTGTCCGCATCGATCCAAAATTTCACTAGCATACTGTGAAGAAGTGCATAACAAATCCGTGTTGATCAGGAGAAATGAATGAACTTACATGATTGTATATTTGTTTGTATAACACACCCTCATACAATTTTGCAAAATTAGATAATATAGAAATGAATCTATAATTAGATAAGGAAGAAGTATCACCTTTCTTATAAGCAGGACACACTCTGGAGCGCTTTCAACAACTCGGAAAGGCCCCAGTTCTTATAGACAAGTTGATGATTATAGTTAGAGAAGAAAATAAATGTATAAAAACGTCGTTTCTTTTCTGTAATGTATTTCATTTGTTATTTTGCTTGACAGATATAATCTGTGTGTATTTATAGTACAAATAAATGCAATATCAATTATTTTGATATTCAAGGATTACTAAGATTTTAAATGCATTAAAAAGCATATTTTTGGGACCTTCACCAGAAAAATATTTATAACTCGGAAACCGTAAAAAAAACAAGGTAATATGTCTAATAAGGAATGATAGAGAATTATTAAGTGTATTCAAAATGCAATAATATATAGGATGTTCCATTTAAAAAGTGACTTTTATCGTCGTAAAGTTGGTTGAAATGAATGTTATTTTTGGACTACTCTGTATAAATTATGATAAATTTTAGAACGTCAATTTGATGTATGCTATTTCGGCTAATAATATGCCAAATATGAGGTCTTTAGCTGCAATGCTTTCAGAAATACAGAATTTTGAACATAACGTTGCATTTGGCCCTATATTTGAAAAAAGTTGAATATCTTAAAAACGACTGATTTTCGACATAGGGTGTCTTAGTAAGTTTTGATGCAGAATTGTATGCCCGATACAAAATACTCATAAAAAATATACCATGCTATTTAAATTAAGAAAGTGACGTCAACTTCTGGTAAACCGGAAGTGGTACAATGGCGCAAATAATTTTGCTGATGAGTCCAGATGATATCAGTTATAACTACAAGTTTTCAGAAATGTTGAATTTCAAGAACATCAAAATTTCTAACGAACCAGTTCCGTGAATGACCCTGTATATACCGGATGTTTCTGGGAGTTGGCTCGCCTATAATTTCTAAAATATTTGAGATAGAGAAACGAAATTTGGGAATTATGTACGGGGCTTTAATTTACATTTCTTGACATAGTCGATACATTCTTATCACTTCCGCTTTTACCGGAAATGACTTTGATTTCTTCTTTTTCCGTTTTCTTGCCAATGTCTTTGTCTCCTCATCTCCTCCCCCGCTCCCGCCCCACTTGTTGAGACTGCAGTTAGTTTTTTGTAATTCGAAATTTTTTTGCTCTCTACCAATCCCTTTCTGCAGTTATCCCAAATCATTGTTATTCTATCTATTATTATTTTTTGATTTCCTATTTGTATTCTGCTCCCTTTCTCTCTCTCATTTTTAGCATCCGTATTTTTTACAATACTCGAAGTTAATATTAAGAGCTGGATGGTAAAGGTCTTCCGGAACTAGTGGACAATCATCACGAGTAACTGTAATAGAACAGTTAAAATTTAATAGAACAAGATCCAATAATTTCCAATAAGTATTAATTCTGCAAGCCTACAATCACTTCTCAAGAAATAATTAATGACAATCTCAAAAAATTATTTTTAAACTACAGCTACATATTTATTAAAGCAAATAATCAAAATGTCATATCTCCAATGAACAAACAGTTTAATTCTACGTAATTTAAGAAAATCATTGCATAGCGGATATGCCACGAATTTTAGATGATTCAATATAGAAGGTAATAAAACCATATTAGTTTTTGATTGTAAAACTTTATTATACATTATCACGCACACATTATTATAAAATAACCTAACACAGATTACAATATTTGTATAAATTGTTTCACATGACATGAATATAAATTATTTCAGCAACGTAATTATACTACGTCATTTATTTGACTTAAATATTAAGCCACACGATATCTCTAAAACTATACTCCAATGAGTGGATTAAAAAGTATTTGAGGTATTTCACAATTTAGTTACAAAATCTAAACACATTCATTTCCAGTATTAAATTACTGTTAATATCATTTAATTTCGTAATATGTCTTGAATATCCTGTAAACTTCGCATCTTTGTTTCAGGCACACAAAAATAAATAAACAATCCAGCGATTAAACAAATTATACGAGTAAGCAAATATTGCGGCTTCGCCGATAAGTGTCAATAATGGTAAAAATATAGCAGCAACTACAACTATTGACGCCAACCAAACACAGATGGTACCAGCTAAAGCAACTGATTTAATTTGAAGTGGAAATATCTCACCGAAAATTACGAACGGTATTGGTCCTAAACCTGTCGTAAATGTTATCGAAAAACTTATAATACTGGTAACTTCTAACAAGGTAAAATATTTCCATTAGATTTAATTTGGAAAAACACTCCTAGAGCTACTAGAGATAATCCAGAACCAATTGCTGATATAATCAGTAAAATTTTCGCCCAATTCTGTCAATTGCTAAAGAAAATAGCCCACAAAGTTAATAATTGAATAAAACATATCGTTATTAAAGCGAAATGCACTTGATTTGGTACAGCAATTCGCGAATACCGATTGAATATAATATAAAACTAAACTTACTGAAATAATTTGTTGAAATACGACTAATCCACAACTTACGTATAATGATTTAAAAATATATATTTCTTCTTAAAAATATCGATCAATTTCACGTCTTCACTATATGAGTCGGCAATATTCTTCTTCGCCATCATTAACTCGTTAGCAATCAAATCATCATCTGAATTCCTACCTGCCTCAAGGAAATCTCTGCATCTTTGACACGTTCACGAATTAATAACCATTGAAAACTTTCGG